>JBAMAW010000081.1:7200000-7800000 GCA_037043295.1 Amiota minor | reverse complement strand
CTATAGAATCAGTTCAATGGTTTATATTCTATAGAGGGAATTTCTTTAATTGATCAAAGATTTTTCCTTAAAGGGTATTAAAACTGAAGTGAAACAAAAGTTTTATCTTTCTAATTTTCTTATTTTATTTTCTTAATCTTTATAAATAAATTTCTTGTATTCTCTCACAAGAATCTCATCAGATGATAATGTTGAGTATTGTTTATTTATTGGGTTAATGTGACATTCTAACATTGATTAGTGTTTTACAAATGTTTGTATGGTTGTTTGTGGTTTGCAACAAAATTTAACTCTGAGTGCCTTTGGAAGTTTGTCAAGCAAAAGTAAAGGCCTACAGTTTATTATTATTTATACCTTATATATTTTTTTCAAAAAGATCAATTAAAAGGCAACAAAAATATTTATGTACATAGAAATAAAATTAAATAAAATAAAAAGAAATCTTCTTGACCGTGAGTAATGTGAGTGAACTGACTAAATGAGTGAATCTCTCAGTTGAGAGTGAGAATTTATTTAAATGCCTAGAAATTGGGCGCCAATAGGTTGTGGGTGTCATAGCTATAATTTTATATGTAAAGTCTTGACTTTGTGCGCGCCTTGTGCAAAAATATATTTTAATTTAGTTGCCCTACAATTAAGTTAATGGGGCATATGTAATTTGTTATTCAATTTATAGGTAAATCAATGATTCTAATGAAGTCAGAGATTGGATTAGTTTAGGTTGGGTTAAGCAATATTTGGAGAAAGCAAATGCTTAAATTGGGATGTGGTTATCCTTTTCCAATTATTGTCATTTATACAGTTTATTGATGTGAAGAAACCTTTCTAGCTTCATAAATTTTGTATCATTTTCATTAAGTTCTTGTTTAAAGTGACAGTTAAGTCGTTAAAAATCAGTAACAAAGTTATCTTCTTATAGAACAAAACCCATTTGCAGCTACTCTGATAATGCACTAAGGGTACCTAGGAACCGAAATCTGTGACTCTCAAGAATGGAGCTAAAGATGTTCCTCTTCGTCTTCTTCTTCTTAGCTCTACAGTTCGGTATGGGCTACTGCTTCTGCAACTATTCTCTTCCATGCGCCCCTATCCATCGCCTTCTCTCTCCAATTCCGAATGTTCATAATTTTTTGCGAGGGTCGATATCTAAGGTTTCCATTATTATTCGGGGCTAGTTGTAGTTGTTCCTATAATTTTTCAAAAACTTATTAGATGATGCCATCACACTTCTCTATGAAGGATCGAGATCCTAGAGTAAGTCTATGCGGGGTTAAACAAACCAAATCTAATCGTCATAAAATAAACATATCATATTATCTCATCAACTTCTTCTCTTCTCCCAGTCATTCTAGGCGGTTCTAATAAGACAACCATATGATGCTACATCCCAATAAATGTCAAAAGTACAACCCAAGTTAGATGAATTCTCTTATAGGAATGTCAAATAAAAAATATAACCAGAAATCATCAAAAAAAATTAATCATTCTGGCGACATGATTGCGTTTCAAGATTCTAATTTGAACTTCTTGTTCTTTTAAACAATTTTCCAATGTAAACATTTCTCCTTAACTTTTATAGGGTATCAACCTAAATAGTATATTGTCAACATTTTGAGTTATTCATATTTTTGTTGATTATTTTTTATTTTGATTTTTGTTTTTTCCTATTTCTTTTTGGAAATTTTGTAAATGTTGTTGTGAGAACGTGGCAAGTTTATTTCTTTATTTTTTTAATAGACCATTTGCTTGTTGAAAACTTTTAAATTTGAATATATTTTTCTGTGGCAATGTCACTGTCGCCATTCGGCAACGAAGAGTAGTTGTCAGAATTATTGTAGTATAAAAACATTTTGAATGGAAATTGTATATCTTTCACGGTCACTTGACAATGAAACAAGTTTAGATCTTTCAAGATTAAAACAATTAACATTGAACTTATACAAGAAAAAAAGGGCACACGTGTGTTTTACAATTTTTTATTTGAAATATTGAGTAAAATAATGTTCAATAATTTATTAAGAAATTTTGTATAAAGGAAATACTTAAATAACCACAAAATTTCTTAAATTGCCACACGATGATGATGATCGTTCAACTAATCCAGTGATGATGAAAAAAACAAAGTGAAAGTTTCATTAGCTTTTCTCATACACTTGGACTCTGATACAAAATAAATATTATACTATATAGATGAAAGTCACACGACTGAATCGACTCGACTGTTTGTTTAACTATATCACTGACAGGTCGCTCGTTCGTTTATTTGTTAAAATCGTCGTTCTTCTTTTTTTTTGTTATTCGTTTATTTTTCTACATATTTAAATGAAAAGTTGTTGCCTTTACGAATAGATGAGTTGCTGCTGATGGTGTGGGTGAGGGTGAGGGTGATGACGATGGTGGAGGAGGCGATATTGGTGGAGGAGCTTGAGGTTGTTTGTTATATATTGTATATATACAATTAGGCTATTTTGCGAATCTTTTAAAATTTTTGGCAAGCTGTTGACAGAAGCGTCATTGTATTCATGTTTGAAGAGCTCGTAATACGCTCAATATGATTTTCACTTGACTACTCTATATACATAAGTATTTTACATACACACCATCAGCTATGTATAACCTTTAACATATGTATATAGATAGACAAATGATAAATTGAACTAAAAACAAAATAATGGTGGACAGAGAAAATGTATTGATTGTATAGAAATGATCAGTTTCAGAAAAGAGTTTGACAAGAGGAATCAATCTAAATCGATTTGTGATATATGGATACTCGTATATTATGCATATTTGACAGAGATAAAGTTCTAAGAATGTATTATTATTTTTATTTTTTAGTTTTTTTTTAAAATCATTGACTTTTATTTTCATTATTTACACATGTCATGAATTGTAGTCATTAAAGAATGTTAACTGTGGCTATAGCGAATATTTATAAATCAAATTTTCTACTATTCTTTTATTGATTAGGTGAGATTGGTATAATAATTTTGATGTTTTTTTTAAGCTTAAAATCCTTCCAAAAACAACATAGATAAATGGACTGAATAGTGAGCGTTTGATTGCCAAGTTGTTACAAATATTAGGAAAATGTGTACAGGAGAACTCAAATTTTTCAATATTTCAATATGAAATCTCAAAGATCTAATATAGTTTAACTTTATTACCTATATTTAATTAATATTTTTCTTTCTTTCTTGTGTTTGGCGTTGTTTAAGCTTAATCCGGCGGAGTTCTTACGTCGTTTCGTGACCGTCGATGAAACATGGATTCCCTGGTACACACCAGAGACGAATCACCGAAAGATATTGCTCTTTTTCCATTTTTGTAAAACTGATCGCCTCGCTCGCTTCCAAAGGCTATCAAAACAAAACTAATGAAGGGATTGTCTAAAACTTTGACAGTAGACTACTAAAAGAATGTACTGCACGATGGTAACACTCTTTCGTAATAGCAGTGCCATCGGGCGGTGAGGCTAGGTACTTTTGGTTGACCCTCATATAACACTCTGTTTTTAAGTAGTCAGTAATTCAGTAAAATTGCTGGAAACTGAGCTCGTAGCACTTGATTGATTTGGTGATCATTTCGTACGACTAGGTAAAGAAAATAAGAAAATGAAGTGGAATTGCAATCAGCGTCAGGCGTCAGGTTGGTGTAAACAACGTCAAGCGGTGCTATGTCAACCACCAAGCCTTGCTCTGGGCTGTTTTATACACAACAATGTCATGACAGGCACGCTGTTAAAGCTCTGCATTTTGAGGAGTTGAAATTTTCACAGAATGTGTAGTTCTATCCGGGTTTTATCAAAAAAATACTAAAACTAAAATATTTACAAAAACTTAAAGGGTCCCCATACAAGAAACATTTTGGTTTGTATGGCAGCTATACGATCCAGTAATCCCACGATCTTAAAATTTAGAGAATTGATGGCTATACATCAGAAACGTATATTGTCGAAATTTCAGTTTGATCGGATTACTAGGGAGGGTACCTCTCATACAAAACCCCATTAAAATTCAGGTTTTTATTAGAAAAACTTTTTTGTGTTTTGTTCTATTGAACTGAAATTTATAAACTCTATGTTTTTGATATAGGCGCTGCACATTTGTTGGAAGCAGCCAAATCGGCCAACTAGGAGGGGTACCTCCCATACAAAACACCATTAAAATTAAGGTTCTTATTAGAAAATTTCTTTTGTTTTTTTGGACAATTGAATTGAAATTTCGACACTATAAGTTTCTGATACATTTGTTGGAATCAGTCAAATCGGACTACTAGGGGAGTACCTCCCATTCAAATCCCTGGTACGGAGTCTGACTCGACTTGGGCCATTTTTTATACTTCCAATGCTCCATAATAGACGCCTTTGTTCTGCTCTTTGTACTTTCCAAAGGCCTGAACATAAATTTGATAAGCGATTCTCAATTTTGCCGCCATTTCTATTCTAAATCAATAAAAATGAAACTAATACCTGTTACGGCTGTAGACGCTACACAACGAAGTAGTCACTGATTGCCAGAAAAGAGTCGACCTGACTGATTGGTGCCACTATGTCAAGCCGTGTTATGTCGACCGCCAAATAGTAGGCCTTGGGCTGTTGTTTACACGACAATGTCATGTAAGACCATATTGTCATATTGCGCCATGTTAAAGCACTTCATTTTGAGGAGTTGCAGGTCTTTCACGAAGGAAAGCAACTTCATTTTTTTTGAACGTAGGAAACCTCAATTTTAAAGAATGTATAAGTGGAATATGTGACCCCAGAAGTATCTGACTTTTGTTTACAACTCGGCTCTGGAGTCATTATTCTTAGTTTGAAATGATCCTCAATTGATTGAACATTCAAAAATATCTCTTAACACTTGAAAAACTCTCTTGAGTCCTCTTACATTGTATTTATATTCCTTTTATTGCATTTCTTAGATTTATTTTCATATTTAAAATGTGTTTAAATTCAATTTTAATTTTTCTTTTATTTATTTTAAATTTAATTTTAATTTCTTTTTTACTCTTTTTTTTTTTTTAGTTAATTTCCTTAAAATTTCTTTATATACAATATATATTTTTTTTGTAATTTTCTATTTAACAAAATTTTATGTCTCATCATTTGGCAACAAGTTCACATTCATCGCCTATTTTATTTTTATACTTGTGTGTGTGTGTGTGTAGAATTGTATTTCTGTATTATGTTTTTGTTTAAATATTTATTTTATTAAAAGATTTCTTTTTCTTTTTTTTTTTGTCCCATTTTTCCCCTCTATTTTCTGTTTGCAATTACTATTTGTTACGATTTCGTGTTTTTAATGTTTTGATTTTCATTGATTTTGTTTCATGAAAAATACCAAAATAATTAGACATACAAAGAAAATGGCGCTTCTTTCCGTCATTTTCGTCTGTCTCTCCCATTATTTATACATCTCTCTCTCTCTTTCTCTCTTAATTCATGATGCTCATTATACTTATGATGAACATCTGTTGCAGTTTTCAGAATACAAAATTTCTCGAATATCTTATGGTATATTGAAACAAGAAGATTTTCTTATAAATATTTTCAAAAAAAAAAACACTTGCAATAATCTGCAAGTGATTAATTTAAATGTTAATTTAATAGTGCAATGTTGTTGTTGTCTTTATTATTGTTTATTGTATGTGCCAAGCATAATAATAATACAAAAAAATAATAATAATGTCATATGAATGTGCACCCACTCTTTATATTTTGAGACACCATTGTTTATTTTCGAGTACCCAAACAGAAAAAAAAAAATTGCCAATTGTTGCGGTAGCCAAAAACAACAAACAACAAACATGAAGATGAAGATGATTTTAAAATTAAAGAAAACAAAAGAAAAACACATTAAAATATATTTTTTTTTCTTTTGTATTTTGACTCACAATTCCTCATTTCATATCATCATTTCCTTTCAATGTTTTTGTTTTATTTAGTGAAGCATATCAATGTTGACACTTGTACATTCATTTCTGCATGTTTGCGTTTCAATTTTAATTTTCTCTAATTTAAAACATTAGAAAAATATAGCAACAAAATTAAAATAAACTAAACAAAAGAATCCAGTCATTTCAATGAGTAAGTGTTTTGCAAACAGGAAGCAAATAAATAGCAGACAAACATATAAAAATAGTAAATTATTTTTAAATAAATTTAATGCTTTTTCTTTTCTTCTTTTAATTTTTGTTTAATATTTTCTTTTGTTGTATGTTTTTTGTTTTTCTTATTATTTGTTATTTTTGTTTGCCGCAGACATAGTTAAAAAAAAAAAAAAATAAATCTTCTAAATAAAATGACATGAGATGTACAAATAACTTTCTCATTCATTTGTTGCTCACAAAATGGTTTTGTTACTTTTCTCTACTCAAAACATTTTGTATTTTCTACTTAAATAATTAAATCTTTTTTTGTCTTTTTTTTATTGAGTTTTAATTGTTGGAAAAACATAAAGAAAGAAAGGAAATTGTGAAAATGGTTTGTGTTGGGTGATTAGTTTGGACAGCATGGCGTATGTGCAATTCAATTACTTTATTCATATTTTTTATGAATGTGTTTTCATGTGTGTCCATGTTTTTTTTTGTGTTATTAATATATATCTATTAAAGAAGGAAAGAATAATTGGAATTTTATGTTTGAAGGAAAGGAAATTAATTTTTGTTGCTCTCATTTTATATATTTTTAAAAGCGAACAGAATACGAATTTTCTTTTTAAAGAATTAATTTAATGGCAGAATGTTTCAGACATTTCAAAAATCATAAAATCATATTCTCTCTGCTAAGATTAATCATTTTTTTATATCTACCAATAATTTCTAATTTACTCAGATGGAGTATACTTAGGCAATTTTGTAATTTGTATTTCTATTTGCCTTCAAACTATTTCTTTATTATTTATTCTTGATTATATTTTATAACAATTAACTACAATTTTGGTATAGATGGCAGTTTTTAAGATTTTCTCTTCATGCAATCAACTTGCAGAATTTAAAATTTATCTTTCTGAATATACAAGTATAAATCCTTGGCTAACAAGTCTACATAAGCTTCTGACCTCATTTATGATGTTAAAAGTTATACTTCTACTACTACTCTACTTTCTATTCCACGCCACCTTCCCCCCGAAGCCAGCGCGAGCTGGGGTCCATTAAAAACCGAACCAGTCTGGAGAATCGACCACAAGTCACTTCGTTACTGAACTACTGAAGTTAGTGGACATGCAATACAAACTAAGAGAACTAAATATCTAATAAAGTATGATGTAAAAAAATGATTCTTTTCTATGAAGAAGTAATGATTCATTATGATATTTCCTGGATTTCTGTTTTCATAGATTGAATGTGTTATAAATATACTTAATACAACCTACTGCTTTTTACTGCATGACAAAGAATTCAAATCAAACCATGAAAGCTGACTTAGTTTTCTATACATAATTTTTGATTTTCTTCTATTTTTTTTGCTTTATTATATTGAATTGCCATATTATGGAAATCACATGATTTTCTTAATCTTCATGTACAAATTTAGAAGCCTCATCTCAAGATACAATATATCTTTTTATCGAGGTGGCTTTAACAAGTTTGCTATGTGAAGTATGTCTTTCAACAGAAATGCTCTAGAGATTTAAGATTTTTTTTTTAAAAAAAGGAAGTATTTACCATATTTAATAAAATTTTTTGTTACTTTTTTGAAAAAATAATTTGAAACACAAAACTTATATCATTTTGTAATACTCAATGAGCTTTATCTCTGTAAGCAAATTCATAAACCAATTTCTGATTTTTATTAACAGGGGAAAGCTTTCTGTTAAAATTCTGTTAAAACACAATTTATGTTAAATGTACTCGTATAGTCTTTTCTCAATTTTTTTATTTGAAATATATTATTTATTGAAGTGAAGTGCAAAAAATACTAATCGTCACGTTTTAGGGTTTTCTGTATCTCATGATCCGCACTAGGTAGAGACTTGAAATTTTCACAGCATGTGTATTTCTATTGCCATGTCACCAATAAATAAAATGGAAAATCCCCCGGAAAAGTCTTAAAAAAAGAATACATTCCACAACAACAACATGCATACCAAATTGGATACCAAAAAAACCCTCGCCATGTAAAATAGATATAATCGTATTTGTAGGTGCCAACTTTCATGTTCATCGGTCAAACGATCGGAGTTACTCGCTTACCTTCTTTTTCCCCGTTTCATTTTTACACTGAGTATGAACTTGAAAATATGTATAAATCATAAAAACACTCTCAATGAAAAAATTTATATAAATAAATACATATAGGGTAATTTTCGTGATCATCAATGATTCAAACAGTGTTAGAGTTCATTGATTATATATGAATTTTGTCTGAAGAAGCAGTCTAAATATTGCAGTCTATAAGGAAAGAAAGTAAAGAAGATGTATAAAACAAATTAAAGCAACAAAAGCGACTAATTGGCTTGAGAATTTCGCGTATTCTGCACCGGACTCATCATTTTTCCAAATCCCAGCATTTCACTATTTTGTTGGCAAAGACTTTCAACACTCTTCTAAAGCTCTGGTTACAACATTTTCATACTCTTTTGACTTCAACTTAAGTGGAAGATTCATCTTTTATATAAACAATTAGACCATCTATATGCGTGACTGCAATTTTTGTTACTTCTGCATTGATAGGTTTCCGTTTCAGATCGCTCTCAAAGTCAGCACTTCCTCACTGGTGCTTCTTCCTCTAAGGAATTTGTTTGATATTGTTGGAAAGAAGAATTTCCGCCTCCCTCCAAGCCAATAGCAATCAAATCCTGACCCCATGCATTTAATTTAATTTAATTTTCAAAAATCCCCAATACTTTAATCTTTCATTTCCTTTGCTATGCTTCTACATATATTTTCCCCTTTATCAAGTTTATACGAATTAAATATTTATGAAATTGTACAATTGTTTTCCTCATTACAATTTTGTTGAACTTCAATTACAAAATTTCAATTTTTCTTTCATCTTTTTACATTTCTATTCAAATCAGCATACTTCATTCAAACTGTTGACTGCTCTGAATCTAAGCGAAGTTCAAAGATAATAAGATTTAATAAATAAACATCATAAAGTTGTTTGTGGCCTCAAAGTTTCATTATTATTTTTCTTTTTTTTTTTATTAAAATAAAATTTATTTTGATTTTCTATATTTGAATTTATAGGCCACATAAAGGATTCTAAATAGTTTTCAACAAATGTTGATAAGATTGGAAAAACATAGAATATCAAAAATGATATTAAAATATAGAAAAATGAATATGCTAAAAACAACAACAAATGAAATGATGAAAATAAAAATGGATATTGTAAAGATAAGAACAAAAGTCAAATTATGTACATACATGTGTGTATTTTGTATAAAAGACAAATCAAGCGAAAGATAAAACGAAACAAATTGAAAATCCCTGACAAATGGACACAATATAGACAGATACATTTACCATTTACTGGGACAAACAAACAATAAATATTTGTATGTATGTATGTATTCACATACTCGTAGATACAAAACAAATCTAAATGAAAAAGGACAAAAACAAAAAAAAAAAACCATTTTACAAATTGATAAACTCAACTGTCGTTGGTTTAAATTATACATACCAAACTTGAGAAACAATGAGACTCTGTGTGTGTGTGTGTGTGTTAAGCCATTTTCGTTACTCCTTCTTTTCTTCAATCATTGGCTATCGATACCCTTCATGGGTATCAATATTAGAATATAACGTTTGTAAGAATTTATGGGGAAAATATTTTGTAGGCACTGGATAGATACTGATAGACTCTGGATAAGAAATAATAAAAGACTATTCACTATTCTTCTAAAATAGATAAACAAACCGGCGAATATAGGCTCTGTAATAGTTTGAACGATATCTTAACTTGTCCCGAACACATTTCCGTAAATAGCAGCGTTGTTCTTCCAAAACAACAGAAACCAAAGTCTTTATTGGACAAAGAATAATACGAATACAATACAATACAATAAAAATTTTAATTCTTTTATGGCAAAATTCTGTCTGACCGAAAATCTTAAAATCTTTCTTCTTATTTCATTAAATTTTATTTTCTAGGTCACATTTTTTCATTTTGGCACATCATTAGTCGTTTATTAGTGGGTACCCATCCAAGACACCAAGTGTTCAATCCTGACAACATTTTCATTCCGAACGATTTCCAATGTTTTGCAAAAATGTTCTTTTTTCTAAGCGAAACTCCTGTACAAAATATATAGCCAAATATTGAATCCTCCAACCCTGATAACCTTAATGATTATACAATTAGGGGCCCCTTACAACACTATTCGTAAAGAATTAAGATTCGAGTGATCACTTTTTTTCTGTTTTAAGTTTTGTATTTTCTTCAATTAATCTTTTAAGTATTGAAAACAGTCCTATGAAGTACTCACATGATGACTTGGGTTCCTTGCATACATACCTCTGTGAATAATCTCGCCCTGAATGTACAAAAATGCTTAAGTTTATTCTTCCACACATGCCTTAACCCAATGATATTGATTTAAAATTGAAAAGTTACTAGAAACCAGTAAATATAGCGAAGGTTCGATTTAGATCAATCAAAAATCAAGCTTTATAGGCAAAAAATGTTCACATTTTACATTAGAGAAATGATTTATGACATTTTAAGTATCAGAATATAATTTGAGATTAGCACAGGATTTTTTTAAAATTTTTTTATTTTTGTCAACAAATTGTAACAATTTCAAAATTTCATATTGTCAGTTATTTATAGATCAAATTGATCAGTATATGATATACGTAGAGTTCGTTGAACAACCGACCACAACTTTATTCCTTCCGAGTCAACTTTCAACTGTTCTCTGCTTGCTTCGCACCCACTGTTGCCAACTCAGCTGCAGATCGATAGTTCGGCCGTCTATCAATATCCGCCGGTCCGATATTCATCACCGATCACCAGCTCACCACCATTTGTTACATATAACATCAAGAAACTATAACCTTTTTTTTAGTTTTCTGATCTATAAAAAGGAAATCGAATTGACTGCAAACTGAACTTTCTTACTTACATAGTCACTAGATTGTTTGTTATACGTGCGTATACTCGATTTTTTCAGATTATCACATTAAGGGCATTAAAAACCTTCCTAAAACCAATGACAATATGTTTGTCCATTTTTTCTTACTTGGATTCTGTTTTGTTTTTTACTTATTTTTCTCTATATTAGACCTAAAAAGATATCCTTGAATTGATTTATTGACTTACTTAAATATTTAGCTTCTTCTGTCTTTTGTGTTACTTCTTTTCTTCTTAGCGTTTTTTACTTATCCCTCCCTCATGTTCGTTCCTCTTATTTGATTTTGAAAATGGCAAAACATTTTGACTCAAACCATTTTATTTCTTTTTTTTTTTTTTGTTAGTTTTAACTAGATTTTTTTCTTTTATACTTTTTCTTCTTTTTTTTTAAGAAAAAGGGAAAGAAAATGCTGAGCAAAGGAAACAAGTCAAGTTATGTCAATATTTGCTCTTTCATTTATAAGTTGTTTGGTTACTGAAACGTGGTGAACTGCTGAAATGCTGAAATGTTTTTCTTATAATTTTCCCTGTCCAAAATTCTTTCGTTTCGATTACATTTAATTTTCAATGGGTACAAAATCCTTTGATGAGTGGGGATGAGATGATGATGCCTATGATGATGATGATGATGATAAAAATAAGGATTGTGATTTTTATCTTATTGTAACTTGCAATTGGTGTTTTTCATAAATTTAAATTTATTGTATTTTTAACAAAAGACATAATGTTGCCATCAACATTATTTTTGTCATTATTATTATTATTTAAAATTCTCATTTTGTATTTAATGCACGTTCGCACATTAACTAAACAGACGACAAATAGATAGTCAATATGTGTGAGTATCTCTGTATATGTTAGTATTGTATCTGGCAAACAAACAATCAATTCATTTACTTAACATTAACAGAATAGAAGAGTAAATTGTTGCTGATTTCGCGTCCCTATTTAATTTAAGTTGTACGTGTTAAATGTTTTTCATTTGCCAATCATAATATTAACGTGCAGATACTTTTAATGATGCAGATACAACAACACAATAGTAACAGCAATCACATTCATCAATTTGCCACCATCACCAAATACTTGGGACCAGAGTATCATCATAATCAGTATCACCATCATCATCATCATCATCATCATCATCATCATGATCATCACCAGAGTTGTACACTGAATGTTGATTTTGTTTGAGAAAAATAGTCAAATGATTTTAACTCGAACAAAAAAACATTTTCATTTTATTACAATGAACCAAATTGAATTTACATTTTTTACATCTTTGCACTCCTTTTATATTTTTGGTACTTGACAAATCTCCCAGCAAAACCCCAGCAAAACCCAAGCGAAACCCCCAACAAACAATGTTTCCTGTCAAATTTTTATAGGCCTCACTCGTTGTCGTTATGCTATGTGGATGCCTCCTTTTCGACAATAAGGTTGATTATAATGTCTAAATGTATCTGAGAGGCAATTGTTGTTTTGTTGGTTGGTTGTTCATGTTTTGTAAATTGTGTGAAAATATTTTATAGGGCAGATTGTGCGACTCAACCATGGTAATGTGTAAATATTATTGTTATTTGACTCATTTCGCGTTCCGCTTCATTCTGTTTTACTTATGAAGAATGTAAGAGTATGCCGACTTTATGCTGCCAGGACTCAAATGTCAATTTGCATACATGATTTGCCTTTGTCTGGTTGCTATTTTTAGAATATTAAAAATAATTATGTGTTTTATGGTGTTGGCTGTAAATATGGAAATCAACAAATAGATCTTCTGTATTATTGTTTTGTTACTTAATTAAATAATAGATTGGATTAGATTACAGAGTTTTTTTTAAAGATGTAAAGTAACCTGAATCCTTAAAGTTCATAGAGGTTTGGCGCTTTTGTGTTTCTAAAAATAAGAATATACTTTGAATACATAACTAATGACAATCAAATAATTTAATGAAATGAATATTGGAGCTCTCAAATGGCTTACATTGCTCACGTTCCAGTGCTTGACAGTCTCAGTAATAACTTGTCTAAATTATTTCAATCATAATAAATAAAAATATTTAATAAAAACTTTGAATAAAGCAAAAATGTCAATAAAGGTCTTATGTACACATACATGGTACTCGTATCAATGTTTAGTGCAAATCCATAATTGTTAACATGCTTGCTACATGTAGCAATTTATGTTATAAATGTCCATATGTTGCCTATACTTTGTACAACATTCATTCATTCATTTTTGTTCATTTTGCAATTGTTGTTGCAAGTTTTATGTCTTCATCAGCAATACAAAAAACAAAAAAATGAGGAAAAAAACAAAAAGAAATAATGGAATATTCTCTCTGAAATGGTTGAAATACTAGTGTGGCTGAGTGGTTGTAGAACTTGTGTAAAAACCTGGTGCCACAATTGGTAACAGTTACAGTTCAGCTGACTTGAAAAAAGTTAATTAAAAGTGCAATCAAGCAGCGACATTGCAACATCGTTTCGATGAGACTGACGAGCGAATGGCTTTGAAAGACTAACTGACGGACGAATGGAATCCATGTACGGATGAATAAACCAACATAAGGAAGGATGAGTAACATGTAGCTAAAAGCAATGGATTGTTGGCTGGATAGCAATACTACTAGATGAATACGAAAAACCCATTTCAAGGATGCTTATATGCACTTAAAAGAAACAAAACAATGTGTGTGCCCACATGCATTTCGGGCATGTGATTGTTGTGCTGGGTGTTTGTGTGACGATTATAAGACATTCACAGCATGTTGAAAAAGCACAAATTGCTGTAATTATAGGCGCCATAAATTATAACTGACAATAGCAAGGAACCACTCAAACTCAATGCTGATAATGAAGATGATGATGATGATGTTGATGATGATGATGGGGACGAAGACGATGACAATGACGTTAAAGACGAAGCATTTTTAATTGATTTTATTTAGACTAGAAATTGACAATTTTTTCCCTTTCTCAACGCAATGTTTTTCTCATTTTCTTTCTCATTTTTTGTTGTAAGGAAAGGAAATGTCACTCGATTCTTGAAAGATATGTTGACGACCTCAAAGTGAAAGCAAGCAATGAATTTTTTTTTGTTTTCTCAAAAGGGAAGAATTTTTAAGAAGTAAAATTTAATGTTAAATGAACTGAAGGGTTATGACTTAATATTAAGGAACAACTTATTTACTTTAGTATTGTATAAGGAGAAGAAATATTATAATTTTTTTTAAATTTATTGTTAGAATCAGACTTTTTTAATGGGTTTTCTAAATAAATGACACAAGAAATATTTTAAAAAGTAAGGTGTATCATAAGGCCCTTAAAAAGCTTACTTTGAAAATTGAGATTTGTATGGGAGGTACTCCCCCCAGTAGTCCGATTTGGCTGATTCTAACAAATGTACCGCAACTATATCAGAAACTTATAGTGTCTAAATTTCAGTTCAATAGTCCAAAAAACAGAAAAGTTTTTCTAATAAGAACCTGAATTTTAGTGGTGGGTTTGTATGGGAGGAACCCTCCAAGTGCTCCGATTTGGCTGATTCCAACAGATGTATAGCGTCTATGTTAAGAACTTATGATGTCTAAATTTCAGTTCGATAGAACAAAAAACAAAAAAGTTTTTCTAATAAGAACCTGAATTTTAATGGGGCTTTGTATGGCAGGTACCCTCCCTAGTGATCCGATCAAACTGATATTTCGAAAATATAAGTTTCTGATGTATAGCCACTAACCATTCAAATTTCAAGATTATGGGATTACTGGATCGTATAGTTGCCATACAAACCAAAATGTTTCTTATATGGGGACCCCTTTAAATTTCTAAAAATTATTTAGTTTTAATATTTGGTGCTAATGCCCGGATAGAACTACATATTTTGTGAAAATTTCAACTCTCTAGCTATTACGGTTCATGAGATATGACCCTTGGGCTGGCAACGAAGTCTCTGCAATAGGGTTGCCTTTGGTACCCTTTGGGTCCGGAAGGTTATAAAATTCACCCCAGTTCAAATTTTTTAAAATCAGCTAAATTTTCTCATAATTAGCAATAAAAAAAACATGTTTTTTTCTAAAATATAAATGACGACTTATAGTTTATATACTCGTATTCCAAACTGTGTAATTCAAAGCCCGAATTTCATAAAATAATTTGATATTTTTTCATATTTGCTGGAGCAGCAAATTTCTTAGAATAGACTCATCTTATTTAGATCAAATCTGTTATATTCTTCTTTGACCCTAAGGGTAATAATAATTATTTAAATATTTCTAATTTTGTTTTTATCAGGGTCATAAATCTCCTGTAAAACCGAACAAAATTTGACTTTTCTAAGAATTTCCTCTTGTTTGATTTTTTTTTTTTTGTGTTAATTTATTCCTCTTACTATTTATTTCTCCTTAATTTCTCTTTTTTCTTTTTTTTTATTTGCCTTGCATTTCAATATAAACAATAAATTATCGCCAACTGAGGGGCGGCAATAATACACGTCATTTTGTGACAGAGCGAGCGAGCATTCAGGGTCGCAATGCCTTGCGGCGAGTCAACGAGGCGTGTACGCATTATGGCACATTTGATTGAATGCGATTAAAAGGTATGTATGTACTTGTATGTATTATTCACTCGACACTCGAATGCACAGCAGTGGGTGGAGTTGTGTTTTTATTGATTTTTGTTGTTGTTTCTTAAATCTTCAGTTGTATGGAAATGTGTCTTAAAGACATAACTTAAATAGGCAGTGATTTATATGCTTGCGGTTTTCTTTTGCTGTAAATATGTCAACACTTCAATTAAGTAAACATAAATCTCTCCACAGTATCCTTCTTTCATGTATTCCATAATAATATCGATTAAATGTCATCATCAATTCTTGTTTATTTCCTCTAGAATTTTTTGTAAGTATTATATTATTTTGCGGTTGAAGCAATCATAATCAACGAATCATAAAGACGTTAAGCAAATTTCATTTTCATTACCATAAGAATTAATCTACAATTATTTCCGCTTGTTGCAATATTCCCATACTCAAAATCCGTGAATAAGGACACAATTTCATCTTTATCATCATCATCATCACCTTCACCCTCACCTTGCCTTTGATAAGTTTAATTGTTTAATTGGTTACTTTAGCCTAAAGGGTGCACTTGGAATTCTGTCATTCATTCATTCATTACTCAGGGGCGTAAAGTCCAAGAATTTCTTTGGCAAATACCTAAATACTTGTTTTATGCCCCCTGCCTGTGGCCAATTATAAATTACTTAAGATACATTTTTCATGCTCCCCCTACTTCTATTCACTAGTCTCGACTATGCCATATTTTATTTTCCTAGAATTTATGTACTTTAGTTTGGTCCTTGTTGAGTAATTAAATCGCTCTTAATATCATCATCAACAACAGGAACAACAACATTTTGTTGTTACATGTTACAATTTATGCGGTTGTGTTTCTTTATGGTATAAATATTTTGTATTACGCAGTTGTAAATCTTATTAAATCATATTTATTTATTAATTCCTTTGGCATTTGTTGAACTGGTTTCGCTTTCGCGTTGCTTTCCAACCTTTTTTCCATTCAAGTACTAGTCGTCATCGTCGTCGTCGGAAGAAGTAGCACGTCAAGATTGTTTTATGCAATTTTTGAAATGCAATTACATTTGGTCTTCTGTGTACTTACTGGATGCTTTTCATGGAGGAGGTAGAAAGATCAGATACATGAACAAATGACACTTGCACTTAGCATTGGAAATGGGTAAAAATGAATTAAAAGTTGAGTAAAAAACAAATAAAAACAAAAGTAAAATCAAAAGAAATTGGAGATGTTTGAAGAAATTTCAAGAGAATAAAATTCAGAAGACATAAGAATATATTCCAGGTACAGTTTAAATTAATAAGAATTCTTTACATTGTTGAGAAATTTTGGGACATGGAGAGAATGTGAAGAATAAGTTTAAGCAAGGAAATAAGATTCGCGAAGAAAAATGTTGCAGAAAATACATTCGAAAAAGTATTTAGTGTATTAAAATGGTGGAAAGAATTTCAAGATGGATTTCCCTGATATAGTAATAGTTTTAAGTTTTCTGTGAGTTTTTAATGACAAACAAAAAAAAAAATATAATACTAATTCTTAAGACACATTCCAATTTAAGAACTTTGTGTTACTTCTTCAGAAAATCTGATCCTGAGCCAAGTCTTTCCTTGCCGTTCTTCTAGAATTCAACTAAATAATATTGTACTTTTGCCTGGTAATTCTACATTTTCAAAAGTTTAAACTCACAAATGATTGTGTTATCTATATGAAAGAGCTATTCTGTTATCTATATAAAAGAGCTATTCTGATAGGTTTCCTTCTAAGAATGATTTTTGCAGAAAGTACTAAAATAAAAAATATATCATGATTTCATTACTGAACTTAAAATGGAATTGAGAAGAAAATAAGACTTTGTTCACTAACTGATTCTCAACTTTTAATTTTATCTTTCAGTGTTTTTCTAGATATTTCGCAATAAAATACAAAATTGTATTTCACTTTTGCTCTCTCTTACCTAAGTTACATTCAATTCCATTTAGATTCTTGTAAAGCAACAGCTGCAGATGAAAATTGCAAATGAAACTCAAACTGCATTGGACGCAAGGCACCGGGTCTTGTAATCCAAATACATACAACAAGATGACTATGATAAGGTGAAGAAGAAGAAGAAGAATAAGTACAAAAAAGAGTAGAAGAAAAAAAAAAGTAGAAGAAAAAAAAGGAAAAAGAAGAAAAAACACTAAAGAAGAAGAAGAAGAAGAGGCAACGAAACTTAAACACAAATCAACGATAAGTGCATGTGGCTCTCTTTCTAATATCTAAGCACATTTTCAGTTGAGTTTAACAACAACTGCAAGTATAGCAAATGTATTTAGATACAAATGCATCAACTTCTGCACATAAGTAAATAGATAAACTCTTCCAATTTAAGTAGAGCATGAGTATCGATTTCTCAGTTTGTGGTTCTACTTGTGTCTTCAATTTCCCTCCTTAAGTTGTAGTATTACAAATGATTGGATTCCATCCCCAGGTGTCAGATTTGTTTCCAACATGTGTTTATCATGTGGCATGCAGTCGTCGTACAATCTCTATTCGTTTCGTTTTTTTATGTTTGTTTAAACTTTTCCTAATTAATTGAATTTTAAATGTTTGGACATGAAACCAAAACCTCACAAAAATAAACACATAAAAATGAGAGAAAACTTTGATGTGCTTGAGTACTTTAAAATCGTTTTCCATAAAAATTAAAATTCTCTGTTTACTTAAAAGTCAAAACTGTTTATAGTTCGTCCATCAATCTACAAGAGAAACAAAAACTCATAAACTTTTTCAATTCCAAATTTTAAGAGTGGCAAATTGCAACATTTGGCAATCATGTTGCATAGTTGCAAGTTCTAGATACACTTTTTTTGTGTGTGTGTGTGCAATGTTACTGATTAGACTCACAAAATTAAGGATTTACAGTCACAAAATGTGCACATTTATTCATTTAATCTTTAAAAATGAAATGTGAACAGATAAAAATTTAATTATTATTGGAGAACTAAACCTCAAATTGATGAAAATTTAACAATGTTTATCTTTACTCAGAATTTTTAGAGATTTAGATGTGAAATCTGAGCTTTGAGTGAAATAAATTTTTTTTTCAATTTCACCTTTGTTGATATAAGATATAATAATAAATATCATTTAAAATTCGATAGTCTTTGTCTATATGCTGATTTTTTTGAGATATAAGCAAAAAATTTTGCTTAATTTGATGTTTTGAGTGAAATAAAATCATGAAATAATTTTCTTTTAACACACTTTGTCTATGCTTTAAAATAAAAGAAACAAACTTCGGATTTTGTCATCCTAAATCAAATTCAATGAAACAAACCCATTGAAATCATTCAAAATATTGCATTTTTTGAGATATAAACATGAAATTCTAGGTTTCTTTATTAATTCTTTACCCAGAATTTTTTAGGGTTCCGAACACAAAGGGTATCAAAATGAACACTATTGCAGAGACTTTGTTGTCCGTCCGCCCGTCCTCGGGTCTTATCTCAGAAACCGTAATAGAAGGAAAGTTGAAATTTTCACAGAGTATTTACTTCTATCCGGGCATCAGCAACAAATAATAAAACTAAAATATTTTCAAAAACTTAAAGGGGTCCCGATACAAGAAACATTTTGCTTTGTATGACAGCTATACGATCCAGTAATCCTACGATCTTGAAACTTAGGTGGTTGGTGGCCATGCATTAGTGTTAACTATTACTGTCGAAATTTCAGTTTGATCAGATTACTAGGGAGGGTACCTCCCATACAAACCCTCATTAAAATTCAGGTTCTTATTTGAAAAACTTTTTTGTTTTTTGTTGTATCGAACTGAAATTTGGACCCTATAAGTACTTAATATAGACGCTATACGTCTGTTGGAATCAGCCAAATCGGCAAACTAGGAGAGGTACCTCTCATACAAATCCACCATTAAAATTCAGGTTCTTATTAGAAAAACTTTACTGTTTTTTGGTGGAATCAATCAAATCGAACCACTAGGGGGAGTACCTCCCATACAAACCCCAATCTGGTAAGGAACCCTCCATGTACGAGTCTGACTCGCACTTGGCCCATGTTTTATAATTTTTTTTATACCAAGAACAAAAGAACAAAGAATTATTGAATGTGATGCATTAATCCTTTCCATAATGCAGCGAATAAACATAGAATCCGATTTCACAGCACTAGTCACTGACTTAACAATGATAAAAAGGTTAAACCAATGCCTCAACTTGATTTTCTTAACTTCTGGACTGGGAATTTGCTAAAATATGTCAGAGCCAGATGATCATAAACGCCATGTACTCCATCAAGACCAACATTATCAACTTAAAAATCAGATTAGACGCAAAATAATTAACATTGGTTCCTTATGGCGGTGTGGGCCATGAACCTGATTCAGTTAATATTCTCAATCGTTGTGGCTTTTGGCAAAGCAAGACTGTATACAAATGGGAGAAGTGCTATAATTTTGTGAATGGGTGATGTTGATTTTTCCCAACATATCCTTAAAAGGATTTATTCTTGAAAATTCAATTTGAATTATCAACTAGTGAATAAAATAAGGTATCACATAAAGGTTCACCAAAAATCCTTTGGCAAAAAATGGATTAATAAAATAGTTTACTATCCTTTTTATTCGATTTTTACGATAAAAGTTTATCACAGACTTTTTCTCAGTTCAATGCATTAGGAAATACTAAATGGATGAAATCTTGCTGATTATTGAAATGAAAGCATTAAAGTGTTTTACTCCTGCAAGCATAAAATGATTTAAATACACTGTAAAAATATATGTGAAGATTAACATAGTTAAGCCTGTAAATGATTCGATGTAGGTATGTTTTGTCCTCTTATTACGAGCTACCAAATATTGTACTAATGAATCAAATTGCTATGAATATATTTGTCATATGATCTTTTGTGAATTGTGGGTAAATTTTGGTTTATTGAAAGCATAAGGAGATTTGCATTTAGACTACATTTCTGTGTATTATATTCAATCATTTACCACAATATGGATTCTGTACAAGGATAAGTTATATCATACACAATTTTGTTGCTAACCAAATATGACTTTCTGTCTATTGGTTTCATTACGGCAAACATGACTTCCTATTTTCCATGAAAGGAGATTAAGAGAACATTATAGTATTTGATGCTTTAAATGGCAATATTAAGCAAATTGGTTATGCATATTTACTATGCGTCCTCCATTCACAAATAAGTCAAATGCTTATTTAATGACATCCATTTTATGTATTTAGCAAGATTTTCTTAGTGAAATATTCGACAATTGCAACATGATTGTGTTTATTGCTTTCAATTCAATTCCTAATCAATGACAATGTAAGATAAATTGATCAGATTTACGTGCTTTTTTATGAAATTTCATTCTATTAATCATTTCTATTTTCTTGGTTTTTTTTTTTTGATGGGAGATTAAGCAAATGCAAAATGATTGAGATAAATGTTTTGAAATCAATCCCATCAAGCGAAATATTAAGAAAATTAGTCATGTTTACGTGTCCATTTATAAATAATCCAAATGCTTATTTAATGAGAAGGTTTTTATGATGGGAGTCTAAAGAAATGACACCATGATTGTGATTACTGCTTGTCAATAGTGATGATAGGCACATTGGTCAAGTCTAAATGTCCTTTTACAAATAAATCAAATGCCAATTTAATGACTTCCTAATTACTTGTTAATTTTTTATGATTGGAAATCCATATATTGTTAGATGATAGTGTATATTGCTTCAAATTTCCCAATCATTGTATATATGTAAAACAAAATTGGTCATGTCTACGTGCTTATCTAACATGACTTCCCTTCTTTCGATGCCTTGTTTTATGATTGGCGCTTAGGAAATTGAAACATGATTATCTTTAATGATTTTCTTTCTATCGAAAGAATAAAGCATTGAAGCATGATGATTAAATAATTTTAATTTCCTATAAGTGTATCAACAAAATTTCAAAATAACATTTATTATTCTTCATAATTGGTCATGAACTTGTGTCTATAATTAGATATTTGTCGATTATTTCTTATCGAAACCCACATAAATGAGTATTTGATGTCAATCAGACAGTTTTTCTTAAAACCTTAATTCTATTTAAGGGTATCTCTAAATTATGTATTACGTCACCCTTTGATATATTCTTATAAATCATTGAACTCACTTTAGAAAAGACTTTAACCAATATTGTGACTTGTACGATTCATCACGAATTTGATATCTATTCTACTACCTTGCCAACTACTTTTTTTACATACAAAGTTTCTATTTTTATTACGAAAGCACGCTTGATGAGAAAAGTTTAATGGCTTTCGACAATAAAACTTCTACTATTGCAATATACAAGTAGTAGTAATAGATACATAGATAGACAGACAGAGAATTGTTGGATAAAAAGTGAGTGAGTGAGCGAGTAAAAGAAAGTATGTAGGTAAATAGATATGTAAATAGTAAAGCGCGCTTGATGGAGCAATTGTAAGTAGCTTTATATTGGCACTTTGTGTGCTTGTTCCGTGACAGCCTTTCTTTCATCAAGGTATGTATGAGTATCTATGCCTTTGTGTCTTATATTTATATGAAGTATCTGTCTATCGCTTTGAGTGTCTTTCTGTATGTTTGCCTACTACTTTATTGTTGCCTAATTGTGCGCTTTAGCTGAAATTGAATGACCTCAAACTCGTTTTTAGTGTGAAAAAAGGCATTTTAAATACAAAAAACACTCATGAGTTTTCATTGCTTTTCGATATTCAGTTTCGTACGACATTAATAAGAATCCTCCAAAGTATGTTGTGTATTTGTAAAATACTTAAAATGAAAAGCATTTAATTATGTGTGTGTGTTGTGTACATGTGTATGTATGTGTTTGTTCCTCTTTTCATTAAAATGCTGAAATAATTAAATTTTTGTTATACTTTGAGCACAAAATTATGTTTATTAAAATTGTTTGCCAAAAAAGTTTTGACTACCATGAAAAAAAATGGGCCAAGTGCGAGTCAGACTCGTACACGAAGGGTTCCGTACCAGATTGGGGTTTGTATGGGAGGTACCCTTCCAAGTGGTCCGATTTGACTGAATTTTACAATTATACCGCGCCTATATCATAAACTTATAGTGTCTAAATTTCAGTTCAATAGTCTAAAAAAGCAAAAGAGTTTTTCTAATAAGAACCTGAATTTTAATGGTGGGTTTGTATGGGAGGTACCCCTCCTAGTAAGCCGATTTGGCTGATTCCAACAGATGTGTAGCGTCTATGTCAAGAACTTATAGTGTCTAAATTTCAGTTTGATAGAACAAAAAACAAAAAAGTTTTTCTAATAAGAACCAGAATTTTAATGGTGGGTTTGTATGGGAGGTACCTCTCCTAGTTGGCCAATTTGGATGATTCCAACAGATGTGTAGCGCCTATATCAAAAACCTATTTTGTCTAAATTTTATTTCGATAGTCCAAAAAACAAAAAAGTTTTTCTAATAAAAAACTGAATTTTAATTGAGGTTTGTATGGGAGGTACCCTTCCTAGTAATCGGATCAAACTGAAATTTCGAAAGTAATAGTTACTAACGCACGGCCACTAACCAATCAAATTTCAAGATCGTGGGATTACTGGATCGTACAGCTGCCATACAAACCAAAATGTTTATTGTACGGGGACGCCTTTAAGTTTTTGAAAATATTTTGGTTTTAGTATTTATTGCTAATGCCTGTATAGAACTACAGATTCTGTGAAAATTACGTCTAGCTATTACGGTTTATGAGATTTGACCCGAGGACGGGCAACGAAGTCTCTGCAATAGGATTCCTTTTAGTATCCTTTGTGTCCGGAACCCTAAAAATCAGAAAACATCTGAAAGTCAAAGAAGGATGAAAATGAGAATGAAGACTAACAAGCAAAGTATTAAAGTATGCAAATAACAGTAAAAATATGCACAAATAAATAGAGAAAAGTGTTGTTATGGGCAAAACATTGGCAAAAACAGTCCATTGATGATTTTTTTTCATCCGAATTCATCAAAAAATCAAGCAAAAGTTTTGGCTTCATTCTTTTTTTAATTTTTGTTTTATTTTTGAAGTTTTTAGTTTTTTCTGTGTTAACATAAAATAAATTAAGATAAAAATTCCTATACGTTTTACATAAAGATAAATCGAGAGAGGTTTTTTCCTTTTATTCTTCAATGGTTTTTATTAAACTTTTTTATCTAATTAAAGTTGAAGTCCGAATAATTTAATATGGAAAATTTTCCAAATGTAGCCAAGTGATGCTAATCAAATGAAATTGAAATTTGTTTAAATATTAATCACTTTCTTTCCTTTCATAGGCCTAAGAATATTTTTACAAATATCTAAGTCAACAAAATTTACTTTTGTAAAAGTTATAAAAATGAAAATTAGTGGAAGGTCAACTGTAGCAAATGCCCAAATTATGAAAAACGAACTTATGCAATTGATAAATAATATGTGAGATACATTTTACGAGGGCTGCATGAAATCTATCTGGGCATTGTTAATAAAATATAAATATAATCATCCATTCGATCCATTCTTTCATCTTTGGAAATAGGAAAACTACTCCTGGTGGTTAAAGTAAATGCGGAGTGTTTTTCTTTCTTACAATATAAGTGACCCTCTATTTAAAGATATACTTTCCTCAGCTTTTTCTAAAGCTGTTTTGTTTCAACAAAACCACTGATTTCTACCCAAGGTCAATACTCATCAAACAGCCCTCGAATAAAGTGATGACAGACATGAATTTTAACAGCCAACAATAAAATTTATTGTTTTCCAATAATTTTGTAATTCGTAAAATGTTGATATCATCAGAGAAGGATAAAGATGAAAACTACAGTGAGCTCACATATGTAATCTTTATAGGTTAAATCATTGATGACTGGTCTTTGAAGTCATGTGATGACTGTAATTAGTTCGATGATGGTTTTGATTTCGTTAGTAGAAGACAAAGGCTTCTTGTTATTGTACTTCTGTACCAATTCTAAATTTATGAATGTTTGATGATTGAATATTGTTCATGATGATGATATTGTTGTTGGTATTCTTGTTTCTCTTACGGTTATATTAATGTCAAGTCACAAGGGAAATTTCATTTGACATGTTTCCTAAATGTCAATGAGACTCGAATTTTGACATTTGCCAATACAAATGACAAACGTTCAAAAATATATGCTCACACATACATGCATACATAAGTCAATACATATATATACACCTACGCACACAATCAATATATTTTACACACACTTACATATTTAAGTATCTGTGTGGGTTTTTCAGAGTTTTTTGACAATTTTTTGTTACACTTTTTTTTTTTTTTACTTAAACAAATGAGTTTTTTTGTATTTCATCACATCCTTTTTTTTTCTTGTTTTTGTTAAAATTTGATGTGTCCCCTGCTGCTGGCATGAATTTTTGACACTTTTATTTATTCATACATGACAAGAATTTGTTAACAATGTTGAACATAATATGGAAATACCAAAGGATTTGTGGAAAAGTGATATGATTGAATGCGAAACGAACGAAAATAAAATTATTTAATTTTTGTTAACTTTTTGTTATTTCATTGTTACAATTTCTATGTCATTTGATACACTCGCATGTAGATATATTAAAGAAGTTCATTTTGTTTTTGCATGTGAAGAAGTACAATTTCTTATATTTATTCTGAATTAATAAATGGAAGCATGCATATGGTTTCAAGGTGCAGAGAATTACAAGTGGATATTTTTTAATATTTTTAAGGTTTTTTCTTTAAACTTTTTTTTTTTTTACAATTTTTTCATATCCCAAAGTGTATTCATATTCACATTTTAGAAAATTTGCCATGTAAAGTAGTCATTTTATGATTTAAAAAAAGAAAAAACTAAGCAAATGGAAAGTTCACAGAAGTTCAAATGAGACTGAAGATGGCAACCAATGTATTTTGAAGGTAAGGGATTTTTGACATCTGTAATCAATAACTAAAGTTTGACATTCCATTCATTTGTTCATTGCAAACTTTAATAAGGTTTCTTCTACTAACTAATCTGATCTGAAAGAACTTGAAAAAGTATGAAACAAGCTCTCTGACAAACAAAGATCAAGAACGCCTCCGAATTTGCAATGATTATGAATCGATAATATTGTTACGATAAATCGTAGCGATCAGGAAGTGCTGCCATGGTCCCCATTGCTATAATGGCAAGAGCAAGAAGAAAAGAGAAATAAGGAGGATTAAGATTATTGGAATTGTGAAGTCATTCAAACTTAAACAAGAAAAGAAGATGAAAGAAGATTAAAGGACACCTAGTAAGTGAGTTACATATGCCCACTTAACCATAGAGAAGAGTTAATCAATAAGTATACTAATGCTGAATTGCAGTATTAATAATTTTCTAAAAGCACTTAGCGACTTAATTTATATCAAGACAACCCATTGATAGATACAAAAAAAAAAAAAATCGATTAGAGCGAAATGAATTTAGACATAAATAAAATTTTTCACGGAGAGCGATCTTCTTTCATTTATGTTTGATCGGCTATTAAATTCTTGGTTTGAGGAAACTTAAGTCAGTTGGGATCAATTCGTGACCAAAAACGGATAAATAAGAATCTAAAGATTCAAAATTCGGGGATTTGACACAAAGGTTTCCACAAACCTTGGCACCACAGGCCACAAGTGCTGCCTGCCACAATTCCCAAAAAGATGGCAGCATTGTTGCGAGTGACCATTATAATTTATTCTGAAACTTCTGTCAATATTGTTTCTAATTTAGAACAACAACAACAACATCTCAAAATAACAACTTTCCTTGTGGTTGTTGTAGAATTTGGCATGAGTCTATGCTTGTGCCTATTCAATCTGTGTGAAACCACTATAAAGATTCTAAGCGTTTTTTATTCAACAATCATTTAATTCGTGTGAAGTGGAATTGCGATTCTTGTTGGTGATGTCTTGAATTTTAACTATTATTTTTGTCCATGAGGATAATACTAAGGCCTTTAGAGATCTTTTGAACTCTGATTACATTTTTCCTAAATAAAATTAATTTTCTTCCATAGATGGTGCGCGTTCTCACTTTCTGCTTAACACTTGATTTGTTACATTCCAATATTTTCGATTTATCTTCCAATTTTATACCAATTTAATCTTATAGCTAAGACAACATGAAATTTATAATATGAAATAGTTTTCACAAATATTTGATTTATTAAGGTCAAGTATTTGAACATATTTTTTCCTTCCTTTTTCCTTTTAATTTCGCAACCAATTGATTGCACGAACATCTAAGAACATATTTGAACTTTAAAGCATGACACACAGACCTCAATAGATTTAATTGAAATAAAATGTATGCAAGAACACATACTTACATAGATACTTGTATGCATCTTGATGAATACCACAAGGATTGATGACTTCTTTTTGTGTTTGTTTGTTCGTTTGTTTGTTTCTAAAGTGTTGACTTTCACTAGTCTCTCCAAGTCTTTTGAATGAATTCATTTCTATTGTTATACTCTTCACGGAAATAAATTTGTCATGAAGTTTGTAACAGGCAGAAGGAGACAAAAAAAAAAAAACCACATAAAGTGTATATATTCTTGATCAGCTCGATTAGACGAATTGATTAAGCCATGTCCGTCTGTCTGTCTGTCCCATACAAACCACCCATCCACACAAAAAATTCACTGCGTCCCATGCAACAGTATTTCATCTTCGGCATAGTCAAAGATAAAGCTTTTACTAGTTTAAATTTAAATTAATTTTAAATTTTAATTTAAATTCAGTTTCAGTTTCGACTGCTTCTGGCAGAAGAGTTTTTTGGACGTAAATTTATATTATACATATATCACTAATTTTTAAAAATTACTTTTTTAGCTTAGCGAAAATGGAGGCAGTAGAAGCTAAAAATCCAAGTGCCAAAGATATCAAGGATATTGTAAGAGACACCAATAAAGAGGCAAATAAATAGGTCCTTGATCAAATATCGAGTATGGCAACCTCAGTATAAATAAAATTTAAGCGAGATCCTCGGGATATTCGTATTTCCCCACTGTTGCTTCCTTGAGCCAACGAAGAGAAAACACCTTGGTATGTGTTTGTATGCGATTTATAGAATGTCGCATTCTTTAAATTAATCTTTGTGCGAAGACGTTAATTTAGGGTGTTCAACTTAAAAATGTTATTCATAAAAACCACTTCTGTAGTCCACAATCTGGAAGAATATTCAAAGATTTGCAGCAATTCTAAAAATTGATAGAAAGAGGTTTGTTATCGTTGGAGTCTATTACTAAGCGTAGAGATTTAAGCTTATCGAGTTTTATTTCTCAATTGTTTCTCAATTGACTGAAAGTCCATGCTACAAAACTATAGTAAGGTGAAGTTTCCGGCATTTTACAGATATAATATCTGCAGTAAGTGTCGCACAGCTAAAATTGGGTATCAATGTTGTGATATAGTGGAGACTGTCTCCAGATATCTGAAAACGTTTTGAAGAAATGGCAAGACCGCACAATTCATTCAATTTCAATTGGCTTAAGACGCTATCGAAATCGTCGTTTGTAGATTGGACTAATTTATGATCATTATGCAATATATAGGAATCCTTACACATTCAAATATCGTAGGGTAAAAACGGGTGACAGTTGACACAATTTTAACCTTAATTTTCTATTAAATGTGTTAATAAATTGGTATATATTTTTGTCTTTAGGTAATAGCACTTGAGTAAAATGTGGGGTATTGGTATTTTTTCAAAACGGGATGGGGCTATTTTATTAGATATCTGAAGATAGACTCCTCTATATCACACCATTTTTAGCCAAATTCATCTGTTCGACAAAGACTACAGATAATATATCTGTAGATATGCGGAAAACGTCAACTCCATGCAGATGTGTAGCATGGACTTTCCGACATTTGATAAAGCATAAAACTCGACAAGCTCAAATATTTACGTTTGATAATGGACTGCAATGATGACAAACTTCTTTCTATCACTTTTTTGTTTTTTGAATCGCTGAAAATCTTTGGATATTCTTGCATTTGTGAACTACAGCCAGTAGATTTTTATAAACAAAATTTTTAATTGAACACCATTAAAAGTTTAGAAATCTTTCATGAGCAAGATGAAATCAACATCTTCGCATAAACATTAATTGAAAAGAATGAGCATTCTATAAGTCGCTACAAATACATACCAAGATGTTTCCTGCTCTTTGGCTCAAGAAACCGCCAATGGGGAAATGCCGATATCTCGAAAATCTCGCCTCGGGATCCTGTTCAAATTTTATTAATGCTGGGTTTGCAACAGAAATAAGCATTAAACTGTCAAAATTAAAAAGTTTTTTAGAACTTATGGATTGTTGGGCTGGAATTCTCTATCAGTTGTGTGAAGGCGTTAATAGAGAAATGTCCTAATCTGGAGAACTTCTTTCATGATAATATTAAAGACTATGAAAGCTACATAGAGGGAAATGATATCCCATTGAATCTGATCAAATATTCCGGAATAATAGAAAACACAACATTTATAGAATTTAAGTAATTTTCCCCACGTCATAAGAAAATTTTGTGCTATTTTGCGACAATATTGTAACATTTAATTCCAGGAAAATTATTTAACTTTCACAAGAAAATGTAATTAAAATTTGTATTCAATTGATTGCAAAAATAATAATAATAAATTAAAATTAAAATGAATCAAAATATAATAAATAACATTATAATTTACGAATTTATTACATTGTAAATCCGTTTTTCTTTTAAATCAAATATTTAAATTTGAAAAGATATAAATTATACAATTCTATTGCATATTTTTCTTCCAAACTAAACCTTCTGTTTGTTAGGTTCTTCCATTGCTTTGATAACAACGTTCAATTTCTTTGTTTATCAAGATTTGGATATTAATAACGGAACAGTAGAAAATAAAGAATATAAAAGCATTGTGAGACCCATTATAATGTAAAGTTTTGAGTTGACTTGCGTCCGATCTTGTCGGTGTTTGATAAGCAAGTGAAGACAGAAGACAGAAGTGAAGTCAATTTAAGAAGAAACCAAAGCTGCATAGGGAAACAGCGCAGCACAACACATTATAATAACGGAAGAACTTAGCATTAAACTCATTTAAAAACAAATACGACAATGGTGAAGTTGATATACTCTTCATGCATCCCCTAGAAAACGTTTTTGTCTACGTTCTGTGATAGAGCATGCAGCAATATTTAATTATTGATTTGACTTATGTTTAGGGTATAGTCAGTACACATAGATCATTTCAACACTGACACCGAAATATTTGAAATCTATGTGGTTGTTGAATATGGGACAGATACTTATGCTGTTCAGTTCGATAACACAAAAAAACAAAAAAGTTTTTGTATTAAAAACATAAATTTGGGTTTGGGTTTGTATGGGAGCCATACGATCCAGTAACTCTAGGGTCTTGAAATTTACGCAATTTATGGACATTGATTATAAAGTTATAATATCTAAATTTCAATGATCAAGAATATATAAACTTCATGGAGACTCTAAGGTCTCTTTCTGCCTGTTGCAAACTTCATGAAAAACTTATAACTAATTATTCACTGCGTGAAGGGTACAATTACCGGAATTAAAGAGCGCAACATAAACAAAAACTAACGGATCTATAACATACAATAAAGCACAACAACAAGACACAAATTGATCAGGTGAGAAATGAGAAACTTCTATTCCCTGGATTTTTAACATTTTTGGTTACGCAAATGTAAATTTACAAAGTTGACTCTTATTTACGAAAATCACCTTTTATATTATGGGAATGAACATCATAATATTTGGAATTTTTAAGCCTAAAAATGTTCAGAAAATTTTGACAGTCGAGCGAAATTTATTTTGTTAGCTGGCACTTGAAAGATTTATCTCAGCCAAAGAATAGAATGACAAAAAATATCCCTCATCACGAAGCGTGTTAAGATGAAACGCATTAAAAACAACACCAAATGGTTTTTATTAAAACAATGAATTCTAAAATCTTCTCGACTTCATTATTTTCATTCGAGTTTTACTTTTTTTTTTGTGTTTTATCCACAGGCAAATAAAATTTGTCTTAGAAAATACTTTGAGAATAATTTAAGTAGTTTAGAGCAAAATCAGTGGCTTTGACTAAAAGTTTTATTTACGATTTTAATTTTATCCTTTACATATGTCTAAGTGTGCATTTGTATTTGCTTGTGTGTGTGTGTGTGTGTGTGTGTGCATGTTTGAATATGTATCTACTATAATCACTTTAATAACAACACAAAAGAGACTCGGAACTACATAAATCTCTGGCAAGGCCAAGCTTATCGCAGACATCCTTTCTTCACCATTGTTTCTCTTTTAACTCTCTAGTTTTTCTGTGTCTTTTCTTTGTTACATATACAAGAAACAGGAAATATCTCAAAAACTTAAGTAATGTTTCAAGTATTTACTTAAATGTCAAACTCTAGTAAACTAATACATACTGGACAAAGCACAAGTAGAGAAAGAAGGAAAGAGAAACAAACCAATTCGAATTCAAAACCAAAAAATAGCCAAAAGAAAATCCAATTTATTTTTTGACAATTCAATTGATTCAATATGTGTGCTTTTGAGTATCCTTCCTGCAGTTTTCTTCCTTTCTTTTTTTGGCTTTTCATAAGCTTACAAGTCTTTGCTATTAAACCTTTGTTGCTCCTGACATAGCTTACTTCTATTCTTCTATTATTTTTTTATACATTTTTTTGCATGTGTATTTATTTTAAATTTAGTATTTTGAATGACTCTTTAGGAATTTGCTTATACGAGTATGAATATTCATTCAATCATTCATTTACCCTTGTAGTCATTGCTTCTATAAATTAAGTCTGCTATCAATTTAACGCTTTGATAACTTCAATTTGACAATCTATTTCGCAATACATCGAAAGTATCTGTCCATCTAATTCATTTATTGAATTGAAAATGAAATGAATTGTTGAAACGACAAACCAAACGAAATTCTGTATTTGTGCATATTTTGAAAATTTTCAATAATTTCCATATCAAATGCACTTCCAAATGAATGCAAATGAAATGATTTGAAACTTGATGAACATTAAAAATGACATACGTAGATTTTCATTTAAATGCCATTTTGATGATTTTGAAAACCGGAAAATGATGCAATTTAATAATTAAATTTGAATAAATGATATTTTGGTAAATTTTGCACATTTGAATGGAAAGAAAAGTTTGACAATAATTTTGCTGGCCTAAGACTTCGTTTAATGTTTCCCTAATCTCGGAAAAGTGAGAATCGAACTCTTGGATAAAAAAAGCGAACATATTGAAATTTTAGCTGTCTGAGATAAACTCGTAAATCGATTTTTAAGATTAGATCAAGAAAATTGTACAGTAGATGACTGCCGAATGAGTTTGTCATCTAAGAGAGTCTTCACGCAAACGTGTAAGTGCCTTGCTGTTAACCGTGTAACTTTAACAAAATTTAATTTAAATAACAATTGATTTACATCAAAAAGAAGTGTGAATAATAATTTATTTATTGCAATTTCTGAATTTATTGAATAAATTTACTTTCTTCACATTTCCTTTTTGCACTTTCAATTATTTGTTTAAATTCCACAGGCACTGAATACACAATTAACGCAGTTCAAAAAAGAAATTGCCAAGCATTTTAACAAAATACTAGTTGATTTTCTTTACAGACCTTAAATACAATATTTGAAGCAACAGTTCCGAATCTGTAGTCTTACGGAAATAATATTAAATAATATATCCACGAATCAATTTTGATATTAACTTTACACATATGGTTAAATGCTCTGAGCTGGAATGGGGTCCATGGGGAAAAATTTTCCTAAAGAAGAGTTTCGCTGATTACTTAAGTTTAAGAATATTTGCTTTAAATACAAACTAGATTAGTTCAGTAAGAGTTTTTGAAGTGGAACTTTTTTAGCCAAGGGGAATAAATCCAAAAAATATAAAAATGAAATGTGACGAAAATCAAAATTTGACAATGTTATTATTATGTTGGAGCTATTTAGGCAAATACAATTGAAATGTCTCCGTCGCGTAGTGGTTAGAGAGTAGGACTTGCAAACCGAGGGCGTGGGGTTCGAGTCCTGCACTGGGATTTTTTTTTTATGTTTACTTCAAGCCAAAAAATATGAAATGGGATTTTTAAATTTTGTATGTTTCTATTTCCATTCTTTGCTTTATCCAATACTCAACAAGTCAGGAATCCGAGTTATAGATAATGTCAATCATTTAACCATTCTGTCTTGTTAGATTCCCATCTTGCTGTGGATAAGCATCCTAAAAGCAATGCGAGTGGTTGCCGAGGCAATAGGTAGGATCTTCTATGTCGAAGAAGAGAACTGAACTGAGAAATTCATAAGTGTAGGTCAAACAAGGCATTACACTGGGCAGTAAGGCTTATGAGTGAAATTGCCAATGTGGTCATGTCTATTTTACTTAAAACTATCCTTTCCGTTTATTATCAAGTCATCTGATTTATATTAAAATTCAAAACAGATTCATTAAAAAATCATTTTTTTGTACAAATTCTTCTTAAAATGAAATATTATTTTTTTGATATCAAACTTATGCTTAACATGCTTGTTAAGCCGCTTAGTAAATCCGCACCCAATTTACTTGCATATTACCATATTTAAATTAACCGTTCTATCATATCTCTCTCTCTCTCTCTCTCTCTCTCTCTTAACTAACTTTTCATATTTACTGAGAAAAACACATTTACAAGTATAAGTAATATATTTTTTTTTATCACTTTTACTCATAATTTCATTCTGCTGTGTTTGTCCTTGGTCATAAAGCAGCTTAACAGTTTAATGCCTAAAACAAATTTGAAACTATTTTACTTGGACCCACTAAAAAGTTTTACTTATTCAAACAAAAAAGTTGACATATGTATTTTCTTTATTCTATTTTTTATTTATTTTGCTTTTGTTTTTTTGCGTATAGTTTAGTTACTCTTCCTTCTTAGATTCGTTTCCATTCGATTCGATTATGTGCGTGTTAGAAAGTTTTTCCTCGAAGGCAGTTAGAAAAAAAAAGGATCAAATACCCATACTAAAATAGAGTAGAATTTTATTCTGAACTAGAGAGTTAAAAGAAAAACAATGGTGAAGAAAGGATGTGTACGATAAGCTTGGCCTTGCCAGAGATTTATGTAGTTCCGAGTCTTTTTTGTGTTGTTATTAAAGTGATTATAGTAGATACATACTCAAACATGCACACACACACACACACACACATATTAGCAAATACAAATGCACACTTACACATATGTAAAGGATAAAATTAAAATCGTAAATAAAACTTTTAGTCAAAGGCACTGATTTTGCTCTAAACTACTTAAATTATTCTCAAAGTATTTTCTAAGACAAATTTTATTTGCCTATGGATAAAACACAAAAAAAAAAAAAAAATAAAACTTGAATGAGATTAAAGAAGTTTGAGAAGATTTCATTATTGTTCAACCAATATATCCCAAAGATTTTATTATACCAAATTGTGTACAAAATTTTTTGGTTTCCATATCAATTGGAGTGTTCTTATTTGATGAGCTAAAATCAATGAAGATATTGATTGGTGTTACTTTGTGACTGCCATGACAGTTTGTGGAGGTTCTAAGGTTACTTATTAGTTTGTTAGAGGTCTAAGTCACAAAATCAATGCATATCAGTTCCGCGTTATGAACATTTCAAGAACTATCATAGATTGAAACACATAAACAAATAAATTGTAATCAGAAATACCTGGGAAATTTCAGTTTTTCCACCATCGAATTGAAATTTACTACAGATTGATAAAATGTTAAAACCAGATTTTTTGTTTTTCATTCAATTTGAAATTAGTCATTAGTCATTCAACTAAGAGGCATCATTCATGTCATAAGTCATTCAAAGGACAAGTTTTCATTCAAGTCAAATAGCAAATGCAAATAGCTACTTTTCATTTTTTCATTTGATTTTCGTAACAAAGCTTTATTCAAGTTATTTGTCATTAAAATAAAAACATAACATTCGTGTCATTTGTCATTTGATTAAAACCATGTCATTTAAATCCATTCACTTCTGTAATTCGATTGACGAAACGAGTTCTTGTTGGTGAATGCCAAGTTTTTTTGAAATCTGGATACTAATCTAAATAAACCTGTGAATATCAATAAGAATGGCAAAGAGATTTCCAGGTATAACAGTAGTTTAATTTTGTTGATCGATATTGAATTAATAAAAAGAATAATTAATTTTCACAAAATGTATAATAATGTATTCACACCACAACGACATTCATTTTGATATTCACAGATGTCAGGCAACCTCGGTCGGTCATTTGTTATGAATGTAGCTGATTAGAAATTCGTTACTATCGACTAGACTAGACTAGACTTTTTGAAGTGAAGTGGGGAGTAAATCTGTGAGTTTTCCTATACAAATGATACTTTGAGATCTTGATGGTAGGCGGAAATTGGTCACAGTGCACATCATTTCAAATGCCCAATAAAAGAAAAAAATTTAATTTGTAAATTGTTAAAAGAAAAATATTAAAATGACTAATAAAAATTCTTAAAACTTTTTAATTAAATAAAACTAATACTACTTATTATACTCTTCACACTGTCCATAGAATTATGAGTTTGTCATGAAGCTTGTAACAGAAAGAAGGAGACAAAAAAACCCCATAAAAAATATTTATTTTTAATCAGGTAGAAATCAACGAACTAAAACATAAACCCAACAGACTTTATTATGCACAAAAAAAAACAAAAAAAAAAAAAAATTAAATAAAATAAAAAATTTAAAACAGAAAACAAGCAAGAAATGAGAGTGAAATATCTTCTTAATTTCGCTGAATATGCGAGACTGGAGAGACACAATCAAAACAGAAGTGGATAACAACAAATAGTGCAAAAAGAATAATTGCATAATGGACAAGTAGAATTTCAGATTCTTTTAGTGGAAGTAGTAACAGTAAAAAAAAAAAAATAACAAGTAGCAAATCAAAAAACAAGAAAAAGAAATTTGAGATTTATAAATAAGAAAAGTGAGTGAATACTGTTTCGAGAACAAAAGAAAATATTTGCAATAAAATATGATACGAGTATACTTATGTTACCATAGAAGGAGACTATTTAAAATGTGCTAAAAATAATCCAGATTCCATTAAATCATAAGCGAATTAGCGTTTTCCAATAAATATTAATTTTAATTTAAGATTTTTTATATATCATTTTTATTAGTGCATTTTTGAATACAAAAAATATTTTGTGAATAATTTGTCAATTAATGAAAACAAATTAATTTAATCATTTTTAAACAAACAAAGAATTGTTAATTGAAAATAAACTTAACAATTGCATTATTTATTATTTATAAGGTGTATAAATTAAAAGTATTTCTATTGGGCGTACAAATAGAAAATCGCCGCTTTTTTTCATAATTTGAGACTTTATTATAAAAAACTCGTTACATACTCAATCTCCAAAATAATTTCCATTACTAGCCACAACTTTTTCCCATTTTTCTGCCAGCTTTTAAATTCCTCGTTGGAAAAATTGTTCGTCTTTTGACGCGATCCACGAATCAATCCAGTTTTTGGCTTCTTCGAAAGAACGAAAGTGGCGTCCTGCCAGTTCATGCGTCATCAATCTGAATAAATAAAAATCAGAAGGAGCGATATCTGGAGAGTACGGCGGGTGGGGTAGGATGTCCCATTTCAAAGTTTCCAGGTATGTTTTCACTACCTTGGAAACATGTGGCCGAGCGTTGTCATGTAGAAGTATCACCTTGTCGTGTCTTTCCGAGTATTGCGGGCGTTTTGCCTTCAACGCTCGATTCAAACGTATTATTTGAGTCCGATAGAGGGCTCCTGTGATGGTTTCCCCTGGTTTCAAGAGTTCATAGTACACTACACCGAGCTGGTCCCACCAGATACACAGCATCAGCTTCGAGCCATGAATGTTCGGTTTTGCGGTCGAACTTAATGTATGGCCGGGAAGCCCTCACGATTTTTTCCGCTTCGGGTTGTCATAGTGTATCCACTTTTCATCGCCGGTCACGATGCGATGCAAAAAACCCTCTCTGTTTTGCCGTTGGAGGAGTTGTTCGCACATGCAAAGGCGCCGTTCGATGTCCCTCGGCTTCAACTCGTACGGCACCCAATGTCCCAGTTTCTGGATCATTCCTAAGCTCTTTAGGCGATGAGAAACGTCTTGCTGAGTCACGCCCAATAAACTTGCAAGTTCCTGTTGCGTTCTACACGAATCTTCATCCAGCAAAGTCTCTAATTTTGCATCCTCGAACTTTTTAACGGGACCGGGACGTTCCTAGTCTTCCACGCCATATTCGCCATTTTTAAACTTTTGAAACCATCCCCGACACGTTCTTTCACTAATGTAGCTTTCACCATAAGTTTCTACAATCATTCGATGCGCCTGAGTAGCATTTTTTTTCGAATGATATGCAAAAAGCAACACTTCCCGCAAATGGCCCTTTGTAGGCTCGAATTTTGCCATTTTCGCTAACGAACAGGACAAAGCACAGTCAAAATACACAAGCGAGATTATTTAGAGTTGTTGACCGATACCTCAGCTGGCTATGTAATGTTTCTGATCGTACTTATCGACCGATTAGCGGCGCTGGCGCCATCTATGGGAAAACGGCGGTTTTCTATTTGTACGCCCAATATAATTTACTATTTTTTGGTGAGACGACGTGGAGAGTAGGAGTTCACCACATTTGTCTGTCAGTGGGCTATATCTCATAAACCGTTATAGGCACAGAATTAAACTTTGAAATCAAAGTAATTGATTCAAAATTATGTATTTCAAGTTCTGTGCAATATATCACTGGATGAATGATGGTTCCTGCAGTGGCTGACTGACTGATGGAATGTGATATGAATGTGTGGTTAGGTAAATTAAATATTATAATACAATATTATATATACTACATTATAGATATAGGAAGAAGATTGGAAGAAAAGAATACAATGAAACATATACAAACGAAAACAATACTATATATGAATAACAATAATTTGGACAATATAATGCAACAGTTTATAAAAGTAAAAAAAAAAAAATAAAAATATGAAGAAAGAAACTTAACTTGTGGCTCATTAAATTGTATTACAATATTTATATCTTTTATATTATACATAATTATGTAATTACAAAAAAAAAAAAAAAAATACACAAATCACAAATAAAAAAATACAAAAATAATCTCAAATGTAACAACAAAAAAATATAGAAAACCATATTGTCATTCGTCGGTCACTTCAATGAGCATTGAAAATTGGGCATTCCTATCTTTCGACTTCAGATTCAGAAGATGGTTATCTCTCTGTCAAATCGATTGAATTTAGTTTTGTTGTTTTTATTCGATATTGCGATTTGATTTTGAGTCAAATTCTTAACATCAACGAAAAAAAAAAAGAAAGAAAAAAAAAAAAGAAGAGAGTAGTGATAGTGATAGTGAAACTGATATCGAAAGCGAATGTAGAAGAAAGAAAAGCATTAGAAATGAAGGGAATTTATTCAGTAAAGAAAAATATTTTTATTAACAGTAAAGTTTATTATGATTACAGCAACTAAAATAATTGTACAAAACAAAAAGAAAAAAATATGTAATTTTAAAACAAAACCAAAAAAAAAAATACTACAAATTGTTGCAACTATTGCAAAATGTAATGTCAGAACATGAGAAAAAAAAAGAAGAAAACAAACACAAATGTTCATGTTCTTATTAGAAAAACTTTTATGATTTTTATCCTATCGAACTGAAACTTGGTCACTTTCAGTTCCCAAGACAGGCGCAGGACATTTGTCAGAACCAGTCGATTCGGACCACTACGAGAGGAGAGGTACCTCCCATAGAAACCGCCCATTTGAATACTACAATGAAACATGCACTGCGTCCCTTGAAGAGTATTTCATCTTCAGCATATTCAAAGATAACGTCCTTTCTTGTTTATACTCTTCACGCTGTTTGTAACAGGGTGAAGGAGACATCAGAGACTGTCTGTTAGGCAGTCAGTCATCCAACTGAATCTTTCCAAACAAAACAATTTCAGTACAATTATGAATTTATTGAAATGAAAATACTCATAAATCGGAATTCATTGTTTTAATAAAAATCATTTGTTGTTGTTCATTTCAGCACGCTTCGTGATGAGGGATATTTTTTGTCATTCCATTCCTTGGCTGAGATAAATTTTTCAAGTGCCAGCTAACAAAATAAATTTCGTACGACTATCAAAATTTTCTGAACATTTTTAGGCTTAAAAATTCCAAATATTATAATGTTCATTCCCATAATATAAAAGGTGACTTTCGTAAATAAGAGTCAACTTTGTAAATTTACATTTGCGTTATGCCTAAACTGCTAAAAATCCAGGGAATAGAAGTTTCTTATTTCTCACCTGATCAATTTGTGTCTTGTTGTTGTGTTTTATTGTGTGTTATAGGTCCGTTAGTTTTTGTTTATGTTGCGCTCTTTAATTCCGGTAATTGTACCCTTCACGCAGTGAATAGTTAGTTATAAGTTTTTCATGAAGTTTGTAACAGGCAGAAAGAGAACTTAGAGTCCCCATAAAGTTTATATATTCTTGATCATTGAAATTTAGATACTATAAGTTTATAATCAATGTCCATGTTGAAATGATCTATGTGTACTGACTATACCCTAAACATAAGTCAAATCAATAATTAAATATTGCTGAATGCTCTGTCACAGAGCGTAGGCAAAAACGGTTTCTAGGCGGTGCATGAAGGATATATCAACTTCCCCATTGTCCAATTTGTTTTTAAATGAGTTTAACGCTAAGTTCTTCCGTTATTATAATGTGTTGTGATGCGCTGTTTCCCTATGCAGCTTTGGTTTCTTCTTAAATTGACTTCACTTCTGTCTTCTGTCTTCACTTGCTTATCAAATACCGACAAGATCGGACGCAAGTCAACTCAAAACTTTACATTATAATGGGGTCTCACAATGCTTTTATATTCTTTATTTTCTACTGTTCCGTTATTAATATCCAAATCTTGATAAACAAAGAAATTGAACGTTGTTATCAAAGCAATGGAAGAACCTAACAAACAGAAGGTTTAGTTTGGAAGAAAAATATGCAATAGAATTATATAATTTATATCTTTTCAAATTTAAATATTTGATTTAAAAGAAAAACGGATTTACAATGTAATAAATTCGTAAATTATAATGTTATTTATTATATTTTGATTCATTTTAATTTTAATTTATTATTATTATTTTTGCAATCAATTGAATACAAATTTTAATTACATTTTCTTGTGAAAGTTAAATAATTGATAACATTTCCTTTTCCTGGAATTAAATGTTACAATATTGTCGCAAAATAGCACAAAATTTTCTTATGACGTGGGGAAAATTACTTAAATTCTATAAATGTTGTGTTTTCTATTATTCCGGAATATTTGATCAGATTCAATTGGATATCATTTCCCTCTATGAAGCTTTCATAGTCTTTAATATTATCATGAAAGAAGTTCTCCAGATTAGGACATTTCTCTATTAACGCTTTCACACAACTGATAGAGAATTCCAGCCCAACAATCCATAAGTTCTAAAAAACTTTTTAATTTTGACAGTTTAATGCTTATTTCTGTTGCAAACCCAGCATTAATAAAATTTAAACAGGAGGCGAGATTTTCGAGATATCGGCATTTCCCCATTGGCGGTTTCTTGAGCCAAAGAGCAGGAAACATCTTGGTATGTATTTGTATGCGACTTATAGAATGCTCATTCTTTTCAATTAATGTTTATGCGAAGATGTTGATTTCATCTTGCTCATGAAAGATTTCTAAACTTTTAAGGGTGTTCAACTAAAAATTTTGTTCATAAAAAACCCCTGGCTGTAGTTCACAAGTGGCAAGAATATCCAAAGATTTTCAGCGATTCAAAAAACAAAAAAGTGATAGAAAGAAGTTTGTCATCATTGCAGTCCATTATCAAACGTAAATATTAGAGCTTGTCGAGTTTTATGCTTTATCAAATGTCGGAAAGTCCATGCTACACATCTGCATGGAGTTGACGTTTTCCGCATATCTACAGATATATTATCTGTAGTCTTTGTCGAACAGATGAATTTGGCTAAAAATGGTGTGATATAGAGGAGTCTATCTTCAGATATCTAATAAAATAGCCCCATCCCGTTTTGAAAAAATACCAATACCCCACATTTTACTCAAGTGCTATTACCTAAAGACAAAAATATATACCAATTTATTAACACATTTAATAGAAAATTAAGGTTAAAATTGTGTCAACTGTCACCCGTTTTTACCCTACGATATTTGAATGTGTAAGGATTCCTATATATTGCATAATGATCATAAATTAGTCCAATCTACAAACGACGATTTCGATAGCGTCTTAAGCCAATTGAAATTGAATGAATTGTGCGGTCTTGCCATTTCTTCAAAACGTTTTCAGATATCTGGAGACAGTCTCTACTATATCACAACATTGATACCCAACTTTAGCTGTGCGACACTTACTGCAGATATTATATCTGTAAAATGCCGGAAACTTCACCTCACTATAGTTTTGTAGCATGGACTTTCAGTCAATTGAGAAACAATTGAGAAATAAAACTCGATAAGCTTAAATCTCTACGCTTAGTAATAGACTCCAACGATAACAAACCTCTTTCTATCAATTTTTAGAATTGCTGCAAATCTTTGAATATTCTTCCAGATTGTGGACTACAGAAGTGGTTTTTATGAATAACATTTTTAAGTTGAACACCCTAAATTAACGTCTTCGCACAAAGATTAATTTAAAGAATGCGACATTCTATAAATCGCATACAAACACATACCAAGGTGTTTTCTCTTCGTTGGCTCAAGGAAGCAACAGTGGGGAAATACGAATATCCCGAGGATCTCGCTTAAATTTTATTTATACTGAGGTTGCCATACTCGATATTTGATCAAGGACCTCTTTATTTTTCTCTTTATTGGTGTCTCTTACAATGACCTTGATATCTTTGGCACTTGGATTTTTAGCTTTGTAATTTTTGAAAATTAGTGATATATGTATAATAAAAATTTACGTCCAAAAAACTCTTCTGCCAGAAGCAGTCGAAACTGAAACTGAATTTAAATTAAAATTTAAAATTAATTTAAATTTAAAAAATCAAATAATGGAAGTGAGAAGTCTTCCTATTTAAGAGCCGTTCAACTATATAGAAATGTGTGTGGGCAGACCAATCTTGAATACCTAAAAAGGATGGAATAGAAAATAAACTTATTAAAGACTCCACAGATTGGTGGAGTGTTGCAAACGAAATAAGAGGGCAAACTTTTAAAACTGGAGCAAATTTATCGGCGGAACAGTTTAGACATTACTTTACAACCCTCATAAATCCTTCTCAAGAATTGTGTGAAATCCATTATTGCCAACGATATCAATCAAATGACATCCTAGAAAGTGCTATACAAGTTTCCGTTATTCATCAGGTTTTAAAACAGTCAAAAAATAACAAGGCCCCTGGATTAGATAGGATACCTTATGAATTTGTCAACGTGTGAACGTGCTCCACTCAATGATATATAAGTTAAAGGATTATTGTTTAAAATGGAGTATGGAAGTAAAAATGATGAAGTCAGAAATAATGGTATTCAGAAAGGGAGGTCGACTTTCGGCCCAATAAATGTGGTCTTACATACTGTTACCTTGGTGTAATTCTCACACCAAAGATGTCTTTCACCAAACACATGAACAATCGAATTGGGCAAGCAAAAAACATCATTAACTTGACATGGCGTAATTTCCTAGGCAAATCGAAATCACTTTGGCGTCAAAATGGAAGCTATTTTTGGCAGTTTGCAGGTCAATCCAAGCGTATGCCGCGCAGGCTTGGGGGTACACAATGCCGGAAGAGGTAAGCAAGTTCCAGCGGTATTTCTTGAAAAGAGTGTTGAAGCTACCGGACTCAATTCCAAGCTATCCATTGCCTCTGGAAACCGGTACTGAAGACAGTCACTTCTATACATTAGAGCTGCATATGCAAAACATCACGAAGACTTTTCTCTCATATAACGCAGATAGATTGCCTCATAAGTTGTCCAAACCTATTCTAAGAAGAAGCATTGTGTGGGCAAATAAATTAAATCAACTGGAAGCTGAATACAATATAAGTTTTCAATGGAATGCTGGGATAGAAGAAGACTAGTATAATCGTTTCAATCAGCTCATTGAGGCATTAAAAGCGGCTTCATGGAGTACAATGCTGGGAAAAGAAGCAGGTAGCGACCAGCAGCTGGAGAAAAATATTTTAAAGCCATCCTAACTCACGTCAGATGTGTCAACCATTTGCACGCTATGCAACAGGAATAAGCTGGAAACACTGACGCACTTCATGTCAAGATGTCCTGTGTTAAATGAATTTAGGGTGTCACATTTTATGAAAATTTCAATTGAGCAAAATGAACTGATAAACATATTTAATTGGTGACCATGAAATCAGTTGGAAGACTATGCACAATAGTAAATTATAGAAATTTTCTAATATCAGAATTCAGCGGCTAATAACCATGCTGTAAAATCCCTTCTCTTTCTTCTACTTCTTTTCTTTCCTTTCTTCAAAAAAATGTATAAATTAAATACTACGACTAGTACACAATTTAACCGGATATTAAAAACAAGAACAATAAACAACAGATTTCTTCTGGTGTTCAACGAGGTATGTTTTAAAAGTATACGACTTGCTTTCACAAATCTGCAAGAACATGTTTCTCATTTATACGATTCATGGCATTGTACGAGGTAATTTCCAGGCACCCATTCTGAGCAGAATTTTTAAATTTGGACAGAGCTAAAAATAACTGACAAAGTTTGATCACAATTTCATTATTAGCGAGCCTTTCCAAGTTCTCTTCAGCTACTATAAGCCGCTTGTACTTATTTTTACCTATTGCTTTGCGTCCCTAAAGGCCTTCTATGTCACATTTTGGTGATGGTCGGGTACTTTTGCGACACACCTTGTAGACGACAAAAATATTAAAGTTCCTTATTTTGTTGTTTTTGATGTCCGTTTGACTGACATTGTTCTACCATTTAATTGTTTAGCTTCTTGTGAGTTTATTTAGTTTCTGAGTGTTTTTTGACTTTTGCTTTTACCAACCAATGTCAACGACATTGACTTCAAGTGGAAACAGGATATCCGTGTGTTCACTTAGCGACCTTTTCCATTATGAACTGATTCATGATCTTGAGTTTGACTCAGAATCGAGTGACTTGCGACTATTGTGCTCCAATGTTCAATTCCTCGTTTCTTCATTTATTTCTTGTTCATTGTACACAGTCATTGTCCTTTTTGCAAAAAGTCCAACACAATTGTTGCTTTTGTTAATGTTTCCCTTGTTGTGCAGTTGACATTTGTCGTTGAACAGAGAAAAACGGAAGTCACTCTGTTTGGCATTTATACAACATTTGAATGGCATAATTAAACCAACTGTTGTTTGTAGGAACCAACCGACCGAACAACAAACCTACTCAAATCAAAGACATTTATTTCTCATTTATGTAAGCCTATGAATCTATAGGCTGTACAAACTGAAAATCAAAATTCAGGTTTGATAAAGCAACATATCCACATAATTTAAACATTTGAATTAAATTTTACAATAGTTTACTTGTTATATATTTTTAAAATATAAAAAAAATCAAGAAATACATCTCCAGTTTTGAAGCAACTAAAGCGGATGCTTACTGGATTCGTATTTCCAGTTTGGTGACAAAATGCTCTTTGTTTTGTAGTAGCGAGCCAAATGGTGAATTCTTGATTCAACCAAAATAAGACAAGCTTACCATCCTTGTCCTTACGGTTGCGTTCCAAAAGTTTGCGTATGGCAACAGCCTTCTTGACTATTTGGTATAAATTGTCAGGAATGTCGAGTTTTAAGCCAACAGATTTCATAATGCGCAATATTTTATTACCATTGACGAAACGCACTTGGACGCACCATAAGAATCACGAAGAAAGATACCAAATTTCGATGGGGTCAAGCAATTCTTGCTTAATTTCTTGATTTGTTACTTAACATCCTCAGAGTTAAGTTTCAACCATGATGAAATTATTCTTCTGTAGGGAAGTGCCGATTTGTATATACCCATACCAGGAGCGTACATGCGCCGCATCTTGACAGTTTTTTATTCTACACTAAACCATCTATATTTGGTCAATCAAAATAAGATAATTGAAGTCAACTTAAGTCACTTAAAGCGGTTTTCGTTGAGATTAACACACTTCTGAAATTATTCTTTTGTAGGGAAGTGTCGATTGGTATATACCCATACCAGAAGCGTACATGCGCCCCATCTTGACAGTTCTTTATTCTACACTGAAACGAGAATGTTCTACACTAAACCATCTATATTTGGCCAACCAAAATACGATAATTGAAGTCAACTTAAGTCACTTCAAGCGGTTTTTGTTGAAATCAACACACTTTAGTTCCACTCGATTGTTTTGTTGTTTCTATTACCCAACATCATATCATCATTATTCGAGTCATTGAATTGAGCCACAAATGAAGGGCGTTATTGTGTGACATTTGTGTGTATTTCTTGTTAATTAAACGTCATTATTGTAGACCTTTGATTGTGATCAAACGACTTTAGAATGCCGAACACAATGTGCTTTTAAAATTCATTTAATTTAGTATTGATAAAAATAATGTTAATTTTACATTTAAAAGGCTACTACTTCTTTTAGAAAGAAAGGAATATTTAGTTTTAACATCCTTATTTCATATTATTTAACAATCATTCTGACTATATTTTGCTTTTGAAGACAATAGTAACATTTGTATTTGGTCATATGAAACAAAGTTGTAGTACTACACTTTCCACTATTTAACATTGAAATGCTATAGAGATTCCTATATAAGCTTTTGCATATGTTAGTTTATTCTCCTTGGTACATAAGAAGCAATGTCATTAATAAATATATTCATATCCCAATGATTAAAAATGAAATTGGAAAATGTAGCTAAAAAATCTGCTGTACAACTTGAGACTCACTTTATTGAACTCGCCTAATAGGACCCCGACACGATCATGCATGTACCATCAGTCATTTCGTATACTTGTGCATGATGATCGTTCATTTCTTGTTATTTTTCGAAGTGAGTCGATGTGCGGACACCAATGCCGACGACGGACGCCGTCGTCAGTTTCCAAATATTTCGCATGCAATCCGCTCCCGCTTTCACGACTGTTCATTCCAAAATATTTCATAAAAGTGAGCACGTGCCTATATTTCCCTCTTTCAGACGTACTTAATTCGTGAAGGCGTAAATGAGACAGCTTGGTCAAAGAGAGAATGATGGTTGTAAAGGAGAGCGTTGAGAGAATAACCAGCATGATGAAATATCAAAAACAATTAGATATTTGATATTTGAAGTGAGCACATACTTATTTAACAAACACTATGATGAATGACTGACTGATCGTAATGCATGACCGCGTTGGGGTCCTATAAGCATTGCTAAACTTTGTTGGGTATATTTTTGTAAACTCACATCTTTTAGACCTACCATTCTTTGAGATCAGAAATAATAGACATGAATTCTATTGAACCATTAGGCGAGCACATATTTGATTAGGTCTTATTTATAATTTATTTTGCATTGATCAAATAGAAATAAATCCTTTTATTTGTGAAACTTAAACATTTTTTTCAAACTAATTTTTTTCTTAGATTATCAGTTCTATGGGCATCTTTATTCTATTGAATTGAATATTGTTGGCTCTTAAAGATTTGATTGTTGGATTTTTATATATTTAAAATACTTAGTATAACAAAATCTTTTAATTGGAAGTACAAATATCCGAAAGACAATGTAATGTGTGTAGATGGAATGCCATTTTTGAATTGAAAGGTTTTGGCATTTGTAAATATAAATATTTCGGACACAAAATTGTATCGAGTTCTCGAAACAGTTTGAAGAATTGGCCTGATTTTGAATAATACATAATGGGAGCATAAACAGAAAACTGAAAGATTTAGTGATGACATTAATAGAATAGAATCCAAAAGAAAAAAATGGTTAAACATGGCTTAAAAATCACAAAGTGGGAATCATCTGTAGGATGCTTATGTTGAACAAATGATGATGATGATGACTTGTATTGTCAACTTGGGTGTAAGGTGGTGGTTCTACTTTAAATGGTATTGAACTTAAAATTCTTCTTATTGATATTTGAAATGATAATTGTATGTGTAGTGCGAGTGATACTTGTATTGTTTTTACTACATGTTGTTTTTCTTATAGCCATTTAATAATATTTCACAACCTTCTATAAACTCCTTTCACCTTCAGTTTCAGATTTTTAACTTAATCAGTCAGATTAAGTTTTCATTTGCATTGCATGTCATCAAACACATGAATGAATATTCTGCTCCTTTTGCATAACAATTGCAAATATGCTTAATTAGCTACGTGCAACAATGTAAAATAAACAAATAAACGTTAACCATGCAGCTAATTAATTTAACACGCACGCAACACTTTGAATTGCTGTGTATGCCACATCTACCACATTTGTTGTTCCTCAGCTTTAGCACAAGATACTAATTGGCACGTATACGCGTGTTTACCACCCATAATCAAATCTCCCCCATTACGGAACTTGCAACACTCAAAGAGAGTGTTTCCACTTATGCGATGCCACATGTTAAGTTGGCCAAAATTTCAGCAGGATTCATAGGATATTTACACAGAATTAAGCTTCATGAGCGTTTTGGATTGAGATGGTTTGAGTAAAGCAATTTGGTTGCAGGTATCAAGGAACAACCAGATAATGATAATGTGCACAATGGTGTCAATCTGTCAAATGTTCTGAATAAGCTGCCAATGTTAATGTTATTGAAAGCTTCTTCTTCGAATGTTGTTCTATGAGTTCAGTGCAAAACACAATAAACATTAAGGAATCCATCCACCAACGTAAGGTAATTCATCTTGAGCTTGTTCCTTCGTTTTTAGGTAAGAGTATGGTATTTTACTCTGCTTGCTTAATTCACTTATGAGTGTTATGTATTTATTAAGAGTGTGAATGCGTGAAACTTTAATGTATATTAATCAAAGAAATACTAGAAGCTCCTTAACATCCTTATAATGTTTTTTGAACTGCACCCACACAAGTTTTGTGGTAACTTTCTTTCAGGATGCTTTACGTCCTTTCGTCCAAACTTCATTCCTTTGTCTTTATGTAAAAGTATTTAATATTATTCCATAGAGTAAGTTCAAGTTAAGTTTTTATTTTTATATTATACTAAAGGGAAAAGTTTCGAGCCCAAAACTTTTGTTGGTCTTCATAACTCAAGAGATTTGTTGTGTCTTGTGATCTTGTCTAATTGCGAACAATGTTGAAACAATTATTTACAATTGTTTTTAATTAAAGAGCGATAATAAAATATAAAACCAACCAACCAGACATATAGACAGACGGTTAAGCAGACACATAGACAGAGAGAGACAGACATCACTAGGTCAAGTTAAGAAATAATGATAAGGAAAATAATGCGCGCAATGGCCAAAGTTCTCAATTACTTTGCAGATTAATTAGGCAGACACAAATAAAGAACGAAGAAAACTGTGGAGGCTAAAGGAAAATAAACATTTATTTTGCTTATCTAGAGTCGAAGGATGGTGGATGGTGGTTAGTTATTTCTTTCCTTTGTTGGCTCATTGATTTGCTTACTATTGTACAATACTTGACTTGGTTGATAAATATCAACTCATGAATGCGCCTTTCTTTCTTATGGATAAATATAATGCAAGCGTAATCCTTCCGAAAAAGTTCTTTCGGCAGCTGTTAGTACTTATGGTCGCACGCATAATTATAGTTAAACTTTTACTTAACTCTTTTGTTTATACACTGCATTCTAAGAGGGAATTCGGGTTTTATCATTTTGGTCTGGTGTTTGTTGGAGTTACTGCTAAGTAAAGTGGACTTTTAGTTTTTGTGTTTTAAAAAAGAAGTTTTGTAAGTATATGAAAATAAATACTGAGTATTTTATTTAAGCATTCCGCGATTCTAAGTATTATTGCAGACATGAGTATGATACCAAAGGATACCAAAGCCATGAAATGTTAACTAGAGTCGTCAGTTCTTGTATTAATATCTGAAATTTCGAACATGATTTACTGTTTCTTATATTTAAATTCTAATAACCTTATATATATTCAGAATTTTGTAAATTTAGAATTTAATAGAGTCTAAGTTGAATGCATTGACAAATTGGATTAATCTGACTAAAAGAAAATGTCAAAGAACTTGTAATTTCATAAAGAGTGCAAGTTTTTAAATTAGAGAATAGAAATGTTGCCAAAATACATAATTATACACTACTACCTACTCTTAGTTAATTCAGTCATTGTCCTTAGAGGTCGATTTTCAATTCACCTACGTCTACGTTCGCCAATTTTGTAGTCAGCATTTATATGCTGGAAGCAATACACTTTCTGCGCTCTCTAGCTTTCATGTTGTACACATTTGATATTCTAATTCTGGATACGAACACTGAAACTTATATACAGTAAAGCATGAACAATAAAACAAACTGTCTCTCTCTCTTGCCCAGATCTAAGTGAACATGACACACGAAAAGAATAGAACGAAGTTTTGTTTGCATTTATGGGATAGAAATGCAATTAAGCGATGTTTCACTTAACCGATTTCAAGCTTATGAAAGAATGCTATGAGCAAGGCTAAGTATACTTTATTAATCTCCATCACCATCTACCGATCCACTCAAACACACACAAAAAATTGGTCTAGCCGTGTAGGAGGAATTAAGTCACAAAGGATCCGTAGAGAAGATTTTTATACATAAAGATTTAAATGCGACTTTGAGTAAATTTCGAAAGAGTCACAAAAATCATTGCACAGAATTCAGAATTTACAGCGAAGAAAGTAAGTCAATATATAAAAGACAATGTTCTTCATTCCAGGATATCATGACACAATATGGCTACATGGACGTCAAACTATTTCTAATTGATTAAAGTTCATTAAGTAACAAAAAAAAATACTCTTGAAAATAAGTTAAAAATATCTCTGACCTATTGAACAACCTAATAGATAAACGAATAACCTTTGTGAAGTGTATCTAAGCTTTGGAGATTAAAGTTGCTTCTTTTCCTTTCTAAGAGTAAAAATTCAATAAAACTTTAACAAACTTAATGAGTTTTTAGTTATTGTTTCTTTTTGTAGAAGAAATATTAATAATTATATACTAAGTATAAGTTATAAATTGATTGTTGAGTTAAGGAGTGGGTGAGCGAGTGAGTGAGTGAGTGAGTGACTAACAAACGATAAGGTTTATTTTTGTAGCCAAAGGCAAATTGTGTAAGGATTTCCCTGCATTTGATATATTTAAAGTTGCTTTAGTAAAGACTTCTATATATTTATTTTTTGTCTTTTTTAAATTTAAGAATTTTCTTCCTTTTGTTTTGAGTTGTTTATGAACCTTCATCAATAACAAACAACTACAAATACTTATGTACCTAAAGGCATTTACTTAAGTTCTTCTGGTTATTATTCTTGTTGTTGTTTTTTTGTTGGTCTTTATATGATTTTAGTATGTGTGAAAGGCAATGCATATAAATTTATACTATAATGATGATGTTATTTGTGTGTATTAGTTTTGTTTTACTTTTCTCTTTTCATGTATTTTTTTTTTTTTTGTTTTTGGTGCTCATGTAATTTTGTAGTGTTTTCGATTGCTTTTACTTAACTTATATGTCTCTTTAATATGTGTTGTAAGTCTTTATAAGTGTATATGTGCAAATTTTATTAACTTGTATCTAACATGAATTGAATGAGTCATTTACATATATAAAAACTGTATCCTAATACAGTGGAAAAAATGGTTATATGATCACAAATTTATTCTCTGTTTGCCCAGTTCTGCTGCCTCTAATGAACTGAAAATATGTTACACCATAGAATTACTTTGTATTTAGGGTCATAAGCGACATAAAGATAAGAAACAAGAAGATCCCCCAAAACAAAAAGGCCATGAACTTTTTTAGGGATACATAGCATAATCCTCAAGGAAATGCTTTATCAATAATTAAACTAACTGGATGGGACAATACGACTACCAGGAAAATCGGCTTTTAGGCACAGATGAAGGAATCGCCTTTGCCACCTTGAGTTTTTCTTTAAAAACTTGGAATCATCTCTTTTGGTGCCTGCAGGAAATGCAACCAAATGTAGGGAATATCAAATAATATTCTTAGTGTATGGTATCAATTCAGCAGAAAAGTTTTCTCCTTTTAAAGGACTCAGCTATTTAAGAAATCCAGGCCTTAGCACCCCACACAATGATAAACCTATATGGTCTAATAATATGAGGTTAGTAATTCCAATTGGACATCAATATTAAAAATGTAAATTTAACAACAACTTAATTTCTTTTAATGTTAATTGCAAAAATAATAATATCTTTATTAAAAATGGTCATTAAAAATATACAAATTTTTTTAAAAAAGATTCGTTAACAAAGTTAAAGGAAACTATTGGGAGTACAAATTAATTCGGTCCGTTTTTTTGTGTTCAAAGAAGTGTTTTTTTTTATTGAAAAAAAGTAAAAAAAAAGTAAAATCATTCGACACTAAAATCACCACTTTTGAATCGTCAAAACCACTCTCTTATCGGTCGGAGCAAATTCACTATAAACTTCCTCAGGCATTCGATGGGCTTCAGCTGCACTTTTCTGTTTATTTAACACAAATCCGTCCATTTTCGAAGAGACCAAAAACAGTTTTGTTGTCAGAAAACAGACAGATAACAAACCTTTCCAGTGGATAGGTAATCGCTTCCAAAATCGACCACAATTTGCAGGTGGAGTCATCTTTTGAAAACGGACCGAACTAAATTGTACTCTTAATAAGATCAATTGACATCCTTAGTTAAGTTTTACATGAAAATATTTTGGTTTCTTTGAGTGTTTATTATTTAATTGAATTACATTTGTTTATAGTTTATTTAAAGTATCTGTGGATTATTTTATTCTTTTCTTTAGATTATGTCATCGTTAAAAATGCGCAAAAATGGTTTACATTGAATTGACTTTGGAAATTATTAATAATGAGAGCAAAAAGGAACAACTCAATAATTTAATTGATACAATTTAACTTTAAATTAATGAAGTGATAAGCAATAAGATTTTGTTTTTCAAGAATTTTGAATTGAAAATAACTTGCTAGTAAACGTTTAAGTCAATGGACTCGTTGTCTTTATCGAACTAAGATAGAATTCTTTATATTTGATAGTAAATATACAATACTCAAACTCAACCAAAGAATGCAAAGGATGCTAAACATTTGAGTTGATATCAAAAACAAAGGAATGTATCTGGTGGAACACTTGGTGATAAATGAACATGTTTGTTTAAGACAGTAATGGTAATCATGGGCATTGACATGGGCCATAGACATAATTCATTGACATGCGACATTGACATTGACATTGTTGAGGAGTAACATCCTACTGACAGTATCTATATATAAAAAAAAAAAAAAAAAAAAAAACAATGGTGAGAAGTCAAAAGATTCATTACATTTTTGATAGTCCTATGATGATATTTTTTGGACATATCACTTCTACTTCTATCCTCGCAGTAAGGTTATAGTGTTTTATACAATATTATTTTGCATATTCAATTTCAAATTTATAGATACAAAATATTTACATCTTCCTTCTTATAGAACGTTATTCAAAACCTAATCATTTGGATTTTACGTAAAAAGATTTCTTTTATTTCGATTTTCCTTTCATTTCCATTCTCACATTAAATGGATCCTATTTCTCTTAAAATATTTTACTGCGTAAACAAATTGTATTGTAAAAACATGACAAAATACTCTAAATGATGAATATCTGCGAAAGAAAAAAAAAACAAAAACTCAAAAGACATGAATCAATAGAATTACCAAAAAAATATTTTTTTCTTGTATTTGTTTTTTTTTTCTTTTCTCTCTTTTTTTTTATTTTTATTTTTGAAATTATCTTTGGAATGTTACACGAAAAACAAATGAAATGTTGTAAATTCAATTGTTTGTCTTACATTGACTTTCACTGTATTCCAATGTATTTATGAATGTATCTGCGTATGTTCTTCTTTCAGTATTTTATTTTATTTTCTCTTGGGCCTAAATGCGTGTACAACTTTTTTTCACTTAACAAAGTTCTTTTTTTTTTGGAATTTTTTTTTTTTTTTGTTGTGTTGCCTTTGAATGTTTGCCAAGAAAATGTAAATAAAAATTCTTTTCTCATGTAATTTGCATGTTTCTCTGTACAAATTTGTTTTTGGTTACAATCTCCGTTTGTTGTTATCGTTAAATTATTTTCCCCTGACCCTCTATATGAATATGTGATTTATGTGAGATATTTAGATATTTTTGTTTTGTCCATATTCGTAAATTACTTTTGTTTTCATTTATTTATGGATAAATGTTCAAATGTGGGTTCATGGTTTCTAAGATAAGGTGCTGAAGAAGTGAAGGGAAGTTATATATGTATTTACTTACATTTATTTCTTTAATAAAGTTAATCAAATGTTTTGGATTTATTGTATATTGATTTAAAACCAAAAGAGATTTTATGAGGATAAATGGAAATTGGAGAATGAAATGATTAAAGTTAGACGCAAGTTTTTTTTTTTTTATTTTATCCTCATCTTTGGTAATAAATTTCGTTTTATCTAACTATTTTGAAATAAAAATATTCGCAAGGAGTTAAATCAAGAAAATATGCTGAATGGAAAAGCAATTTTCATGTGAAATTTATCGATTTCGGCGTTTCGGCACAGGAAAAAAAACCCCTTGCTTTTATGCTGGAAAGTGTAATTTTTCTTTTAAAATTGTGTTGAAACGATCTAACAAGATCATCATTAATCATTTGAGCATATTAATAATATAAATATCAGACATTCAGTGAGGCTACAATACACTAACGAAACCTGGATATTGCCTTACATTTCCTTTTGAAATTTCTTTTGCTTGAGACTCCCAGGCATTGTAATATATGAAATGGTGAAAGAGAACCTTTACCTACACTGATTTGTTATTTTTTTCTTAATTTATTTCAGTATGTTTCTCTAATCGTTACAGGCCAATGTCTATATAATGCGAATGGATACATTTGTGGCCATAGCTGCATTGATCAATCAAACGGGAACTGGCGCTGAACATGATGGGATATTTGATGCCCCGAACATGGAAAGCCACCAGTTGTAACTCTTTTCATTTCTTTATTAGCATCTCCAAGAAACTGTGAACATAACTTTTCATCAATGGATTGGAAGTTGGATACCATTGTCTCAATACATCTATCCCTTCAAAATCTATTGATAGATCAACAAACTGAGCTATGAAATCGTTATAAATTCCTTAGTGGATAGATGGCATATCTATCTACAAATATTGGTGATTCTAGTTTTTAGCTAAAGCACACAAATTTTTTGAAGTGAAACTTCTTTAGCGAAGGGGAGTAAATCCAAAAAAATATGAAAATGAAGTGTGACGAAAATCAAAATTTGACTATGTCATTGTTATATTGGAGCTATTTAGGCAAATACAATTGAAAAGTCTCAGTGGCGTTGTGGTTAGAGTAGGACTAGCAAACCGAGGGCGTGGGGTTCGAGTCCTGCACTGAGAATATATATATTTTTTTTTATTTTTGTAGTGAAACTTCTTTAGAGAAGGTTAGTAAAATTCAATAAATATGAAAATGAAATGTAACGAATATCAAAATTGTAGCTATTTGGGCAAATACAATATAGAAGTGAAACTTCTAAGGTTAAGCAGTAATACAGAATATTGTAGTGTTATAGTTTTTGTTTCAATACAAAGGACTTTTTTTATTTTTCGGTCATTTGGCCACTTGTTCGTACGTTTTTATCTCTCCTACTCATACATAAGCATTCATTCTCCATGTTAAGCCCACGCAAAACATTGCACATTGTTTTGTACGTCTCCCACTAAGTCTCTGAAGCATTATAGCATTTTGATTTTCGTCACATTTCATTTTCTAATTTTGGGATTTACCTCCCGTCGCTAAAGAAGTTTCACTTCCTTATTGTGCTTTGGAGGGTGAGGCACGCTACTTAAATTTTTTTTTTTTGTTATTATTTATTTATCGCTTTTTAATTTAAAAATGACTGCCGAATTACATTCAAACTTCATTTGACTTGAAGGAAATTCTTAATAAAAAATTTAAATATTCAACACAAAGTAGAAGTCCAAATATTTATATTGGTCCAATGTATGAATGACTAAAGGTCAAAACTTCATACTACGCACGCACACATCAACTCTCAATGTATTTTGCATATCCGAAAATTGTAAGGTTTTTTAAGCTGCCATCAACTTGTATCATATACGTGACTGCAAAAAGGCTACAATTGATTTTGCAAACAGTGAGAAAGTAGAATGGACAGAAAGAGTTTAGTCAGAGCGAAGAATGGTGAAGGGCAAGTAGGAGAAGGATTGAAAGGTAAAAAGACAAACTGCATGCAAATGTAGGTTTGTATATTTTCTGTAAAATCGAATGCCTGCATATAGTGTATATTTCTGTTATATATATTTCTGTCTATTTGTTTATTTGTTTGTTTATCTTGTGGTTCACCATTCTGACTCAAGCAATTTCAAGCACCAATCCTGGGTTGCCTGGTTGGGCTGCCTGGTTGGGTTGATAGCTGATTGCTTCATTTGGCATCTTGGATCCAAATGCAAATCAAGATACATACATAGTTCGTAGTTTCCTGAATGTTTGTAGAGCAACCACTTGACCACTGCTGAGTAATCAAATTTTGTCGTCGACAATGTTGCAAACAAATATTTTACAGAGAAATACTTCTTTGGGTGAGTTGGGTGCCGTCATCCACCAGTTGCCATTTGTCAGTTTTCATTCAAAGATGCAGAATACATTTGTATCTATAGAAAGTAAATAGTGAACTTTGCTTATGGGATTGGGATTGAATTCACTTTAAATTTAATGTTTTCGAGAGATTCTATTTGGATCCAGTGAATCGAGTGAATGAAGGATGCCTTGTGGCTAAAATATTTATTTGCTTAACAAAGCAAATCACTTTGAAATTGTCATTTTTCTTCGTCATGGAATAGAAATTTTTAAAATAGAATACAGTTTCAGGATAAAATGTCATATTTTTGTGTTTGTCTTTGTGTGAAATTTGTATATTTTAGTAAGACTTTGCGCATCTCTAATATTATGAATAATTTATAACGAGAACAAGTATTTTGTATTGGATTGTTTTGATTTTGTTATAAAGAGAAATAAATTTATTTGTTTTATGTACAAAAATAAAAATCCGAAAAGAAATATCAATTTAATGTTTTATTGTAGAAAATTGTGTTTTTGATTTTTCAATATCAAAATATCAAATTAAAATCTCATATTTAAGAGTAGAGAAATAATCTTAGTAATAAACTTGCATATTTGTTCATTTGAAATGGGTAATGAGATGAAATTGTTAAAAATATTGTATTTATTTTGAGGAAAAGTATCTCAGAGACATGAAATAGAGATCTTTGTATATTGTATAAATAGAAAAAGAGGTAAGCATTTCACAAGTTTACAACACTGAATTATCTCATTATTGGGGGCTAAAGTTCCTTGTGAGTATTGACCTACCCCCATGTATCCCGGTCATTTGTGGTGTCTACGTTTTTGAGTTCTTCTGGAGAATTTACAATATATTGCTTTCAGAATACATTATTTTGCCGAGTGGATTGCAAGTATAAGGATGCTTAGGTCATTTTTAACCCAGGTACTGGGATTTCATTACTCTTATCAGGTTGTTATTTTATTTAAGAATTTAATAGCAGGATCTCGGTGAAGATTGGTGCATTATGACTATCAAATTGGATCATTTAGCTTTGACTCAATGAGACGACAAAGCAAATGAAACGAAAAATTGCGTGCGTGCCATGGTACACGTGATAGAAGTGTAACTTCTTCTTCCGGTTGATTTTCCAAACATTTTTTTATTTGTTGGGGATATGGCAATAGAAATACACATTGTATGAAAATTTGAAGTGTCTATCTAGTGGAGTTTTGAGATACAGAAACGAAAAAACGTGACGATTTTTATTTTTACACTAAACTTTTGCCCAACGCCATTAAAGAAGATTCACTTCATAAAGTAGTTGAAGACTCACTTCAAGAACACACATCAGTCGGTTTCATAATGTACACAGTGTGGTTGCCGACTTTTAACACTACATTTTGTTCGTTTGATTGTTTGAATCAAATTTTCGAGGAATAGGTGAATTTGTTGAGAGAATTTTGAGCGTCACTTTTGTTTTATAAATTTTATTAAACTTTATTAAATAACTTTATTCTCATTTGTACATACAAACTTCTATTTTATTTATAAGTTTTTCTCCTTTGCTTGCTATTTTGAGTTAATTATGTCCTTGAACTGTGTCTCATTAACTGAATAGATTTGAGTTTTCTCTTCCATGCGACAATATCGAGTACCAATCATGACATAACCAACCTGTTCAAAGTTAACAATTTCCTCTGAAATTAAACCGGCTTAATTCTACGATGCTTTAATGGAAAAAGTGTATAGATATGTATGGACCCGTTGATGAATAAACTAATTTCTTGTATAAATATGATACAATCAAACTTTGTTTTTATTTCTGTAAATTTCATATTACACAACCCAATATTTAGATTACAGCCTAAGGAGTATAAATAGATAGATTAATTAAGTTAAATTGTCCTCATTATCTGACCTCTGAGTTCACATTTTATTTTACACAAGACATCATGAAAATATAAGTCTTTTCTTTTTCATACATCCAAAATGACATTGACTACTTTATTCTTAATTATGATTGAATACACTTATCTGTTTATATTATAACTTCCCAAAATGAATATATAATTTTTTTGTTAGTTTCTCACATGTGATTTCCAATTTCACTCTCAAATTATTTCACAAATCCCCTATAGAATCATAATATGGAATGAAATTAGTTCACAATCCTAAAAACAAAAGCAAAGCGAAAAAATATTCATTAAAAAATGGAAACTTAAACACTCATGAGCTGCAAATATTCATTGTATAATATCCATGGGATTGTTGTACTCTATACTGCATATTGCGGAAGTCTAAATATCAAACTCAGATTTCTTTTTTTATATGTGACCTCGAAAAGCTTAAAAACATACAAAAAAGAAAAAATTAAAAACTCCTGGGTAAAAAGTAAATTAGCAGGCAAAGCTAATATAAACTCCCGAATTCCCAAACGAAGTGTAGAAATAAGCAAACAATACAAAATGAGGTTGGGAATTCTTTCCATACAAAATTTACGTACGATACATGAAATGTTTAGGCAAAAGGCATTTGAAAAGGATTTACATTTTTCATTTGGAGCAAGTTGATTGTTTTGCTTTAACAACAAGTTTCTGTTTCTGTTTACTTTATTCTCTTGTATAATTTTACTTTTGAAAATGCTTTATATAATTTTTGTTTTTGGGTAAATGGAATCACACATTTTGTCCTTACGCATATGGCAAACATTTGGTTCTTTTACGATTGTGTGTCAGAAGTCATGATTTGCAGTTTAGTGTTAAGTTTCTATGTGGGTGGTTTGTCTTTATTTTATTTCTTGTTTCTTTTTTTTTTATTTTCGTTTTGTTCTCAATCTTGTTTTCTTTCATCAGCTTCTCTTTGAACAAACAATATATTGGATGTGTAGATTTGAAAATTGCTGCTGTCATGCCAAAGTATCGAATATCCAAAGGAACGTTTATTGTACAGCGATATACAAGGAAGAAAAAGGGGCAAATACGCAATTTGTAAGCTACATTTTTCCTTATATTAGATTACACTTAGATACCCAAATAGTATAGTAGTATAATGAATGGCAGAAGCTTTGGACAAACTTATCTCTTGTTGTAAGTAAGAAGTCATGGGAAAGAGCAACCATTTTCATTTGTTATGTGACCTTGGTTTAGCTTATTTTTAGGAACTTCAGTTACTTGAGAAATATATGTAAAAGGAAAATAAATTATCGCTTTGGGAAATGTTTCTACAAATTATAGCCACTGATTGGTCTCGAAATATACAACACAATTTGACTTCATGCAAAAGGTGATTTCAATAATGTTTCACTTGGCTCCCCCTACCTCTTCTGTATTTATATATACCAAACTATATAATTAACATGGTCATTAAAGGAATAAATTAATGCTGACTCAACTACAAAAGTATATTATTTGCAATTGAATGCCTAATTCACATTTCTTCGTTATCGTTCTAAATGCTAACGAGTTTGTGAGACCATCGACAAGTCAATTCAAGTGAAATTAAGTAAAGGAACAAAAGGAAACAAAAGAGCAGAGAAAATCAGCATGACATTGACCACCTGGCGTTACTGATCGAAATAGAATTAGACCAAGTAACTGACTCAAATTAGACTATCATGTAACCTAAGATTAGCTGGTTGTAATGACATAAAGCATATAAAAGAAAAAGAAAAAAGGGGAAAATTACAGAAGAGTATAAGAATAAGAAAAATTATTAAAGGGCAATAAAAATTACGGAAAAGAATAATTTCCTTCAATATTTCTATCGAATGCAAATTACACAAATAAACGATATACAAAACATATGGAAAAATGTCTATCTGGTGAAAATATAGCAATGAGGAGGAATTTTTTAACAGAACAATAATCACATCTAAATTATTCAAGGATTGGTTCAAAGATAAGAAAGTCTATTTGTTAAGGTCAATCGACGAAATTGAATTCCAAACCAAGGACCAATTCTGGGAGTGTGTCCAGAAAACTTAGTATGAGATACCAGTGGAAACTTGCCGAGAAAGGAATAAAAAGATTATTCAAAATAAAGGAAGATACTTTAGTTCTTATTGAAGTGGATACCATTCATATCATTTCTCTTGTATGGAACCCTCACCTCACGCATTTTAACATGTTGTATGTATATACACTGTGAAATTGCTCGCTTTATTTATAATATATCTATTATCCCGTGCAGAAAGAATTAGTTTTCTTCCTGAACTTCTTAATTTTCCATAATTTTCAATGTCTCTCAAAAAATTCGCAATTACTTTTCGACTACGACCAATTTTCGTTGAGATTTCGCTTACATAAAAGTTTGAACTTGAATAAGACTTAATTTAGCCCTTTTCTTCTTCCATTAAACGCTTTTTTAGTGGCATATTAATTAAAAACAATTAAAAACACGTTTTCTGTTACCAAACTTAAAAATTCAATTGATTCTTTCACTTTCGATGCTCCTTTGAATAAGTGTCTTATACTTCTGATAAGGCCGCAGATACGCAAAAATGCGAACATTCCAACTGAAACTAACGGTGTTTTTCCCATGCTGTTCTAAAAATAGAAATTGTACTGTTTTTTTGTGGCTTATTCTTTGTACCTTCATTCGCTTTTTTAATTATTTACAAAATATAAACCACACAGATTTGGCGTGGGTTAGAAGCAAAATTTTCAAAGTGTCTTATAAATGTGATATGCACCTTATTTCTATTGTAATTTCTCCTGAAACAACTTTTATAGTGCCAATTTTGGTAAATCTTTTTTAGCTTATCCCTTGGCTATAAAGTTGTTTTCTTTGCTAGGCTTCTCAAGATGATTCAGTTCTTTCCTGTCCTTTTCTGTGTTGTTCTTTACTTCCTTCAATTTTTTTTCTAGGCAACTCGTTCTCTGTTCTCAAAGCCTTCATTTGACCTTTAACGAATTACTTTGGGTCTTGTACAAATGTCTTACTTTGTCACTAAGTCTTCCAATTCTTTTCTTTCGAAGTTTTCTTTTCTACTTCTAGTATTGCCAACATTATGTCATCTAGTGGCAGCTCTGATGATGTTTCAGCTGCCCTCCTTTTTGGAGCATTTGATGATGTATTCTATTGCATACTACTTTATTAAATTTTATTATTGGAGATTATTGATGGCTTAAGTTGTCCCAAAAATTATGACAATTTCGTAATAGAATCTGAAAGGGGAAATAGCATAAAATTGCCAACATTAAGCAAAGCTATTTGCCATAAATGGCAATATGCATTAGCAGAAGGAAAAAAAAAATGATATTCTGCTAAAGTGAGGAAAGGTAAAAGTACAGTAAAATAAAGAAAAGTACATAAAGTAAGCCTTGATAAGAAATAACACACTCACAAAAGAGCTGCTTCTGTGGCTGTACTTCATTCATACTCATGGTGAAGATAAACATGAGTATGAATTTGGTTTTCAATGGTTGTAAGATTATAAGAGAATGTGTGAGTGAGTGTAGGTAAGTGTCTGTTTGAGTGTGTGTGTGTGTATTGTGGTTGGCAACATTAAATGCAGTGGCAGCATCAGTAGAAACTACACACGTAAACGGAAGTAAATGCGATGACGATAACAGAAAATTCCATCTGCGGTAGAGTTGAAATCTGGAAAAACCACATAACCGGCTTTTAGTTTAGTTTAGTGAACATATCGTATGTCGTCTATTCTGTTAGGGAAGCTAGGCCTTCCCTCTTAGGGTAGACATAGTTTTTAGCAGCCAACAGATTAGCTCACATTTGTGGCTTGGCAAATATTTAAAGATGTCAGTGACTGACTAACTGTGTGTTACTGTAGTTTAGGATAACAAATCTCTCACTCTTCACACACAATAACTCAATGAGGACTCTATAATGTGGAAAAAGTTTCAAAATTTGGTTTAGTTTTCAATGTAAATTCTTCGTAATATCAAGAGCAAGAAAAAAAAGGTTGAACAATGACGACAAAGTCAAATTTAAAAGCTTCAAAATCAAGGCTAATACTACATAATAATGTTGCATACTTTTGGGCACGCTCAATTTGTTTTTGATTATTTTCCATTTTTTTTTTTTTTAGTGAGGAAAAACTTTTTCTGTTGTTGTTGTTGGTATAAATATTTAGCGTCAATAAATACCGCCAATTTATGTCAATTGGATTTCTTCATTCATGGTTTTTCTTTTTACTTATTTTTTCTTGGTTTTTTTTTTCTTGTTTCTCTCTCATATTTGAGTTCAATGTTTCTGATTTTCTCATTGATGCATGAAATTCAATATTTCGCTAAGCATGACCATGATTTCTTGCTTATTGATTTCTCAATGCTGATTTTGCTATTGATATTTTTTGTGTCATAGCATAATTTTTTTTACGGCAACGAATCACGTTGTTACTTTACCATGGCATATCATGGCACTATAACATAAATATTGTAGTTCTACGACCTAACCCAACCCAGAACTCATATAAGCAATCTCAACCAAATCAATAATGAGATTCAATAGAGAAATTGAAAATGATGAGTGTTCTGGTTACTTGGGCTCAGAGTAATGATATAAAATTTTATTCGATTTCCCTACAATAAATGAACAAATCGAAAAAGAAATTTATGCAATAAACAGAAAATCTGATATTAAATCTTTAGAATGGTTACAGTTAAGTCAAATGGTATAAAGTTTATAAGATTTTAGATTTTCTTAAACAAAAAAGTTTGTTGAATTTATTTTAAAGAAAAGTTCATACTTCACGTTAAGGTTTTTGTGTTTTCACATCATTAATTTTCAGTGATAAAAAGACATAAACAGAACAGATTCTTTGGTTTGACATATTGAATAACTGTAAGATTTTTAACTTGTGAATTCAATTTAAAATTTAAATAATCGATTTTTTGGAATTTTTTCATTGTGGTGCTCATTTTATTATGGTTCTCCTTGAAGATATTTTGCAAAAAACTTTGGCAAGTGAGTTTCATAGTCTTTTCTCCTCTTGATTTTAATATTGTATCACCGTCAATTGAGTCTTGCTGCGGCAAAAAGATGTAGTATCTCATTGGATGGAATCATATCAAGACTACTATACTATACTGATGTGACCCATCTAAAGTTTTGCCGTTGTCATGATAACACACCACTTCCTTCCTGTTGAGAAATTCTGGTTACTTCTGGTTAATGAAATCCTTTAAATAATTTAATTTTTCTATATATCTTTAAGAATTCAAAGGTCATATGTCATCAGATATTTCCCCTTCAATAATAATAATAATAAAAAAATACCTTCCTTGGTTTCGCCATAGTTTGGGAAGCTCAGTCTTTCCTCTTTTTCGTTTCTGTACGACATTATCGGATGTAAATCATTTATCATCGCCAGTCAAAAATTTGTTTTAAAATATATATTTTTCATAGCGTTTCAGCAATAATTTGCAAACGTAATTGCAATCAATTTGGTTGGTTATTGGACAATTCATGTGGCGTCTGATTATGAAGCTTTTTAGTGGCTACTTTCAAAGACATTGGGACAGATGTAGATGTGGAACTACACGCGATACTTCTGATAATTACATGGCAGTCTTCATCCTAGCGACTTAGTATCCCTTGACTCTACTAACTGACTTTGGCCTTTAAGTTGAACATTGTAGGACGCTGCTTTCATAGCAAGCGATCTTCTTCTCACTCTATTCTTTATCATCAATCTGTGGCATTTCATTGATCAGGTTTATTTTCTAGCAACTCTATACAAACAAATATTTTTTCCTTGGTCTTTCAGGTGCATTGACAACTTATGATTTTATAATTTTTAATATAATTAAAATTGCTTTATTCTTTCAATGCCATTATCTTTTCTCTTTCATCTGCACCGTTTTCTTTTCGTCTTCCATCTGGAATTCTTATGGATACGCATCATAGTTATCAGTTCCATGGGAGCACTTGCCGTTCGCTAGGATTTGATTTGTCCTAATAATATATTTTATTACGGGTATGAGAAAACATTGTAGTTTTATAAGAACAATATTTTTCTTCTTACAACCAGAAATTAATACTCTTATAATTTATACTCTTATTAGCATTTACTTTCTAAAAAAAAAAAAAAGATGTGTATAAATTTTTGGCATTCAAACCAAACCAAAGGAAATGAAAAACACATTTTAAATTTACACATTTTCAAAATCATTAACGAAAAAACAAAAAGAGACAATGAAATTGGAAATAAGGAAGTAAGTAATCCACAATGAAATCTAAATGAAGCGACGCAATAGCAATTTTCGAATTTTAATGAAAAATAACGCGAAAAGTTACAATAAAGTTGATTATATTAAAAGTTGTTAACCAGAAAGAAAGCAGAATAATGGTAGAATGACAACAACAACAACAACTATAACAAGCGCCAACAATACTGAGTTCTTACAACAAAAGGCGACAACGACAAAATTTGCCAATAAAATCCCCCAAAAGCATTGAAAACGCATTGCCAAGAAAAAAAAAAAAAAAACGAAATGAAAGAACAAAAAGGAAAATCATACGAAAAAACGAGGAAATCCACTCAATGAATGAATGAATGAATGAATGAATGAATGAATAAGTGAATGTCACAAGGATATCAGTATATGAGAAAGGATGGAAGTGAGAAAGGATCTAAAGAATGTTGAGTTGTGGAACAAACGAGAATCAGCAAACCATATCGGATTAAAATTTACCTGCGTTTCATTTGTAATAAGCACAGAGAAAGTATTGTAAAATGCATGAAAAGTTAGAGAGTCAGGAGAAATTCAATAAAGATGATAAGGGTGCTAAAAAATAAGCTGAAAAACATACATACACATATACACCCACACAAACAAAATGAGTAGTTTGAGTTCAAAAAGGATGGATGGCAAACAAATGCTAAATGAATGAATAAAGAAAAAAATGGAGGTGAAGGATAAAATGAATGAAATACCAAAATTTTAACCAAATTTTTCTGTATGCGTGTAGTTTGTGGTAGCTTATTGAGTATCTGAGTCCACCATATCCCAAGTTGAGTTCATTTTAATAGAGAATGGAAAAAATAAAAGACTAGAAAGAAAGAAAGTAAGCTATTGAGGTAAAAAGTGAAAATAAATTTCCACGAAGCGGAAATGTGTTTGGCGCCAAACAAACAGATATGCGATGAGCTTTAGAGTACTCTATCGCACACACACACATAGATTCACACACTTAGATACACATACAGTGAAAGTTCATATGACGGAGACCTTCAATAGTTGGATAACCCTCAAGGTCGGACAAACTTCTAACAAATACATTTCTTTGACCGAATACTTTAATAACTGATCTGGGACGCTAGAAATTTGTTTGTCATAAGCAACAAACTTACAGTAATAAAATGGATAAAAAATATTGAGGCTCTTGAAATCGATTTCTTTTAAATTTTGAATGGCAACTCTGTGGACCATTTTCCTTAAGTCCATTTTTTCGTAATTTAATGTAAAACCCAGCGTTTAAACCAAATATATGACAATAAACTTCATCTATGCTGGAACCTTCATGGACCTCTATGAAACGTGTTTGTCTACGCTTCTGTTATTGAGCATTCAGAAATATTTTATTATTGGTCTTACTTCTGCTTAGGGTAGAGTCAGTATAGATAAGTACAGTATTTCAACACTGAGACCGAAATATTTGTATGGGAGCTATAAGATCGAGTAACCTTAGGGTCTTGAAATTAATGCATTTCATTGACTTTGATTAGGAACTTAGAATATCCAAATTTCAGTTTGATAATACAAAAAAATGGGCCAAGTGCGAGTCAGACTCGTACACGGAGGGTTCCTTACCAGTTTAGGGTTTATATGGGAAGTACTCCCCCTAGTGGTCCGATTTGACTGATTCCAACAAATATGCCGCCTCTATGTCAGAAACTTATAATGTCTAAATTTCTGTTCAATAGTCTAAAAAACAAAAAAGTTTTTCAAATAAGAATCTGATTTTTATTGCTTGGTTTGTACAGGAGGTACTCCTCCTAGTTGGCCAATTTGGCTGATTCCAACAGATGTGTAGCAACTATGTCAAGAACTTATAGTGTCTAAATATCAGTTTGATAGATCAAAAAACAAAAAAGTTTTTCTAATAAGAACTTGAATTTTAATGGTGGGTTTGTATGGGAGGTACCCGCCTTAGTAGTCCGATCATAATGAAATTTCGGCAATATAAGTTTCTCATATACAGCCATCCATCAACCAAATTTCAAGATCATGGAATTACTGGATCGTATAGCTGCCATACAAACCAAAATATTTCTTGTATGGGGACCGCTTTAAGTTTTTGAAAATATTTTAGTTTTAGTAGTTATTCCTAATGCCCGAAGAGAACTACATATTCTGTGAAAAACTCAACTCAAAGTGACGAACATTTTACTCATTTTTTGTTCGCAAATCTATGTGATTATCCTTTAATTTTGTCGCTCAAGTTATTCGAATCAGAAAAAGTTTTTTTTTTTCTAAAAAAGGTGAAGAGTATCAATGTTTTTAACTTGCATGACCTTAAAATCTCGTTAAAATTCATTTAGGTTGCTTTTAGTGTCTGCTAATAGTGAATATGTCATATGCATGTTGATGGCTATAAAATTGGTGATTCCCCTAGCAGAATTTTTATTGTTTGTTTAGCTAAGATATACCATAAATATATTTATATTATCAGAACACTGTGGACTACATTTATTGCATTGTGAAGCAAATTTTGAAAAACCCAATTACTGTTCAAATAAAAGTAAATAAATCTTAAAAGTTTAATTTTGAATTCCTACATTTTGGCTGTAGACTCCTTACCATTATCAGGAAAATACTGATACTGATTAATGTGCCACTTCCTTTATATAATAATGAAATTCATTATTTGTACTTACCATTGAAATAATATTGATTTGCGTGATAAAAAAGCAATTCGTTTCAATTTGAGAGTCTTGAGTTCAACAATCAAGAGAGGAGAAAGTGGCATTTCATTTCCATTTCCTACTTCAAATCAATGGTTAAATAAATTTTATTTTTCTCACATAAGCCGATTTCATACTTAAATGGCACGTGTTATGGGAGATTTTACTGTATAAGTATACAACAACCTGCACCTAAGTCTTTCCTTTTTTTTTTTTGTTGTGTTGGTCCTGACTGTTGCTTTTGTTTAATTGCAGCGTTGACTTATCGTCAATTCCAGCAGCAGCATCATGAAGAACAAAGTACCAGTTTTATTGTTCTTATTATCTTTGTCATGAGGTACATTCATTCCAAAGGTATGGGTAAATGTATGTGTATCTAAGTCTTTTTAATGTGTAAATGACAATTTAACAATTCATTTCTACTTACCATTGTACTTACTTTCATTTCTCATACCTCAAGTCTCTTTTGTATGCTAAATAACTGCCAAACGCACATTAATTCATTCACACACATACAGATACAGATGCAGATACTTTTATAAACACAAAAGCTGACACACGTAACCTTTCACTCATACTATCACACACTGTTTTAGGTATGCAAAATTTATAATAAAAAAGTAACATTTGCATTTGCTTAATTTACAACGAGAATATAAAGCATTCGCCGGGGAGTCTTTGCTTTTCTTTTAAGTTCTTTTCATTTAGAAATGAGGCAATTTAGGAAAAAGGGAGGAAATCGTGTGCTTAACCAGGATTTGGGTACCCTAAATAATACTAATAATTTTTTTTTATTTTACTTACCAGTCTTTTGAGTTGTTTTCATTTCAAATTAAACTAACTTTTGATTTGAATTCTTAAGAAACATGACGTAGCTGTAACGTTCAAAAATTACCTGGAAACGCTGAAATGGGAGGTCTTATCCCACCCGCCGTATTCTCCAGACCTTGCTCCTTCTGACTACTGGCTTTTTCGACGGATGCAAAACGATTTGGGGGGTCACCGGTTTGGGTCTTTTGAAGAAATCGAAAAATGGCTCGATGATTGGATTGAGGCCAGGGAGGACTCATTTTTTAGAAATGGTATTCGAAAATTACCAGAGAGATGGGAAGAAGCAGTCTCTTCCGGTGGACAATACTTTGAATGATGTATTTTTTACTTTTTTTTCAATAAAAAGACACTTTTTTGAACACATAAATTTATCTTTTCTTTATAATATTTTTTTTTTTTATATAAGCAAGGTTAATTTTTAACAATTTATATTTTCCTTAAAACAGTTTAAGTTACCAAATTTTCCCTTTTTTAATCCAAAACCTTCCCTTTTTTCATCCCTTATGTCTTTCTCTCCTCTTTCCTTTGTCTTTCTCTCGTCTTCCGTCACTTAAAAGTCCTAAAGTTAAATTACTCTTAATGTTTAACCTTTACACGCTCAGCTCTACTTGCTTTTGATCTGAGCTTGCAGATAAAGTATCTCATGTTTACCTTAACTTGACTTTTGCTTATGGCAAGTTCATGTCATCATGTTCTCTTCCTTCTGTTCTATTCTGGTATTCTGTTCTGTGTGTTGTGTTGTCTTGAATCCTGTCGTTTGTTATATTAAGTCTTGAGACATTATGCTTTTCCCTCCTTTACTGTTTCTTTTTTTTTTTTTTTTGGAAGCCATGACTTTTTTATTGACGCCCCATGCTGCGTTGTTGTTTATTATTTGGTTGATTTTGGTTTTGGTATTCGCCTCTGAGCTTGTTTTCTTATCAATTTGTAGCAAATCAAGTCAAACGAAATGTCAGCAAGTGTCAACGCATGAAATAATAATAATGTCAACGCCAACAGTCAAATCGAAGATGAAATGAAAATCAAAGTGAAAGCGAAAATGCAAAAGTGTCCTGTGCACGATTTGGTCGTCAAGATAAAAATAAGTACAGAAAAAAGGGAAATAAAGGACCAAAAAAAAAAAAAAATTCTTTGTAAGGAAATAAGTGCGAAAAAAAAGGGAAAAACATATTGCAAATGTAAAAATCTTTGAGTTTCTGAATTTAATCAAATAAATTAGTAATAAAGTTTTATATTTTATTTTTCTACTTGTTTTTCTTAGAGTTAAAATAGTAAGAATGTTTTACTTTAGTCTGATATTTGTAACATAAAGAACGAACATGATTAGAATTGTAAGAGAGAACAATTGAGTTACTTAGTTATGGACATATTTTGGCTACAAAATCTTTACCTTCATAAAAATTTTCTATCAAAGTTTTCCAATTGTTTGAAGATACAAAACTTTACACTTACTATATATCAAGGGCTTTAAATCTAGATTTCTTTGAAGAAATTTGTAGCAGTTTATTGTCTTGTCTCAATATGCATTTCAGTTCTTTTGATTTGTAAACAAAAAAATATGAAAAATAAAATGTATTTTTGGGTGCCTTATGATTATGAAACGCACCATAGGTTCTTTTGAAGATCTCCTCCTTCATAGAAATTAAATGATTAAATTATTGGTTTTGTATATTTTTTTATGAAGACAGAATTTTACATTAGTTGGTGACAGTATTTATCATAGGCATAATTCCTTATTCACCTTTAAACTTCAAAATATTGTATTATTACAGGGTATTTTCCTTCCTTGGAACACACACACGGGGAATTTAATTTTTAATTTGTTATACAAGAGTTTTCTTTTCAAGTTTTCTCCATTCATTGCTTTCTTGGAATATTTTATCATCACTTGCCTGTTGTTGTTTATTATTAATCCCTTTTTTATTGTGATTTTTCTAAGTTTTGTGAGGAAAATTCTTCATTTTCAGTTGAACCGAAATCAATTAAAATTATAAACTTGACGTGTTTACCTGCACTTAATAAAAAAAAAAAAAAAATAAAACAAAAAGAAAGAATTTCTTCATTTACTCATTTAACCTAGTTTTTCTTTACTTCTGAAGGACACAAATTTTGGAATGGAAAAAGAAATACAAACTTTCGAATTGAACACAATAACATTTAATTAGGGTCATTTTAGAAGGGTCACCCGTAAAAATATGTCTACTTGTCAATGTCTGAGTGTTCAAATAGTATATCTGTGTGCTATGTCTCAGTGTCAGCATGTGTGTGTGTGAGAAATTTAAGTGATTTTTGGTGTTTCCACAATTAAACTAATCGTTGACTAAACTGATTCAGTTTTTCTAGTTCATTAATTCTATTAAATATTTTAATATATTGTGCCTTTAACTTCATGTAGCCTTAGGTGTCTATTTTATTAAATTTAATTTATATTGAATGATGTAAAATGTCCCTCTCTTGTCCCTTCTTGCCCTTATTTGCTTTTCTGTCATCATAAGCTTTCTGTTATTGTTTACTAGCCACATTGATGTCTATACAAATATTTAAATTAATTAAAATTTGTGTGAATTATCTGTCTTTGTAAGATTGTGTATCTATTGTCATTGAACATAACACTGATGATGATGATGACATTGTTGTTATAATAATAACAACGATTGAACTATAGAGTTCGGTTACTGTCATTGAGCTTATCGATGGTTGCTTGTATTTGGCTTTTCTTGTTATATTGGATTAGGTTTATTCTTGTTCTTGTTTCTATAAACTTTAAGTAGCTTAAAATTAGGAAAAGTGATATAAATTGAAACACAAGCCTTAGGACAGCATTGAATACATATTCCCTTCCTCTTGACTTTCTTTATTTCTTTTTGAAAAGTTTTGTTATTCGGTTGTCAATTTAATCTTACTAAAGTTTATTTTAAAGTGATATTTTTTGTTGTATTTAAGTTGGAATTTAATATCAAAATACAATAGTTTGTAGAATAAAAGAATTTTAAGTAGGAAAATCATGTAAATTTTCATTAACACAAAAGAAGCCTGTTGGAAATATAAATAAACAACTCATGAAGCCAGTAAGAGATCCAAAGGTTCAAAGCAGAATTTTGGTGTACACTTTAGCCCCTCAAGGGATTTAATGTATTGCTTTGATAAATTTGAGTACAGAAACCTTAAGTTGACAGTTAAAACATTGATATATTCTTCATCTTTAACATGTATCAGATCTATTCTCCTCCTTCCACTACTGATTGAAAATTAAGCCTCTCTGTGGGCTTTAATACTTTATGAATCTTCAGAAATTGTTAGACTACATAAAGTTACATACTTTTAAAGTCACACACTCAAGCTTCGTCAAGTCTAAGTATTAAGGCACAATATTCAAAACGTAACACAAAACAGAGTCTTCCTTAAAACTGAAGACATTTTGTTACATTTACCTGTTGAGGACTATGAGAATTTAGTATCTTTCCATTTTGAAACTTTAATAAATCAATAAATTTCATGAAAAAAATGAGAATAAAACAGGTAAAAAATTGTCTATAAATGGCATGAAATCTATTTCCGCTTAAACGAATATTTATCTTAATTTCAATAAAAATTTATTTGCATTTCCGTTTGTTTTATCACTTTACATTTAGTTTGAGCTACAAGTTTGCTTTCAAATAATATTGTAGTAATTCTCACATGTGAATAAAATCAAATAAAAAAAAAAAAAACAAGACCGGAAACACAATTCAGAATGCATTTAACGAGCCTTTAGTGTTATGTTTTCATTCATACGTTGAGCTACTGAATGATTCAAAATGAAAAGGCGTGCAAGTTGTTGAGTATGTGATAAGCATAAAATAAACATAAATAAATCAACAAATTTTTGCAATTGAAATTTCTGCGATTGTAAATTCATGTATGTAAATGTTGAAATGGCAAGCAAATAAAAGTTTTTTTTTATATCAAATTCTATCTATTTTCTGTTTTCTTTTTTTTTATAACTAAATAAATAAACCAACCACATTGACTAACCACAAAACAAACAGATAAATAAACAAATAAACACAACCAACCATAAACCCAAAAAGAGAAAAAAAAGGATACGACCTAACCCTAAACCATAATCCAATCCATTCCAAAAAAAAGAAGAGGTGGAATAACTGGTGAATTGATGAAATAGAATAAATTTATTACCCAAAAATGTATACATTTAAAAAATCCTTAGTCAGTGAATTTATGCGCGAAAAATAGGAAACACAAATTTGATCAGAAATCAAACGTAAACATAATCAGCATTTTTAAATTCTATGTTGTGTGAACATCTTCAAGGAACTTGGGTTGGCGTAGAACTTTGTCTATTTACTTAGTACACAATAAAATTGGTTATGACTTTGAAATTGAATCCAATCTCTTTAGTTCCCATTTGAGAGAATTAATAGTGATTAGTAAAATACAATAAAAATGGTTCATGCTTTCTTTGAGGCTACTTATTAATAAACTAAGTAAAAAAGGATATATGAGCTTGAAGAATGAATAAAGTTCTCAGGGTTCTAGTTTTAATAAGAGTAGTATGAAATTATGATAAAACAACTCACAATAATTTCGCTTCATTAAGGAAAGGATTATGGAAACTACAATGCAGCTGATTCCCAAATGCGTTTCTACCATCAGACGATGCGTCACGTATAGTACGGATCTAGAATTGCTACCACCTAAACTTTCCAACTTAATAAAGCCCAAGCCAGATTGGGCTCGGTATCAGCGGTGAAAGAAAAGCTCAGGGATATAAATTGGCTCTACACAGATGGGTCAAAAACACAAAACAATACTGCATTCGCTGTTGTCGACAATTCGGAAAAGATCATAGTTGGGGGGTCTCTCCCATCTTATAATTCGATATTCACCGCCGAAGACTTTGCCTTACTAAAGGCCTGCCAATTTGCAATAAAAGAAAACGGGAAATTTGCTATATGTTCTGACAGCCTATCCTCGATATTAGCTATACAAAATCGAGAGCATAACGATCACACAATTCGGGAAATCCAGAAATTATTATTAATTATTATTCTTTGCGTTCCTAGCCATCAAGGTATTCGGGGAAATGAATGCGCCGATGAGGCAGCCCGGCACATCAGCTCTGCCCTATCATACGTCTTCACTCCACCCAGCTCTAGAGATTTCAAAAACCTGCATACGAAGAAGTTGACGGGATGGGGACAGTTCCTCCACGGGTACTCTTCTATCAACCCAACTTGCGACAAAATCGATCTTCCTACCAACTCATCCAGTCGGGCTTGCGCAGTTTTCATTCGTCTGCGTATTGGACACACTCAAATCACGGACCAACATCTCCTCAAAGCTTCAGTCCACCATGCCCTTTTTGCGGAACCGATCTCACCGCAAATCATCTGCTGGACTTCTGCCAACATTTTGAGAGCCTAAGGGTCCTTTGAACTTGGAGATGGAGAAAAAGAACAAGATGAGTAAAGAAACAAGAAATGACTACTGAGGTTCCATTTTTGGTGAAGAATAAAACTGGACTGGATCCCAGTTGACCCCCAAAAATAGGAAGACATAAAAAGTTTGAATGAAAAGTGAAGACCTTATAAATTTTCTATATACTTGTGATTCTTGATATGATTCTGTGTATTCTTTTGTATATTCTGTATGTAATGCATATCAATTTGTATCAATTAAAATTAGCAAATAATAAATGCATTTGGGATTGCTTAATATGGAACCCAGTTTAAGACAAAGATCATCCCAGCCATTGAGAATTTTAAAGTTGATAGATGTTTCATGTTTCACTAAAAGTTTTAAGATGATATTGGGATTATGTTAAAGTAACCTAAAAATTGGTGAAGAAAAATCTATAAATGTACATAAGTTTATTTAAATATGAACTCCTTCCAGAACAAGAGGCATTTCTTATCCATAATTCGTGGAGAAACCCAATAAAATTAACTTGAAATTTAACTCATGGTTTTCAGTACAATTTGAATGTTTCGTAGCTTTTTATTCAATAAATAAAAATAAAGTTTATCATATTTTTAACTACTCATAGGTGATCATGTTTCTATTTTATTTTTTTAAAGTATATAAATAAATTAAATCAAGTAACAAAGACCCCCAGTTTAACCCTAATATTTAATTGAAATTTTGACTCTTATATCAATCACTTTGTGATGCATTTGTGATGCGTTTGTGATGCGTTTGTGATGCATTGCCGATGCCGATTTGGATGTTGATGCCTTTTTCCGTTTTTAAAATCTCTTAGTTGATAGAACAACAACCAATATTCCCATGTACTCGTACTACTACTACATACATTTTACACTCACTCACTCACTCACTCATGGGACATTTTTGCGGAATCAAAGAGCATAAATCATCGTTTTTGTATTTAGCATAAATCAAATTGTGGATTCCTCAATGGTAAAGTTGGCCTGGTACGCCGCCTTTGTTTTTTGTGTTGATTCTTCTATAAAATCTATATAATGATGCCTTTATTTATGATTTTTCTCCAGTTGAGTTGAGTTAAGATGAGTTGAGTTGTTGAGCATTACTTGTTTTTGCTTCGTTGCACGTTGTATCTAATGCTATTTTTATCTTTTTTCTTTCTTTTTTTTTGTTTATTTTATTTTATTTTATTATTTTTTTTTATATAAAAAATATTTTATATTTGTCTATACTATGTATTTTATCTTGCTTTTCTTGTTATTGCGTACTTGAACCTGACAGCAGGCACAAGAGCGATTTGAAAGATATTTTCCTTATATTTTTTTTTTTTTATTATTGTAGCATAAAATGAAGACACAACTGAGTCAACGTCATTGCCAGCTGCGCTTGGTTTTGTTTCCCTGTGGTGTTCTTTACTCCCCAAACCCTGCACCAACATCAACATCAACATTTAATGTATCTCTGTGTATATTTGTAATAGTATTTAGTTGTTTTATTTCCCTTTTTGTATCTCGTTCAATTTGTGCGTTGCGTTTCGTTTCGTTTTCATTTCATCATCATCATCTCGCATAGAAATCTAATAAAATGTACCGACTGCATATCAATCATTTTCCATTTATCTTTCATTTTTGTTGTTGTATTTTTCATTTTCATTTTCATTTCCTATATTTCTTATTTTAATATGTTTTTGTAACAGAAATACTATGTTTTCTTTATGAATTTTCAATGTGCCAGAAGCAGTTTGCAGTTTGTTTTAATTTACTTTTTTTTTTTTTTTTTTTTATATATTTAATTAATGTTTATTTTTGCTTAGTTCTTCGTATTTAATTTAATTGTGTTTTTTTTTGGTAATTTTTGTGTTCTGTTGTCGTTTGTGGTCTGTTGGGGGATTTAAGTTTGTCACTTGTGTTTAAATCACATTAAATCTAAGGGATTAATATAGACAAGCAGAAACAAAGCAAGTTTTTGGTTTTTCAAATGTTTATGGTGTCTAGCCGTGGAGGAATGGATTTAGTTGAAATAGAATCGTAAATAATAGAAAATAACAAAAATAAATTACATTTAAAAATGAAACAAATTTGAGTGCAAATTGATGATGTGGGTGGGTGAATAAGATTTTAGAATAAAACAAAATATTTTTCACCCTTTCAATGACTAGCAATTTTAGTTGTAAATAATCATCAGTTTGTTATTATACATATCCTTGTAGTCTTTTGGTTTACTGATGTTGATGGAAGAAGCTGAAACGAAGATACAAACACTTAAAGAGTTTCTTCTTATAAAGATGTTACTTTAAAATGGGATATTCGCTGTCATATCAAGTGAAATGGGAAAGGCATTGCCATAATATTAAACAATCTTGCAGAAGGTTTTCTTTACAGGTTTGATCGCAACCAAGTGAATAAGAGGGTAGTTACATGTATTCTAAGGAAACCGTGTGTCAACTGTTTAGCGAATTAAAGTTGCAACAGGATTATCTTAGCCAAAGCTAAACTCATATTGGTATATAATTTCTATAAACAAGTAAATATAATAGAGGACTCAGGGCTACCAATTGCTGCTCATAGTTTATTAGTTCTCCACATGATGCTGCTCACCATTTCAATTGTTGAGCGAGTAGGTCTCAGATGACCCATATTTACTTGGAATTATTACAAATGTAGTTGAAGTACTGGCCCAGCATATCAATTCTTTACTTTACTCTTTACTGTGCAGAATAAATTAGTTTATTATTTTAATATAACTCAGAAGATGTGATAAGATGAAAGATTTTGGTCTAACAGGGGGACAGATTCCATTTCTGGTTTAACACGCTTAAATTTTCGTTCTAAAACTTTACCAAAAAAATGTTTATTGCATTTAATTTGCTCAATAGAAATGAAAATGTAGGCTACATGAAGTTTTAAAACTTGTTTACTTAATTGGGTTAAAGCTTCAAAGATATGGCTATCAAGATTATTCAGGAGTTGTAGGCAGACAAAAACCTTGTTGATTAAAATTGCTTTCAATAATGGGAAGATGACAAAAGTTTTGAAATTATGAACAACAAAGTTTGCCAGAAACCAATAATCCATTAAAGGGTATATGAAATTCAAAAGGGAACTAGAAAAAAAGGCAACATATTTTTTCCAAATAAAATGACATGGAGTGATCGCAAAAAAACAGCAGCGAAAGGAGAAACTATGTACTATTCAAATACCTTCAATCTAATAATCGATTGAAGGAAGATGCTGATAGCTGGTAATTTAGTATTCAATCATGGTTAGAAACACCAAATGTTAATACTCTAGAAAAGTGTGTTGTAACGTAAAATAGATTTTAAAAAGGGTTCCTTAGTTATGTCAAAATATAAAGTTGCGTTTCACCAAAACGCTTTTGGACTCAAGAAAAATGTTAATATATCTCGTGACTCAAAAGCCGTAGCGCCATGTAATTTACGAATTCTAAGAATAGAAGAGTGTACGTTGCTTGGAAGAGCATTTTTGTTATTGCGCGATCATGGAGGGGGAGGTTGAAAATGGTGAAAAATTATGAAAATGCTGTTTTTTTTTTTTTGTAAGCATCTGTAATTTAAAAATGATCTCATCTCCTGTTCATAATTTGTTTCTTTTTTACGTTCCGTCATTCTAATTCAGAGTCATTTTTTTGAAAATTTGAAAACAATTATTTCATAAGAGATTAAAAATCATCTAATCTGAGGATTCATTGCAATTAATAAAAATTAATAATATTTTTTTATAAAACATCATTAAAAATTAAATCTCTTTGAAGGAAATGGTGGAAGATTAAAAATCAATTTATTAATTATAATAAATAAAATCAATAAACTCATTATAAATAGAAGGAAAACATTGTTGTTCGACCAAAGTGCCAAAGTTCAAATTCAATAAAAAAAAAATAAAAAAAAAACAAAAATCAACTTCAAATCAAAATCAATAATAAAAAAACAATATAATATAAAAAAAAAAAGAAATAACTAAAAACATAAATAAAAAACACAAACAACATAAAAGCAACGGCAAGAATAGAAATATAAAAACAATGGTATTTTTATTTATGAACATTTACCGCGATGAAAAATGAAATGCCAAACAAAAGAAAAGAGAATTTCCAATCAATTGGCAAACAGAATCCAATAAAAACTCATACTAGGGAAAATAACTCAAAAACAAGCACAACACAACAACATGAAAACCAGAATAGAAAATAAACATTAAACAAAAGTAAAAAAAAAAAATAAAGAAAATTATTGCAAATAAAAACTGAAAATGATAGGAAAACCACTTGAAACGCGAAAAGCGGAAAAAAGTACATTTTCATTCATTAAAAAAGAAAACAGAAATAAAATATTGATATATTTTGTATGTGGCAAAGAAGGTAAAGTGTTTTATATCAGTGGTTCTTAACTCAAGGTCAGGGAGAAAACATGATGAGTTTTTCCCACTAAATGGAGAGGGGAGAAGTTCCTAAACAAATTCATTTCATATACACTGACCTAAGGAATTATAAATCTTTCATTAGTTTCGTATTTTAGGCCTAGAAGCCAAAGCCAAGGAGTTGGTAAGCAGGCATATTTTAAGCAAATGAGTTGGTCTGTATTGTCCTTTTATAACTTTGGCCATCCTACCAATCGAAAGCGACCTTCGAACTTCTACACGTTAACAAGCTTATGATTAGGATGATAATGGTTGTCCTAAAGGGTACAGTACAATTGAGACCAAAAGAATGCATGTTCTACATCAAGACAACGGTCGCAGCGGTGGATATGTGAAAGAACAAAAAAGGAAGAATCAACACTTCCTATGTGACTACCTTGCTGGTTTTGGAACACAAACCCATATTCTCGGTAAACCTTTCTTCGACGATTTGGGCAGTTTAGTAAAATTGCCATTGGGCGACCTGGTTTTGCTTGTTGATTTTTCAGATTGGTTCCAGAGTTTGAAGGTTTGAGACCAACTAGGGATAACTTATATTGGGTCTGCGGCCTATGTAATCTAATTCAAATGTGCGTTGGGATCAATTAAAATAATCTGACTTAACATTCTTAACTGTCCAGATCAATAATGGTTCCATCTCCCAATCCTATGGGATTCCTGAGCCAAGCACTATCATTTAAGAATGTCAAAATATGCCTAGGTTTGAAATAAGATCTGCTAACAAAATATGCTTCAAGAGATGACCCATCGCCTACATAAGTTTAAGAACCGCTGTTCTAACCAATGAATGTGTGAGAGGTAAATAGGGAGAAATTGAAAGAGTAAATTGGCATCACTTTCATTTTTGTTGGACTATTCAGATTGAAAATATTTATTTTCAAACAACAACAAAAATGATTGTGCTGAAAGCTGCCACTGCTAATAATAACAACAACAACAACAACACAGAGACATAAAAAATATACCTTCTTAATGCAGATTCATGTGAATTTCATGTGAATTTCAATACATAAATACTTACAAATAAGAAAAAAAACAATAAACAAATAAAACCACAACTTGTGGTTGTCAAAATACATAATAGAAAGTACAAAAAGGTAACGCTCAGTCATCATCACCAATAACATCATCATTATTACCATCATCAGTAACAAAAGGGGCTTAGAGAGAATGTGGGGTATATGGAAAAGCACTGAAGCAAGAAAGATGTATTGAAATTGCTTTGTAGTATAATATTTTTATCAATGCTAAAGTGAATTGGAAAAGTGTAAAATAAAAGTATGGAAAAACCAGAGGAAAACAGTAGCGAAAGGTGAAACTATTTACTATTCAAATACCTTGAAACTAATAATGGATTGAAGGAAGATGCTGGTAGTTCAGTATTTAATCATGGTTAGAAAAATCAAACGTTAATACACTAGAAAAGTGTGTTGTAACGTAAAAAGGATTTTAAAAAGAGTTCCTTAGTTATGTCAAAATATAAAGTTGCGTTCCACCCAAACGCTTTTGGAGTCGAGAAAAATGTTAATATATCTCGTGACTCAAAAGCCGTAGCGCAATGTAATTTACGATTTCTGAAAATAGAAGATTGTACGTTGCTTGGAAGAGCTGTTTTGTTATTGCGCGATCATGGAGGGGGAGGTTGAAAATGGTGAAAAATTATGAAAATGCTGCTTTTTTTGTAAGCGTATATCTTGAGAACGGCTTCACCGATTTGGTAGATTTTATTTTTGTTGCGTTTATTATAAAACCAATTAGAAGGATATGAAATAAATTAGAAGCATAACAAAATGCTTTTGATTCCTCAGTGATACCCACACTGATGGAAAACTTAATTCCTCTGTATGAATGAATCAACACACAGGCTAAGACTATTCCACAATAAGATCTTTCAGAAATCTTAAGTGCCTCATTACTAAATTAAAAATTTCGTATAAATCAATGTAATAAATTTTCTACAAAATGAACTGGGCTAAGAATTATTAGAACAGACTAGTATTAAATATCCTTCATTTTTAAATGAATACTTAATTTAAATTAATGAAAAATGTTTGCCAAATTTGTTTAATACAAAGAACATATTTTATAATGGTGACCTTGAAACTAAAATTTGCATATCTGAGGATGTTAAATCCTCACAAACTGAAATAAATTTAAGTGTTTACAACAAAAATCTCTTTACAACTTGACAGACTCATAATTTTTACATTTTTCATAGATATGCAGATGTGTGTGAAAGTGTGTTTGTTTGTGATCATTAATTATCTCTCTTAATTTTTTACTTTAGTCATTCATTTGCTGCATTATTTTGGAAAAAAGCCAAGAAACATTTACAAGGCGTGAAACTCATTTTCTTTGAAGACAAAAAAAAAGACAAAATAAAAACTAAAACAAAAAAATCTTTATGTTCACACCTTTTTCTTCTTGAAATATTTAAAAAACAAAAGAAATTAAATGCTTTTTTATGTTTACATAAATGAAAAAGAAAAGAAAAGAAATGAAGAGAAAAAGAAAAAGAAAGAGTAATGTCTTTTAGCCGTTTGCTGATATTTCTCCTGTCTATCATTTACCCATTTAAACATGATTTTGTGATTTTCCTTAATTTGCTGTCAATACAAAAGAAGAGAAGGAAACACACACACAAAAGTTCCCAAATGTAAATGGCTTTCTTAGATTGCCTTTCTCCTAGCCACCACATAGCCACATTTGCGACATTTCACCTGTCACTTTATAACCAAACAAATACAATAGTATCAACAACATCATCATGATCAGGGAGAGAAAATGAAGGCAAGTTGCCATTTACAAACACAAACACAAGCACACGCGGATTAAGTTTTTACCACAAGAAATGTCGTGGTTTTGTGGTTTGCATTGTACTGAGTTAATTTGTCGTGATAAATGTTCATTTCTTGTTGTGCTGCTGTTATCCATCCTACATCCTTCTTTCTATGAAATTGTGTGATTTCGTTAGAAATTGTAGTTTTTGATATTTAAATAACGTTATTTATATTAAAATCTGACCAAGGCAGTCAAAGGAAAACCTGCTAAAACTGTTTTGTTTTCAACAAACCATGGAAAAAATCCTTTAAATTTAACAGTAAATGTTTATTAACAGTGAATAAGCAAAGAGCTTAACACTATAAGCAGCATGCAATAAATTTCATTGAACAGACAAATATTGCAATTTTCACTGTTCAAATAACATAAATAAAATCCATAACATTATTTTAACATCTAAACTGTCTGAAATTCTTTTAAAATTTCTATAAACGACACAGAATCCATTCAATTTCATAGAAACTTTTATTAACAGAGCATTCATTAACAGCTTAACACCCACTAAAATGTCCAAACAGAACTCACCGCTCGCATGCGATAAATTTTGTTTAACAGAACAGAGGCGCTGAATACAACTCTAACAGACAGAGAGACAGAGGGAGAATGGATTATGTTTTTAACAGAACATAATAGAATAAAAAATATTTTAACATTGGATTGTCCCACTGACACATTGAGCTGATAACAGAGATTACCATGCCAAGAGATATCATAGACAGAACAGAATACATGTACTTTACAGTTGTTGCTTAACTAGATGGTAGATGGTTCACCTCAATGGGCTGCAGTCGTTTGAAATTTGGTCTTCTTAAGCTTGAGTCTGTTTGAGTTTTTGGTCCTTTTGACGGATGCCAAGTTTTTCATATCTTCTTTCGAGTATTTAGTATTTCACTGTTATTTCATTTCCTTTGTTTTGGTAAAATGTAAAAATTATCTGCTCTAAACAGAGAAGCAATATTTGTTGTACTTTACCTTGCTTGGCATTCATTGTAAAAGACTTTTCCATTATCTTTGTTGTTGTCGTAGTCGCAGCAGTCGATGGATGGCTTTTGCTTTTGGTTCTGCTGTTGCTGTTGCTGCTAACAGAATGTGTTGTTGTTCGTTACTGCCGCCGCCGCCACTGTTCGGTTGTAGTCGCAGCGTCGTCGTTGGTCGTCGTGGGCTGCTTGTTTGTTCATCGTCTACATCCAATTGGATTTGTATTCTTCGTTCGCGCGTCGAGAAAACATCAATTGAAAAAAAGCGGATGTTGCGGAACGCATTCGCATTTATTTAAATTTGTGTGTTTGTACGCGTTTTACTGTTTGAACGAAGCAAAACAAACGTGTAACGGTTAAAAAACCAAATTGGAATTCGTGTTGCATTCAATGAAAAGTGAATTAAAATTTGAAATGATAAGAAAATCAAACATAATTTTAATGAAATCAAATTGAAATTAAATGAAATCACAATAAATGTTTTAGTTTATAAAAAATCTAAACAAAAAACCACATAATTTTAATTAAAAAAAAGAAAAGAAAAGAATTTTATTAAAAATCATTCAAAGTTTTTAAATGTGAAAACTACAACTGAAATTAAAATAAAATCACAAAAAAACATTTTGAATATAAAAAAAAAAAAAACTTTAACTAAACCCAAACTAAATTTTCCTTTCCATAAAAAATTAATAAAAAATCAAAAATGTGAAAACAAACAAATAGAAAAAACAAATGAAAAACAAATTCTTGTTACACAAAATCAAAAATACCAAAAAGAAAAAAATAAGAAGTGTAAATATTAATAAAACAAATAAAGAAGTAAAAGAGAGTGAGAAATTATGTTAATTCTTTGTTTTTGTTAATTACAACAAACACAAACATATAACAATAACAACAACAACAACACTAGCAGCCTAAAAGTGACAAAAGCAACAAAATAAAACTAAGCAGAGACAATCAAAAGAAGAACAACTAGAAGAAGAAGAATAAGGAAAAGAAATATCAATAACTTTTGTTTCTTAGTTTAAAGTTTCTCAATTTCTGTTTCAATGGTGTGTTGAGTTGCTTTTGTGTCTCCTCAGTGTCTCTCTCACTCTTTCGTTCACACTCACTCAGCTTGAATTTTTTTTTTTTTGACAATTTAACAATTTGAAATTGTGTTGTGTTGTTATGTTTTTGTTTTTGTTTGATTTGTTTTTCGTTGTTCGTAATCTCTTTTATTGTGTCATATACAAATCCCGTTAAATTGTCACTATATAAGTGTGACGGATCTTTTTAAGTAAATTTAGTGAATTGTGTTTCTGTTGTTGTTGTTGATTTTGTGTTTTGAGATCAAAAAATAAGAAGCACAAAGAAAGAAATAGAATTTGGAAAACATAATACAAAATTGACACCTGTTTCAATATTGAACATTTTTAAGTGTCACACCAAGTTGGAAATTTCAATTTTGAATTTACGTATGAAGGAAATATGGTGAGTTTAGTTCAATTTCATTTTAATTTTACTTACAATAATTTTTGTAAATCACATAATAGATTTGTAAAGCCTTTGTAACCCTTTGTGACCAGCATCTCTGCTGACTTAATTTGGGTAGAGAACATCTTAGTGTTTGTGGAAATGTGAGTTGAACTGAATACTCACTCAGTGTGTGGTGGAAAGTGATGTGATCCCTTTAGTTGAGGTGACTTTGTTAAATAGACCATAAATACAGAGAAACCAAATAAGCCTGATTTCGACATTGGTATTTTCTTTGAAATTTCTTCTGTGTGAGCAGCTTAAAATGCCAAATAAGCTTCAACTACAAAGTAGGAACTTTGATGAATGACTGGACTTGTTTCTTACGCACAAACTAATCTTTCAAAGAAATTAAGTTGTTGCTCTTCAATCATCTGTAAGGCGCCAGTTCTTGGTTTCATTTGCGGGTATTTTATTGTTTTTATACTCTTCACGCAGTGAATAGTTTAATAAGTTTGTCATGATGTTTGTAACACCCAGAAGATTCAAAATCATGTTCTTATTAGAAAAATTTTTTGAGTTTTTGTATTATCGCACTGAAAATTTAGCAGCTTAGGTTTCCGGCTCATGTGTACTTACTGGATTGTATAGCTCCCATACAAACCTAAGTCCAAATTCAGGTTCTTATAGGAAACACTTTCTCGGCTTTTGCATTATCAAATTGAAATTTAGAGACTATAAACGTCTAATACCTATTTACATGCCATATAAGTTTCAATACTTTAGGATTACTGGATCCTTTAGGTCCCATACAAACCCAGTTACAATATCATGTTCCTATTAGAAAAACTTTCTTGGTTTTCGTATTATACAATTTCAATTTAAACACTATTACTCTCTATCTTAAACCTATGAAACCTGTAAATTTCAAGACCCTAGCATTACCGGATCGTATAGCTCCCATACAAACCCAAATTCAAATTCAAGTTCTTATTAGATACACTTTCTTGGTTTTTGTACTATCGAGCTGAAATTTGGATACTATTAATATCTGTTCCATATCCACAAACCATGTAAATTTTAAGACCCTAGCATTACTGGATCGTATAGCTCCCAAGCAAACCCAGTTTCAAAACCATGTTTCTATTAGAAAAACTTTCTTGGTTTTCGTGTTATACACTTGAATTTTAAACCCTATTACTCTCTATCTAATGCCCACCAACCATATAAATTTCAAGACCCTAGCAATACTGGATCGTATAGCTCCCATACAAACCCAAATTCAAATTCAGGTTCTTATTTGAAACATTTTCTTGGTTTTTGTATTATCGAACTGAAATTTGGATGCTATAAATGTTTGATTCATATTCACCAACTGTGTAAATTTCAAGATCCTAGGATTAATGGATCCTATAGCTCCCATACAAATATTTCGGTCTCAGTGACTAAGACATCTTCGGAATAACCGAAGATAACCTTCTTTATACTTGTTTTCATTGTGGACTATATACTCGTACATAGTTTGTGTTAAACAATGGGACAGCTTAAGATAGAATTTAGATAGAACTTAATTCAGGACAAAGGATTGAGCTACTTAGATGAATGAACAAATAAACATGACTTTGCTTTTGATATTGTATATTCAAAATATGTTTTGTCTGCTTTCCAATTCAATGAAAGGAGTTCGTTATGACTAGTGAACAATAGTTTGAAAATTTTGTTGGGTTATTATGGTGTTTGTGGTTTCTCAACTAAGAAATTGGAATGGAAATTAACACTCGGCATGAAGCAATAAAGGAAATAAAGACCTCTAATTTCGAATAAGGAAGAAATTTACTATCAACAAAATTGTTTGTTCTATGGGAGATATTAAGCTGTCTGTCAAGCCTTCACTCACTTAACAATTTCAACTAAAATAAATATAAAATTGCCTATTAAAAAATAATAAAATTATATATCTTTGCAATTCTATTTTAAGAAAATCTTTTTTTATGTAAGCAAAGTTGTCTGTGTTCTTTTCCTTCCTGATTAGCATTCAGTTCGGCATTTATTTACCTCATTTATGTACAGTTTGAGTGCATAGAAAATGTTAAATTTATTTTTCATTACTTAAGCACAAACACGTGCATTTTTCAAAGAAAAAATAAAAAAACAAAAACAATTATAACATGGTAATTACACACTTAAACAACACAGTGTTAATTCGATAATCCGACTAATCTCTAAATTATTTACATTAAACAATGCATTTGCTTTCTTTAAAAATGTTTGTAAAAAATGTATTGAAAAATACCTGAAATACTTGTCATAAATTGAATCTGTGTGAAACCATAATCTTTGATATTCTATGCAAACAAAATAACAGAAAAACTTAGTACAGTGAGAGATTATAAGTAAAAGAACTTGTTCAATTGATTGAAGAAAAATGCAATACTGCCAATAAAGAAGAGAAAGACAAACTGTCAGAAGACAATAAAACTGAAATACTTTTAAAATAAATCAATAAAATATCAAATGTTAAAGTCTCGGGACCATTTACCATTTAAATAACAAAATATAATGTATGGGAAGAAGTTTTACAATTGAAAACAATTTTCCAATAATCCAAATAGTTTTTTTTTTTTTATTTATTGGAACTAAGATTATAATTATAAATTATAACCTAGTATTTATTATGAGCAATAGCGACAGAGGCCTTCAGCTCAGGGGAAAGTTAAGAAGGAAAGGAGGAAATTAGAAAAGTGCAGGACCAGCCATGCCTTGAGCGGGAATCGAACCCGCGACTCTTGGGATGTCAGCCAGCGCACTAAACTCTGAGCCAACGAGCCAGTCTAATCCAAATAGTATTTCGATAAGATACGAGTAGATGAGATCTGCAATTATTAGATTGCTTTATCGAATTTCTACTGTAATGTCTTTCCATTATACAAATAATATTTATATAGGTAAAAAATTATTGCTGTTAAATGTTTGAAAATAATATTTTGTATTGTATTTTACAAAAGTCATAACAATTCTGTAATTCTATTGCTTTATTTTTATTGCATTATTATAATATTATCAATCAGAATAAGACTCAGGAACTTTAAATACAAATCAAAAAAAAAAAAAAAGAATATAAATCTATAGAAATTAAAATATTGTAGTATGAAATGTCTTTGGAAATGATTTAGAAAATGTTCTGGGAGTTGGAGGGACATCACTTATACTATAGTAAATGTAAAAAACTTTCAATAAACATTTGATAGAAAAATAATTCAAAATATTTTTATTCTTTCCAAACGAATGTCACAGTTTATATTGAATTATTATGAGACTCGCAAAAGCTCAATCTATCTTCAACCGAAATTTCAAAAAAAACATATATGTATTTCTTATATTTTTAAGTAAACCAGACGAGCGCTGACATTTTCAAATGATAATTTCATATTTTTAGTCTTAACTTCCTTAGATTATTTTTCAATACTTTCAACGTGGATTATTAAGACATTAGAGGGCATTAGAATGACAAGCATCAATAAGATATTTCATGAACATTTGGTCTTAAAAAAGATCACATTGGATCCCGCATAATCTGACAAAATATTCAAAAGAAGGCACATATGAATTGGTGCAAGGAAATGTTAATAAAAATACTTTTAAGGTTCATCAAAGGCTGCTTATAACATCTACAAAGGTGACGAATTTTGGATCTATGGATATGAACTCAATCGACGAGCCAATTTAATGTTTTGGTGTTACCTCAATATGAACGGAGAAAGTGCTTCGAAAATAGGTTCAATAAAACAAATTTAAATCATAAATATTTGTTTTTCATTATTAGGTCAGAAATATGAATAGCAGCCCTCGTACATAGATACTGATTGATAGAACATACTCTATAAGACAATTTCCTGTTGACGGTGCTGCTCGTTCGATTTCATATTTTGCTGGCATAGCACTATAGTCCCATTGATAACACTGATTACAATGATTGTCTTTTACTAAACTTTATTTTAATTAAGAATTATATCATTCTCAAGTTTCCATATTAATTCTTCAATTTCCTCTTTTGTAATCTCATATTTTTCGAGTTGATCTTCAATTTTTGTCAAATCCATTTGATAGAGATTAATTGGTTCTTCCTTTCTATCCAGTGATTTGTTTTCTTGAGAAGCTCTTTCTTGTTTTCTTAAGATATTTTCGCATGACTGACGTACCGAATATTTTTCAGTATAAACCGTTTGTATTTCTTCCGTACCAAACATTTCAAGAGAGGGAGGATATCTTAATGGCAGTGATTCTTTGGTATCAGCCGGGTCAGTGTCTATCCCAGTCGGTAATACATTTTCTTTTGAAGTAAATAAACATGTCGATGAAGTATCAGGACCCTCGAAAAGATCTACTCCAACGATTCAATGAATTTTATATTACAAAAAAACAAAATATGGACAACTTTTTAAAAATATTGAAACATCTTACCCGATTCTGAACTAAGCCCTGAAACTTGACTCCCTGGAGTACCTCCCATGCGAGTCTGACTCGCACTTGACCTATTTTTTAATTACTAAAAAGATTCTCTTTAAATAAACTACAACTTCACGTACAAAAATATATTACTAATATAATCTTGGCTACAAATTTCTCCTCATAGTTCATAAGTCATAAACTATTTCATAAATGTATTTAATCTTCTACAATAAACTAATATTTATTTAATTTCTTAGCATAGAGATTCCGTCTCATTATAATATACAATAAATATATCTAAGAGTGTGTATAAAAGATTTTAGAAATTCATTTGGTTTTGCACTTAGCACTCTTATGGCATTTTAATGAGATCATGAATTTGATCTTTCTTTATAGAAATCATTCAAAATGTCAGTGATCTGAATCACTATTAAGTCATAAAATGTATACTTTTGTACTTTATACAATAAAAAATATTTATTATTGTATAATTTAAATAAGTTGGAAGGTTTCATTATACTCATGATCTTTTTTACAATGTTGTACTATTTAGAAAAATTAATATGCTATAATTTTCTGTTAATCCAATGTAATTTGGAGTTAATAAAATATAATTGAACATGCTTTGTTAGGAGTCGATTTAAGAAGAAACAGATCTAGTTAAAGTAATCTTTATGTAAGCAAATTTATGGATAAATGACTGAAATATGACGTTAATTGTTGAAGATGTCAGGAAAAATGATGCCGTGAACTATGTTTTGATAATGTTGTAGACAGCAAAAAGCAGTGTAACTGACTGTGACAGTGATTGCTCTAATTTTCATCATATCATTGTAAATTGCCTCAAGACTACAAGATATCGGACATACAGCGCATTCAGCACACAAACTAGACCAAAAAACCTACATCCAACATCAGCAAAAGTTCTGTTATGGCCACAGTCCTTAAGGCACTTGACCGAGAGGGCGTAGCGTAGCGTAGCGTTGCGTATGGCTAGTATAGGTATTATATCTTTTAAAAGCATCATAATTAACTTTTGTAAATAAATAAAACTTATACAGCCTATGCACGATACATCTGATTTGTAAGTCAAAACAATGTACATGCAAATTTCATAAATCTTCTTCAATTTTGCTTTTATCCGCATTTGTAAACTGAAATATATTTAATAAAAATATTGACAAACAGCTGTTACACAAACTGACAGATTAGCAGGCAATTCACAGCAAAATATTAAACTTGTCTTGATTTTTTCGTAATTAAAATAAAAATGGTGTCGGTGTAACTGACACGATATCATATACTTCTTTTTACTAATGTTACAATCTAACTGATTTGATTGATGAGTTGTTTATTAAATTTTGTGTATGTGTATGTAAGAAGTGGTGTATTATTTACATACAAAAAGGTCACTTTGATCGTAGCAGAATAGAAAAAGAAACACAAGCATCACCATCACCATTATCATCACCAACAGCAGGTGGACAACAAAATGATGATGGCGAGCAAGAATGGGCAGAAGTTTGGCCAACGTATTTTTGACTTTCGAGCACAATCAAATTTGTATTAAAAACTAATATATAATACTAAACTTAATACTAATTTTACCGAGTAACTAGCTGCTGGGGCCTACGACTCGCGATTTCATAATACTTTGTAAGGGATTTAATGTAAAATAATAATGTAATAATGTAATGATTGAATTGTAAGGTTTGATTTTTTCCAGAAATTATGTATGTTGGAGATATTTAATGGTGAAGGAGTATTTAAAACAAAAATCAAGAACAAATAAATTTTTTTTTTTTTAATTCAAAAATATTGATTATTTTGTGAGAAAAGGAAAGCAATTTAAGAAAATAGAAAAATATTACAGCAAACAAGATTTCTTATTTAAAGTAAGGATGTCGGGACCGCAGCATAACTTAACTGAGCTGGGTTTCTGTACTGAGTTTGTATCAAATCTATTGAAAACTAAATTGGTTGGTTGATTCTATTAACCCATAAAAATTTAAAATCATCACTTATTGAGAATCGCTAATATTAATCGAAATGCATTAAAAATAAACAACAAAAGAATCATAAAATAATTAACTTTGTTCTTTGCAGTCTATAGAAATTTCAATCGATTCTGTAGAAAGCCAAAGGAAAAGTTTAGAAACTATAAAAATATAAAAACTATAAAACTATCTATGAATATTACAAGTTTTGGCAAGTGTGAGATGAGCCATAAAAACTGAAGCCACATCAGCCACAATATTAAGCAGATGAGGTTTCCAACTATAAAAATTATTTCAGAATATTTTAGTGTTGTGTTGTGTTCTGTTGCTTTTATTCTTATTTCAAATTCATTACACTTTAATTTTCTACGCACGAATGACAAAACAACAGAAACGATAATAAAGAGCAACTCAAATGCATGCAACATCTGGGCATAGTACTATACAATTATATACTTTTGTATCTATGTGTACAAAAAGAATGTAGAAAAACAAAGTGCGTGTCCAACAAGCTCATATCCTTGAATGGGAGGCCGGCAGATACACAAAGAGTGCATGCAAACAAATGAAAAGAAAAAAATAGAGAAATAAAAGACAATAAAAAAAAAAGAAGAAATAAGAAAATAAAAAAGAACCATAGAACACAAAAGAAATCTGAAACCTCAGAATAGGAAATCATAGAGCTGAAGAAGACGTGCGTGGGTGCGGGTCAAAGTCAGTGGGCATTTCTACTAATTATTGTACACTCATTGATGCTTTTGTTGTTTGAGAAATTTTGTTGATGCTTTAAAGTTTTCGCACCGCTGTCAACTTTTCATAAGTAGTTTTTTTTTTTTTTGTTTGTAATCAAAGCGACGCAGACAGACAAACAAATAATTTTCATATGTAAAAAAGTATCTACAAAAATAAAGAGTATTTTTCTTTCTGTTTTGTTTTCCTCTTTTCCTTTGATGTGCCTTTCTTATTCATATTCATATTATTATTACTGTTGTTGTTGTTGTTACTTTCATGTGTGAAAGTGCTAAAATCATTGTACTTAATGGCTTCCTTTTACAACAGAATATGAAGAGAAAACTCACAATGCAAATGCATTTTTTTCGCAAAAGACTCGAGATGATGTCGTCGTCGTTCCTTTAATTGTATTTTCCTTTTTGCTTGATTTTTATTCATATTTATATTAAGAAAAATAAACAGAAAAGACTGAAAAGAGAACAATTGAATATTTTTATTGTATATTAACTGAAATAAGGTAGAAAATAAACGTCAATTCACCGAAGCATGGATACCTTTTATGCCTTTATATGAAGGACTTTCTCAAACAGACGTTACAAGGTTTAAGCCAACTGTATCAATCAGTGTTACTTTTATTATGCGCGACCTTCCCAATTCTTTTATCAACAAACCAAAATTGATCAATAGCCTCAAACACGAAATAGAAACAAAGCAAACCACATATAACGAAACACACTGTCCCACTTTAAATGAACATAAAATACAGAAACGAATAGCACAAAAAGTGCTTACTCAGAGAGGGAAAATACAACAATAACAACAACCAAAGCATTAAAAGCATTATGCTTAGTCTTGCAGTGATTTTCAAAAAACTTAGTACTTCAAAATATTATATTACAAGTTAAAAACTGAAAAAAATAAGTATGCAACTCTTTTCATTAGCATTCATATGTCATTTTAAAAAGAAAATTATTAAAATCGGCGTAGTATAGTGTGCGCCAGATAAAAAAATGTTAAAAATTTGGTAAAAAAGTGCTTGTATCTCGACAACTGCGCCATCTACCGGGTTCAACTGAAGCATAAACCATCCCATAATAAAACTAAAACAGAAAAAAAAAAATTTATCAAAATTGGTTCAGCCGTTTAGGAGATTAAGAGTCACAAAATTTCGTACACTCGAATTTTATATATAAAATATATAAATGAAATTTTAAAAAATTGTCTATACAAAAAGTAATAAAAATATAAAATAAACATTGAAATTAATAGTAAAACTTATTCTATAAAGTGGAATTGTAAAATTTTAATAATTTTATCATACAAATTTGAAAAGTTTTCCATATTAAATTCAAAGGTACTTATATTTGACATCTACAATATTGATTTTTATTTGTGAAAATGAATGAATTTTTGATGATAAAACTCAATGTGACCACAGAGATTGTTTAGGTTTTTTATGTTAAATGTATCAGTTTTAGTAAGTTGGGAGCTTTAGTGGTGGCATATTGACTTAGAAGAAGAAGAAGTCTCTGTGCCAAAAAATGGCAAATCAATTTGCTTAGACAGGAAGATTGACATGGTACAATCGATTTTCCTTGTCATTAATGGGATTTCTTTGTATAACAAACATTAAGACAAAATGTTGTAAAGAATGGTTTTATTGTTCAACTTTCTCATAGAAAAACATACAAAAATTTAAAAGATATAATATATTTCAATGAATTTTCTGATTTGCATTAATTATTTTCATATAACATAAATCCAATTCAAAATTTTCCTCTCGAACAACTCAAAGTTTTAAAAGGCAGCTCAATCAATTAATTGCCACATGAATTCAAGTTAAATAAGTTTTGTTAAAAACTAGAAATTGGAGATGGAAACAGAATCGATCCACTTAATGTAATATGTACTTTTATAGAATATAACAAAAAAATGTCTCTGCAACAAAGAAGACTCATTAACTGAGTGATTAGTTTGCATACAAACAACTGAATGAACTTGTATCAATCAAATCTCCTTAATTTTAAGAATTCTTTTCATTGCATGATTTTGTGTAATGTAACAAACAGCCAGACAAAGTGTTAATATCTATTCATAATTGTGTGAAAGGTATAAAACAAACAATAACAATAAAAAATGCCTTCAATGCTGCCGAAGTTTGTTTTTCTTTTAAATTTTCTTTACATACTTTCTTTCTTATTTTTTTGTGTGCTTTTTTATGTAATTTTTTGTTTTTCTTTTAAATAAATGTGTTCTCACAATGGGGCGTATGCGTAATACAATTTACGACAATCATTGTAGCCGTGATGATTCTTCTATGCTTTGGCATCGTTCACCGTGTTGTGTCAAAGGCTTAAGCAGGCTTTTGTTTGACAATCTATTTATATGGTGGATGCCGCTGATGCAGCTTCGCCTACATTTCGTCCTACTTCTTTGTGTATTGTTTTCGTTTTTGTATATTTTTTTTAGTCATTGTAGGAAACAAAAGTGGAAAACCAGTAGAAAAATGAATGCGCGAAAACAAACGGAAAAATAATCATACGCCACGTAAAGCCAATTTCACAAAGCAAATACCATACAAACGACGGGTGAGTAAATTCTGCTTGCCTTGCCTGCAACAATAAAATTGAAGATGGAAAAAACAAAACATGATGACATTGAACAACAAAAGGAAAGCATAGTCGGTGACAAACAATAACAGAAAAAAACAATAAAAAAAGAAAATACCAACAATAAAAGCAATGAAATGTTAAGGAAAAAGAAAAAAAAAGGCAATGGAATGGGGGGAAAAAAAGCTTAAACAATTGCTTTACTCGCGGAAACTTGCTGTGACGGAAACACGCTGCGTATGCGTACCACACAAAGTGTCATAGCCTGCAAGTCAAGTAAATGAAGTACAATAAATAAATGAATGAATGAAACGCAACAAAGTAAAATACCTATAAAAAAAAAACATGAAAACAATAATAAAAAAAAAAAAAAAATAAAGAAAGAAATTAAAAAAGAATTTAACAGAATTCTTAGATATCAAATATTATTTGGTCAATGACCAGCAAAAAATATCAAGCAAACGCAATTGTCCTCTAAGCTTCTTCACCATACAAAAATCAAATTAAATCTTGTTGGCTTTGAAATAGCGGAAATAAACTGTCAACACAACATTGGCACAACATTAAGGCCTCGGAATCTTGACATTTTCTTAAGTACTAATAAGCTCTTAATGAATTAATTAATAATTTATCAACAGTAAATAAATACAAAAAAAAAAAAATTAGAAAAAAAAATAGTACATGAAATGTTGTTCTATATACTTGATTTTCAGTTATAAGAGAACCAAAATTTTCTTGTCATGATTTTTATTTTTTGTTTATTATTGTAGTTTACTTATAATTAGTCCATGATCTCCTAACAATTTATAGCATTAAGTATGCTGATTTTTGTTAGTATTTACGATCTGTTGTATTAACAAATTTAAGTTCTTAAACAAAAAAAAAAAAAAAAATTAATTTAATTAGTCCATTGCCTTATTTTATTGACAAATCGTTTTATAGAAATTTATTTATTATTTGTATATTGTCTCTTTTAATAGAAATATTATTTTTTTTTTTTTTTTTGTTCCCGATTGGATATGTACTATTGTTTTCCTACATCTTATATCTTAAATATAAAAGAAAACACTAAGTACATTTTTAACAATAAGAGGGGAAAAGGCAGTGGACAATATCGAACATTTTCGAATTGTCTCTTGAATAATGATACTGGGTGTCTTAGGCCTCATTTTTGAGAGCTACTTGCGGCAGGCCAACAACCGCAAGATGCCTCTCAGCGCCACCCGTAACCTAAGTTAGGTCAGATCGACTGGTCTACTTCGTTTTAAGCGTCTACGTCTAGACAATTCGTGAGATGGAAGGTCTGTTATTTCTAGATTAGTATGTCGCTCTAATGTTTTGTGGTACCTCCTGCTAGCATTAATGATTTCTTCCTGAATCATAGTTACGCCGAGGTCTTTGTGAATTTCATACTTAGATATAAACCAGTCCGCATTAACTATTGATCGAAGTATTTTCGATTGTTGACGCTGAATAATGTTAATGTTAGTTTTCTTGGCTGTACCCCATAATTGCATGCCGTACGTCCATATAGGTTTAATTACACTATTATATATTACCAATTTCCCATTGGTTGATAACTTAGATCTACTGTTAAGAAGCGGGTATAGCTGCTTAAATTTTATTATTAGTTGATCTCTTTTTTTTGGATATGATGTTTCCACGTCAGTTTACTATCAATATGCATGCCCAGGTACTTTGCCACATTGCTTAATGGAATGTCAGTACCTTTAATTTTTAATTGTCTTGGCTGATAAGCTGTCCGTGTTGTGTATATAACTTGCGTCGTTTTAAGAAATATTATTAATTTAAATTTAATTATTCGATTTGTGTGTTTTGCTTGCACGTGTTTCGGCTCTTTGATTTTTGCCTATTCCAAAAAATCGATCAAAGAATCTGTATTACATTTTGTGTGAAAAACAAAATTAAGTGCGCGGACGCATTACGAATGCTGACTGTGTGGCAAATGGTGAAGCTACCTTGGATCGAAGCAACGTTTATCGGTGGTACAAAATGTTCTTAGAGGGCTGCGACGATGTGAACGACGAAGAGCATGTCGGACGCCCATACCTCGTGTGGGTAAATGTTTGTCTGTTCGTTGTCTGGATGATTGACTAAAGGGAATGTTAAGATTAGTAAACTAATTTAATCCCAACTTCCATGAATTCTTAACATTATCTTCTTCACTTTGTATATTTTTGTATTTCAATTCATTTTTAGGGTTTCGGACTCAAAGAGTAGTACCAAACGAAACCTTATTACTGAGGCTCTGCTGTCGGTCTATGCTGAGGATCTCATGAACTGTAACAGGCAGGAACTTGAAATTTTCATAGTTACTGCGAAAAATACTGAATTTAAAATATAATAAAAAAATGTAAAGCGATCCCCATACAAGACACATATAGGTTTGTATGGGAGCTATACGATCCAGCAACTGTAGGCTCTTGAAATTTACATGGTTGGTGGAAATGAATTAGAAACTTGTAGTGTTCAAATTTCAATTTGATCGGACCACTACGTGGGGTACCTCCCATACAAACCCACCATTGAAATTCAGGTTCTTATTAGAATAACTTTTTTGTGTTTTTTACTATCGAACGGAATTTTAAACACTTCAAATTTCTAATATAGACGCTATACATTTGTTCGAATCAGCCATATTGAGCCACTAGGAGAGGTACCTCCAATACATTTGGACTGACTTGCACTTATCCGATCTTTGTTGCTTGTTGTCACACAGAAACCAGATTTGAGTTTCTTGCTTCATTTCCACACACACACTCAGACTACTTAATTCTCCACAACGAGAATTATCTGATGCAGGGAAGCATTGCCACCCCACAATCATTACGACTTTCAAGGAAATGCAATTTAAGCATCGTTGGGTTCCATAAAACTACTAAAAATCTCTTCAAATACTTATTAATAATTTACAAATGAAAGTGGCTACTTAAAATGCTAAAATATTTTTCGCATTACCAGAATATACAATATTTTCTTTTTGAAAATCTCTTTTACTTGTAGTTGCTCATAAATTTAACATGAATAATTTTTTTGTTTTTTTTTTATGAAAGATAAAAATCAACGGCATATTTTTTAATAACAATTTGAAAGCTTCATATTTTCAGTTCGTTTAGCACTCAAAAAAAAACTCATGCCAAAAATATTTCATTATTATAAAGTAGTCACTTTGAAGGACATTTTTCATATTAGTCATAAAAATCTGGCTGCCATTTTCTGCAATTCTCAACTATACTTTTCAAGTTTCACACTGATGGCTTGGCAAGGCATGGCATGGCATGGAATGTTTTCTTATGATAAGAAGTTTTGTTATGATTATTAAACTGTTTTCTGTTCTTAGAATTTATTTTTAGAGATTTAATTTTTATATTAAGTATATGCCATCATTCAAAAGTGAAAATAGAATGTGAGGAGGACAACCACTCCTGCCTTAGTTCACACAGAATGTCCTGCTGCTGCGCCTGCCTGCCTGCCTTCTTTATAATTTCATAAGGTTTTTAAATTAAATTTGATAATGTCATGGTATGGCTATCATTTTCATAGACATTATCATCAGCATTCTAGTAATTTTAATTTCCATTATCATTGTTCATTTTGTATTAAAAAAAAAAAATATTATGATGAAGATACTTTTTTTTTTCTTTTGCTAATAGAAATGTGCTAAGTCTCCTGATGGCCATGCAAACATCCTTATTATTTTGCACGGCTACTTAATCCAATTGGAAATCCATCATATAAGCCAGGGATTTTTTTCAATTTTATCTTCCATTTGTATATTGTGTTACTGTTGCTGTTGTTTGTGTGATGACTTCCTGTATCTTTTCCGTTGTATAAAATGTGTAATGTGTTTGCTTTAGCGTTTGTTTGTTTGAGGCTTTTAATTTTTTTTCCATTCATTCAGTTTTGTTATTCATTCACAGTTTGTACATTCACTCTGTCATTTCTTCATTCATTCGCTGTATTCGCTGTATTCTTGTTTCTTTTTCTTTCTATTCTCCTTCCTGTTACTTGGGCCTTTGTTGTAATATTTATTCATTTGAAAAGATAAATGAACGTTGTTTCCGCATGGGACACATGGCCTAACATACTAGAACATTTCATTCAGTCGTGCTCATTCTATTCTATTCTAGTATCTTATACACTATACTATGTAGGATTTCTATTTATAACTAACTATTCGTTGCTATCATATTTCCAGCTCAGGTAATATTTAATGCTAATATTGACAGTTGAAATTCACTTTTAGTACTTGGAATCATCTTTCTATCATATGCCAAAATCTTTTACCTTGTTCTTCTTCTCATATTAGTGTGATCAGGTATTTATTTATGAACGTGACAAGAAGAATTTGTCTAAAAATTTTTCATAGTCCGCTAGTTTTTGTTAAAATCATATTACTGGAAGAAATAAGTTTTTATAGAAAACTCCCTAATATTTGAAATTAATTCAATATAAAGAAAAACCTGAGAGTGAATCGATGTAAATTTTCTGTCTTGTTTTTGTTTTACCATTTCTTTCAATTTTTTGGATTTATCATGATGATGATGATAATGTTTTCACTGTTTTAAATTTGTATCTTTTAATTTTTTGTTTTTGGTTTTTTTGTATTTTCTGTTTTTGACTGTTTGTGTGTTTCTCTCTTTGGTCTTTATGATTTTAGTATCATTCTTGATGATGATGATGATGTGATGAGGAGGCACAACAAGAAGAAGAAAGAAAAGAAAGGAAAATATGTCGCGTCCTTTATACTATATCCATTGAAATTTGTTTCGTATTCTCTCTGTGTGTTTCTATATGTTTTTGTCTTTGTGTGCTTTGCTTATTTGTTTGCTTGTTTGTATTTCCTTCCTGTGTTTGTTTGTCTTCTTCAATATTTTTTTTTTCTCTGGTATTTTCTTCATCTTTCTCATATTGTTAAGTGCACATTAAGCAAATTACTTATGTTAATTAGTTTCTTTACTGTTAATGAGATATTACAAAGATTTTTCAACTTTACCGTCATCGTCCGCTTCATGGTCCTCATCATCGTTGAGTGTTAAGGATATCAAAATGATTACTTTTGACAATATTTCATGTTTAAAGATGCGTAAAACTTGAGTTTCGTTATATTCTTATACCTCTGTGACGGACAGACTGACTGACTGACTGACTGACTGACGGACTGAGTGACTTCTGTTGTGCTTGTTGCAAGTTGTTAAATAAGTTGTGGCGGGAATTTTAGTTACTTGAAAGCGGTTGAGCATGAAAGATGATCATTTTGCTTGGAAATAATGAGAAAAAAGGCGTTCTTATTTTTTGTTGTTGTTTCCTTCTTTTGTACTTATTTGTATCTTTTTCTGTGTTGCTGTGTGTTGATTAATTCAATTGGATTTTAGCTTGCTTTTGTTTAATATAACAAGGAAGATTAACCACACAAAAAAAAAAAAAAAAACAACAACAAATCAAATAAAAGATATGTCGAAGATATATGAAGCAATAAAAGCATTTGAGTTATATAACGTTTTGTTCTTTATATTAAACATGACATAAGATAATTTATTTATCCACAAAAAGAGATACAATTTTAGTTAAATGTCTGAGAAATAATTGGAATTGTTATAACAAAATGATTAGAACTAATTAATTGAAAGTTAGTATTAATAACAAAAACTAAGTGACAAGAAAATGATATTTAATGAGACATTTTAGGAGGACAACTTAAATGTGCAAAATCTTATAGTTTCTGGGGGGGTTTTTATCGTTTTGAAGTGAAACTTCTTTAGCGTCGTTGGGCAAAAATGTATACAAAAATTTTAAGTGAAAAAATACAAATCGTCACGTTTTTATGATTCTGTATCTCATGAACCACACTAGGTAGAGGTTTGAAATTTTCTCAGAAAATCCACAAGCAGGAGTAGAGTTGAAGAAAAACCTAAAAGTACCCCAAACGTCCTATGAGACTGTTCTGTTGGTCTAAATTGCTACTTGGCTTTGTTCCTTTACTCTTTGCGTTCGTTCCATAAGCTGAGACTGACCCCTGAGCCCAAATTGGGATATTTTACCTTTAAGTCCCCTTAATCACTAGATTATTTACGAATTTACAAAAGACTTTTCTAGTTATAACCACTCTTTGTGAATTTTCAGATCTTTATCTCTGAAACTTCGGGAATATATTTCATAAAAACGGAGTATCAAACAAACAATTATTTTTGAATTTTTAAAGCATCTTATTCTTTTGGTTATCATGTATAAAACAGTTTTCAATGTCAAAGAACATCTCTGTTCTTTTTTTAGTTTTCTATCTCAAAAACTATGAGAATGTCTTTCATATAAAATGAGGATCAAACTGATTTTGTACTATGTTTTAGAATTGTAATCATATCTATCTCTATGTTAAGACAATTCGAAATTCTTAGTTACTAAAAAGGTAACAATTTTCTAGAAATGTACCTAAATTTCCGCTATCGATCTCCAGAACTAAGGGAGTATATTCTATAAAAAACTGAAGATCAAATTGACAATAAATGAAATTTTTATAAATTTTCAGAAAGTTTTGATATTTTCATAGAAATTCCTCATACCAAACATGAAACTGTTTTCCGTATTTTAAATTCTGTTTAAAAAATTCTGTTAAATGTATTTTCAACCAATTTTTTTCAATTTACAAACACATGCGGAATATCCAAAACCTTTTCTTGTTTTTATCAAACGGAAAAGAGTTTTCTGTTTTCTGTTTTGAAGACTCTATGTGAAATTTCAGATCTCTTTCTCAGAACTTAGGGTCATGTGTTTGTTCTATAAAAAAGTGGAGTACAAATTGACTGTCAAGCAATTATTTTGTCATTCCCTTTATTATGTTTATACTTATATCTTAATAAGCATGAAAGATTTTTCTATATTCTAGACTCTCACTGAAATTGCAGTTCTATATCTCAAATATTGTGTTATATGTTTTTTTAACTTTCTTAAACTGAAAATGAAATTAATTTTGAATAAATTTGGAACACTGAATATGTCACTCTAAAATTTATTTTATTGAATTACAAATTTTATGATTAAGAGATTGTATCACAATATCAGAATGAGATATGAAGGGTATAAAACACAAACTGCTTGTCATGCTTCAATGCGAAATGTTGAAATGATTGATCGATTTATGTGCCTCTAAGGCTTTCAAAGCTTAAGAAATAGAATAAAACGATAAGATTTTGTATCTTAAAAGATATAAAAGAAACAATATTTTACAATTTTATCAATTTTATATAGAGGAGATAAGGATAAATGATAAGAGGAAACTTTTCCCTTTACAAATTTGTTTTAATCATTGTGATATTTCATCTGCACAAGATAGAAAATTCTAGACTACAGGAAGAACTACTTATCATTAATAACCCCATGTCACTCATGTTATTTCGAAGTATGATAAGTATGAATGACCATGTGACCTTCTCATGTAGCATGCAGCATTGCATGGCTTTGCATGTAAACTCAATTTCAACTGAACTTCAACTGCAAATGCAACTTCAACAAAATTCATTACATTTTCGGTTTGAGAGTGCATTTTTAACTAAAATTTATAGTGTTTGGACATAGCCGAGCATGCAACTTAATTGCAAAACATTAAATCACCACTACTTACTCACCCATGTTTGTTTTTGTTGTAAGTTCACCATGATCAGAGGGTGTGGTTTCGTGTAGCAAGTGTCATTATAAGTATATATCTACAGTAAATGTGATATAGAAACCTCAAAGCAACAAAGCGAAATCCATTGCAAAACAATAAAATCTACACTAAAATGGCATTATAATCAAGATTAAGTGTGTAGAGTAAACAATTGTGGCATTAATTTGTTGTTTGTACTCTTGTATTGTATGTTGCTTCCATTGAGTTCAGTTCAGTTCAGTTGAGTTGAGTTGAGTTGAGTTTGGCACGTCGATTGTGGCACGTGCCTGTTCCCGTTTACTCATTTAGGGAATATACAACTCGAACCAGAAACCAAAACAAACCCCACAATGGGATATGGCAAACTGAATAACTGTACTTTAGTGATATCAGATTGCATTGTGGCATGTTGCAATAAGAAGCAGGGGGAGTCAATGTTGTTGGGTTGTTATACCAGCATAATTATTATACCGCGAGGTCACGAGTGCCAAAGAAGCATCTGATGACACTCAGCTTTAGTCATACAATAAAGTTAAGGAGGAGGAAATGTTATGTGGCAACGAAGGGAATAGTATTTGTGCAAAAGTTTTAGTTCAAAAGTTAAATGTGCCACATGCTGCTGCTGCATAGCAACATAATACAACAAATGTCATTCATATGGTCCCCTTTTTCTCTCCCGGCATCTCCGGTTCCATCAACCATGATTTTATAGCAATTAATTTGCACTATGCACACTTTTATGGCAACCACAATGAGTGAGTGAGAAGATTCACGTGAATACGCTCGATTTCTATTACTAACCAAAGCAAACAACCAACAACGGAGAATGAGAACGGGAACCAGAAACCCGGTAGTGGTGCGCCTCATCATCTCATTTCGCCTAGTGAGTTGCTGCATTACTTTACGCTTAATTTGTGTACACAAGTGGCCACAACTACTCGTAATATATATGTTCTATATAGACATCAACATCTACAACATCATCTATAAAAATAACAAAAACAACATTAAATGCACTTCAACACTTTAGTTTCTTCTCAAACATTAATAATCTTTTGTTGTGTACTTTACTTTAACTTGCCTTTTTTTCTCTCATTTAATCGTCTGTTGGAATTCTTTTTTTTTTTTATTTTCAATGAAACGCAAGCTGCGTTTCAAGTTCAAAGTCTTGCGATAAGCAATAGAAACAACACAGCATATTACGGAAATTAACGCTGGGGTCACTTGATTAGGTTAACAACATTAGATACAGCAAGCAGTTGTAGACACAGTTTTCATAGAGTTTGTTTATTTTAAGCAAATGTTTGTAATACAGGGATGTTCATGAAGATGTTTTAGATTTCCAAATTAATCGACCTAGTTAAAGATTTTCATTAAGAGGTGATTCTTTTATTTCGAAATTTCGAAAATTTCGGTCAACATCAGTTGTCAGTTTAGTTTCTAGTTTATACTAAAAATTTGAGTGAAAAAATACAAATAGTCACGTTTTTGTGATTCTGTATCTCATGAACCGCATTAGGTAGAGACTTGAAATTTTCACAGAATGTGTATTTCTATTGCCATATCCCCAACAAATAATAATGGAAAATCCACCGAAAAAATCAAGCCAAATAAACCAAAAGCAATATACAGACAGACAGACAGACTAACAGACTTTGAGATGATATCTCTCTGTCTGTTTTTAAGAAGATTCACTTCTATCAAGTACGCGCTATTTTGTTACTATCAGCTTTGTATTCCTGGTAATTTTTTCATAGGAGAATATAGGCAGCTTCCTTATGGTTTGTATTGTAATAGCATGCATCTGATTTGTTCCACAAACATGGTGAAGTTTTCAAAATTTCAATGAATTCGACAACAAAATATTCAACCTTGAACAAAGCGACAGTTGTACATGTAAACTGTTCAGATTTTTAAGAGAACTGACGTAATTGAACGGACAACAATTAAGTAGGTCTATCCATCTCGTCAGTTCTCATTCTCCTGTGCAGTTCTCCTTTGAGTGTTGACTGGACTGAACGATCGACTGATATGACCAGTTATTTTTATCAAAATACTATCTCCAGACATAATTAAAATAGAAGTATTTTAAGTAATTATTGGCTTAACAAGAATGAAATTTCGTTTTTGATAAAAAGATTGTCTCGTGATTGTGTTGTTCTGTCAAAATTATAATATTTTCTTTTTTAAAATTTGTTATTTTATTCTTCTAGGTTACTAAAGAAAAGCAAATGCGATATTATTTTGTTAACAATTGTTTGTTTATAGTTTATTCTGACTTATTTTCAATTACCCAACTCAGTGGTGAGGAATCATTTAACAAGATGTTTACCTCCTTGCCATAGTCCATCAATTGTTTGACGATGATAGACACTATTGTGAGTATTCATTGTTCAATATAAATAAAACATATACAAAATTATTCATAAGAAAGTCTATTATAGTATATCATTTGTGAAAATATTTAGTTTATTTTAGTGGAATTTTTTTGTGACTGCTTACTGTGTACCAACTGCTGACTTCTTCGCTCAAAATCAATTGTGTATCAGCACTGATGTTAAAATGATTTCAATACTTCTTCTTATCCTTAAATAATCAATCTCAATACATAATGATTTTGCAGAACACATTGGGTGATTTCACAGACCATCAGTGTTCAGCAGACTGGCGAGTAGAATTTAATAGAAAACAAATAGAGATCCAAACATAATGAAGATTTTTTCATTTTTCATTATTTTATAAAAGAAAACAGGTTTTATTTCACTTTAAAACACAGAAATTAATTGCCTAGAAATATAAAATAGATAGATGTAAAATAAATTAAAAGATTTATCAACTAGATTCTTCTATAGAATGCAAAATATACCAAATCAATAAATTGCAAGCTGTCGTTGGTGCCTCGGCAACTAAATTATACAACTGTTTACTTTTTAGGGTGTCTTATCTTGAATCCCATAAGCAATATTTAGTCTTCCAATCTCCATCAACTAGAGACTTTGGATCAAACTCATCAAAATAATCATTAAAATTGTTTTTATCTAGAACTAGCTGTGCCCGCGACTTCATACGTGTCGTATTCGAAATATGTTTGTAATACTTAAATAAGAAGAAAAAAAATCATTTTGGTACGCAAAAAGTGCATACTCAAAGTGGAAAATGCAACAATAACAACAACCAAAGCATTAAAAGCACTATGCTCGGTCTTGTAGTAGTTTTCAAAAAACTTAATACTTGAAAATATTATATTACAAGTTAAAAACTGTAAAAAATAAGTTTGCAACTCTTTTCATTATGATTCATTTGTCATTTTCCAAAAAAATTATTAAAATCGGCTTAGTATAGTGTGCGCTAGATAAAAAAATGTTAAAAATTTGGTAAAAAATTGCCTGTATATCGACAACAGTACCACCTAACTGGTCCAACTGAAGCATAAACCATTTTGGTGATCCTAGAAGTAAGACAAGAAATCAATTTTTGAAATTGGTCTAGTCGCTTAAGAGATTAAGAGTAACAAACTTTCGTACACTCGAATTTATAATTTTATATATAAGGATGAGACCTGATAAGACTATTTTACCATCTCCACTAAAGTCCTTAATGCCTAAACTTTGCAACAATTCTGTCCAATTAGAATTGTACAATATACGATTATCACCAAGATGATTGGCAGAATATATTTCATACCCTCGAATCTCGAATCGAGTAAGTATATTCGCTTTAGTTGTCATAGATTGGGTTAGGTTAGGTTAGGTTATACAGGCCGCCCATTGTAATTCGTATTAAGGAAAAAACAAAGGAAGAAAAAAGGGAGAAGGGAGATGATGGGACGGGAGAATAGTTGTCATAAATAACTCCAGGATTTTTGGAAATCATTTCATCAGTTTATAGTTTCTTTCCTGCATTTGATTTGAAATTGTTAGTTAATCTTAACCATAGAACAAGTCATTCAAATAGAAAATATAGAAGTTTTTTAAACAAATTATTAAAGTAACAAGGTATATTTTGAGTGCCGCAATCCATTAAAGGATACATTAAATCAAGAATATCGAATATCGTCACTTTAGGTTAGTTAAGTTCTGTTTAAAGAACATGAAGACAATTTTTTAACTTTAAAATTCTATAAAAGTTGTTAAGTTCAAGCAATGGTAAATAAAACCATGACTTGAGTCTTATTATTGTTTTATGTGTGAGTTGTATGTGTGTGTGTGTATGTGTCTGTTCTTAGGAAACCCATTAATTCTAATTAAAATTGAAATTGTTTTCATTTTGTATACAGAAAAGGGTATTCAATAGTCAATGGAATTATATCACATTTATTATTATTCAATTTCCGCACTCACTAAAAAAAACTTTTGATGAACTTTTCGAATGAGTGATTAAAATCAATTGAACAAATAAATGATTAAAAAGTGCAATTCAATTCAATTCAATTCAATTCCACTGTAATAAGGTGAACTATTGAACTTGTGTAATTTACACATATGAGAATGACAGTAATTTGTTAGAAAGACAGACAGATATAATGATGGATGGATAGATAGTTTGTTGGATAAATTGATAGATACTCATATATTGTAGCTGAAAGTTAATTCGATGAGTTGATATACCTAGTCAGATATATTATAGTCCTATTAAGACGCATGCATTAATTATTTATTACTAATTAGCGTGGCAAATGAATACTTCACAAAATGAAAAGGTTGCGGTGCTTAAAAGTGTTTCTATATCAATAAATATTTATACTACTTGTGAGATTATTAACAAGCAACAGCTGAAGCAACAACAATAATAATATTGTAGGTAATAAAAAAAAAACAAAAACATTGTAAAATGTAATAAATGAAAAGCACCCAAGAGCGTATTTGTGGTACTTAAACTGAACATGTAGCAATTTAGATATGCGCACAAATTTCATAGAAAGCAACATACATAGTAGATACATAGAATTATAAATCGAGTAAGTACGTAAATAAGTGACCACATAACTCTTGCAACATAACTTTGTTTGTTTTATTATATTAAACTTGAATTTACAACCCAAAGCAAACCACCAAACCAAAACGATCCAAAGGCCAATAGCTTATTGCTAATCAAAACATAAATCCACAAATTACATCAATTTAATTAATGAATTTTCGGAAGGCAATACACAAGGTCTAAGTGGTGGCCTAAGTTCAATTCACCTCTCTCAGTCGCTATTGGAATTTGAAGAGCATTTAACTGTTTATTGAATACAAAATTTTCGTCTCTCTAAAAGTGATTTTAAACACAATGAGGTTTAGTAAAATTTTGTACAAATTTTCTATCATACATAACTCAAATTCAGAGACAGAAAACCGAGTTGAATATTGATTAAATGACAGACATTTGATAATCATTTTGTAAATAAATCAATAGTCTAATTACTGATAAGATTTTTATTTGTGAAGGTCATACGAATATTTTCAAGTCCAAGTAACCTTTTTATTCAACATTGTGCAATTTTTATACAAGTGAGCGAAGAATTTGCTTACTCATGGTTAATAGTGAAAGTGAATTTCATTTTATTTGTTTATTTTTTCTTTTTTTGAACTTAAAGGTACATGATGGTTAAATGAGGTGTAGCTTTGATTTTTTTTGAGCTAGACAACATGTGTAAACAGAATTTTGAAGCGTTTTAGACTTACAAATCGATTTTAGGGTTTCGGACCCAAAGGGTACCAAAAGGAACCCGTCCCCGAGTCATATCTCATAACCCTCAATAGCTACAGAGCTGAAATTTTCACAAAATGTGTAGTTCTATCCGGGCATCAACAACAAGTACTAAGAGTAAAATATTTTCAAAAATAAAAAGGACTTCCCATGCAAGAAACATTTTGGTTTGTATGGCAGCTATAGGATTCAGTTATCCGACGATCATGAAATTTGGACGGTTGATGCTTATACATTAGAAACTTATATTGTCGAAATTTCAATTTGATCGGACTACTACGAAGGTTACCTCCCATACAAACTCCCATTAAAATTCAGGTTCTTATAAAAAAAACTTTTTTGGTTTTTGATCTATGCAACTGAAATTTAGACATTATAAGTTTTTGATATATGCGCTGCAACTTTGTTGGAATCAGCCAAATCGGCCAACTAGGAGGGGTACCTCCCATACAAACCCGAATCTGGTACGGAACCCTCCGTGTACGAGTCTGAAATATTATCTCCACTAAGTTTTAATTTAGTAAATAATAATAATTTATTTATAGGAAATGTTATATAGAAAGTGTGGCCAAAGACTATGCAGTTGTGTAGTCTTGTCCATAGACACAGAGTTTGATTGGTTTGCTCTGCTCCTTTGGTCCAACTTCCTAGTTGAAATTGGATGAAACTTAAATGCAGGTGTCTCTGCTGGTGCGTGTTTCACTCTTCTTGTGAGATTCCAGCTCAAGTGAAGTCTTCGAAGAGTTGTTCATCCTTATGAACTTCTTCGGTTCGTGGTTCTTTTATTCAATAGCAGAGAGCTTGTTTTTCCAACTATTCTTTTTCCGTTCAACATGTCGACCAGGTCACTTAACTTTTCAACAAACTTGTGGAATTAACTGTATCCTTCAACTGGTTTATTTGAATGAGTTTGCTGCCACTTTATCATGAGTTGTGTCCCTAGCGGACCCACCAATGGTTGTAGGGGACCGTCTTGGCGAAGAGCAGCTCATTTAAGTAGTGTCCCTTGTAATGTTATCTGCTTACCAGTGACCAAGTTTGAATCACATAACTAAATGATTTCAAAGGCTAAAAAGAAAGCGCTTGAATGCTCAATTTAATAAAACTAAATAAACCAACATGATAATTGACATTTTTAAATTATTTTCTTAATATTTTCTATTCAATTTTAAAGCAATTTCATAGAGAATTTAAATCTTCTGGAATTTATTTTATTTCAAAAATCACTTGTAAAAGAATTTATGTTAAATCTAGCAATTTCTAGTCATTGATTTTTCGTAACAATTCCAAGTTGCTTACCACAAAATAAGTAAAACTATTTACTTTATTCTCCACACACACACACACAGTTCCACATTTACCAAGTTGCTTGACAATAAAAAGTTTTTAATGAAAAATTTCTTTCAATCAATGTGTTTGTGGAACAGTATCTTTGCAATCAAATGTGTGTGGGCAAAACTATTTTTTTTTTTTACTGTCTGTGGTATTAACTTGTATCTTTTAATGAGAAAATTCTAGTCTAGTCAAGTTAAGGTAAGGGAATCTACTATTGTAGACAAGAACTCAATACAAAATGCGCAATTATGCTATTTTAATACTTGACTCAGTAATTGTTTGCCAACATTTTTGTTTTCACTCACTGTACATCTTTTTGCTTTTGTTGTTATTGTTATTGTATATTATTTTCATCATTGACATCCTTGTTTTTGTCGTTGTCGTTGGCATCATTTGCAAACTAACTTTTGGACTTAAATGTCTGACAACGTTGTGAGCATGAAACGTGCTTATAATTGTGTACTAAGTAATATGTAAAAACCTGTGTACAAAGTACCTTGTTGCCACCATGAAATGAGCACCACAAATACTCATCAATAATGTCTGCCTCCTCTTGGTATTGTTGCTGTTGTTGTTGTCGTTGTTGGCAATAAGGTGAGGTGATATTATATATACATAGACATCATCATCATCATCATCATCATCATATGTACCATACTTGGCTTACATGATAATGGCAGCAAGCAGGAGGGAGGCATCAGCCATTTTATTATGTACGCAACTCACATTTTGAGATTGATAGCTGGATCAAATAGAATTTCCTGAGCATGTTAAGTGGATTGTTTTTTTAGGTGTTCGTCATCATCATCATCATCATTGTTTTTATATTTGTGTGCGTATGCCTGCCATAAATGATTAAAAACATATATCACAAAATATATGTGCGTCTGCTTGTGTGTGTGGAGAAAAAAATAAGGTTCGCGCTCGACGTATGAGCAATTTTAATTATGCACATTTGCTTGCCTACTTTAAGGCGCCTTATGCCAAGTTTAATTGCGCGCGTAAATTATGTCAGCAACAAAAACAAAAACAACATCAGCAAAAGTATAATACACAAATAATAACAAAAGAAAGAATAATGGGAAACAAGTTTATGTAATTAAAATTAAAAAACAAACTTGGTAAATGTGAGAAGGCAACAAATTTTTGCTTCTGTTGTTTATAATTATTTTTATTGATTAATGAATGACTGAATGAGTGAATGAATGAGTGAATGAAAAAAAAAGGAACGCAATTTTCGCTTTGATATTTTATTTACACTCATAATTCAGTTTCATTTGCTTAAATCAATCTTAAACATGTGAATGCATGTTTGTACATATATTTCCCTTTCCGGTAATCAATCAGCCAGCCAATCATTTAACCAATGAACCAATCATTTAGTCAATCAATCAACAGAGTGACGATGATAATTACAAAAATGTTATTATTCTTCTGTTTGTTTTTATTTTACTGCATTATATGGAATACAGTAAATTGATAATCCTGGTTTAATTGACAGCATGATTTTCTCTCTTCTCTGTCAAAATGAGTTTTGTTTATTGCTCCCTGCTTAATTATGTTAATCGCTTAAATTTTTTTTATTAAAAATGAAATAATGGAATTAAAAAATTTATTTTATGTTTACATATTTTAACAAAGCTGATAGAAATTGGTAAGAATCACGGAAAAATTACAATTATTTCCATTTACCTGTAATAATAATTCAATTATAATTGTGTACACATATTAAATTATATTTGTGTTTTTTGTATATTTAAAATTAACGAAAATTGCATTTACAATGAAGATACTAATTTGTAAATCTTTTTTACTATTTTTGGGGTTTGAAAATTCTTTTGCAGATTAATTCGAAATGTTTTAACTTCAAAATATAAGAAAAATGGAAGCTTAACATTCATTTTCTCATAGATATAATTTAGTTTCGATTAGAAGATATAAGAAACTTTCATTCTGTTGACAAAATATCAAGTTTTTCCTACATGGCACAGAGATTATATTTCCTTTCTCTAAGCACCTAAATCTGCAGATAAAATGTTGATTGAATGTTAATGCAAGAGCTGTGAGAGGTCACTTGTTAATCCATTTGGCATTGGTAATAATTGTATGAAGAACGAAGTCCCATGTCAAAACTATGGGTATAATATATTCGTATGATGTCAATTGGAAAATATTACACAAATGCTTCCATATTTTCATGCATATGGATATTATCCTTATGCTTTATTCACGTATTTATATCTCCAAGATATGATGAAGTTAAAAAAGTCTATGGATCCGATTGTTTTCCTCAATTTAATTGGAGGAATCTTCACGACTCGACATAGTTATGAATTCAGTTTTGGAACCTGGACTGATCATTGAGCAATCTCTCACAAAATCCATGAAAACTGACGGAGGTGTAACACGAAGGAGAATCACACAAAAAAGCGTCTTAAGCAAACGGACCTATGTCATGTAAGTACTGATTACTGTGTCCCAAGGTTTAGAATTATTTACTTACTTACAACAAACAAGTATGGGTTGGCAAAGATCTTAACCCTCTAGACAGTGGATGGATCAAATTTTGGATCCAGTTGAAAACTTTTTCCACCCCGTCCTTATTTCAATTTTACAAACATCAATCAATTATTTCATTTGAAAGTTTTGAGTTCTACCAAGACCTAAGTTTTACTCAGGGGGAGTTTGCACATTCGTTTACAACAGCAAACTTTTGAAGTGAAACTTCTTTAACGGCGTTGAGCAAAAATGTATACAGTGGAAAAATACAAATCGTCACGTTTTTGTGATTCTGTATCTCTTGAACCGCTCTAGGTAGAGACTTGAAATTTACACAGAATGTGTATTTCTATTCCTATATCCCCAACAAATAATAATAGAAAATCCACCTCAAAAGGCTCAATAAAGAGATTACGATTACATGGCCATGGTGAAAGTTTTTTAAGATGCATGTTGGATTATATTCATTGATTATCTTCAGAAAGGTAAACAATGAAAGGCGCCTATTGAGCGAACTTATTGGAGTGTTTGAGTGATGAAATAAAAAACAACACTGCTGCATTTGGCAACATAGAAAGTTTTGTTTTATCAAGACATTGAACTAGTTTACTCATTTGTTGCGATGCTTGAAATCAATGAGTTAAATTGCTTTCTCCTGAATCCCATTATATGTTATTCACTTTAAGAATCGAAATATGTATATGCCAACAATAAAGTGGGTACTTTTGGATCTATCATCGTATTGTTTTCTTCAATACCTCAAGTATTTGTACTTGTAAGACTGTTTTCATAGTCATCTAAGATAAAAACTATAAGTCCATTGGCATTTTGCTATTCTTCTTTGTTTGATATACACATTTGTAGCTCAAGATAAGACCACTTCCTTTGATAAATATTATATATATATATATATATATATATATTTAACTATAGTGTGAAAGAATAAACACTAATCTTATTCAGAATTACTAAATTCATTTCTATTTATAAATAAAGAATCTGTTTGTCTTTTTTATTTATTATTTTATTTCTCTAAAGTGGAACGAATAAAGTTCAGTTCCATGGTTATTTTTAAAAAACAGTGTCTTAAAGATAATCATAAACAATCTTTATTCAAATATGAAGAAATGTCTAGAAATCCACATATACCTAAATATATTTTTATAGACTCGTATTTTATTTGTTTTTGATAAGCTTAGTCAATCTAAGTAATTGTATGATTCTTTCCATCAATCACGACAATCATGTGCTTGCTTATTAATTTATTTGCCATAAACTTATTAAAAAAAAGTCTGAAACAAATTAAAAAGAACTTAGTCTTAAATATTATACAATTCAGACTATATTTTCGTAATCAATAATGAAATCAAAGAAACACTTGGATACAAGAAACTAGAATTTGTTGAACGCTTATCATCATTTTCCTATAATTTGGTCAATATTCCGAAACAAAATAATAAATAACAAAAGACGTTAAAGACTAACAAAAAAAAAAAAAAATAATAATAATAAAATAGAAGAAAAAATCCAACTTTATCTTTAGTTAATTTTGATAGTGATAAAGTTTATTTATTCTATAAATTTTGTTGCTGTGCTTTTGAGACTCTTTGTTTTTCGTTTCTTTGTTTTTTTCTGCTCTCATTAATTTTTGGAGTAGCGTCAAGTTCAATTTGATTTTTACCACATAAGAACAATAATAAAAGAAAAAATAAATAAGTAAATAAATAAAGTAACAACACAATTTCTTGTATTCTTGATTTTATGTTTAATAGAATACAAAATTTAATGGTTTTTCTTTTTTTTTATGATATGAAATTTGTTCGGAGAGAGAAGTCAAGAATTTATTTTGTTTTGCATTACTTTTGACTTTTATTTATATGAAAAATACAATTTATTTTAGCGCCCTTAATGAGTCACTTAACAATTCCAAAATTAGAATGAACATACAATTATATTTTTATTTACTTTTTCTTTCTCACAATTTGGTTTGTGCGTGCGTGTGCTGTTGAGTTAATTACATCAGTTTAATGCTTTTTGTTTGCGGTATGACGAGACTGCGTATGCGTAATTTTTAAGGTAAATAAAATTTTTATGTTTGTCTATATTCACCACACATGATTATGCTGTACAGTGAGAACATAATTTTTGTGATTCAGTAGTGCGTGTGTGTGTGTGTGTGTGTACTTTTATACGAGTATGTTACTTTGTTTATTTTGCCATAAATTTTGCACCCTCAGGGGCATTGTTCGCATCTTATAATCATGAAATTTTAATGGAAATGTAAAATTTATCCCTCCACACAAAAAGAAGAAAAAGAAAAAACCACAAGATTTAAGTGTAAACAAGAAACATGGTTTTTTGCATAATTTACATTACATAAACATGTGTTCTGTATATTTATAGATATATGTATTTACATATTTTTTATGTAACAGGATGGAAAGTTGAGTTAATTTAGTCAAGTTCATTCTTAATTGACTATTTGACTAGTTCAAAGTAATGTCATGTTTTTCTTTTGTAATTTTATTGATTGACATTACATAAAAGACAATAGGGCATTTGTTGATATTCTATGGAGTCTTTTTGGTTTTATGAATTTGGAACAACAACATAACAATCTTTTTAAAACAAGTTTAAAATATCTTCAGTCAAATGCAATGACACATAACGCAATTTGAGAGATGACATTATTATTATTGACGAAATCTCCAAGGATTAAGTTTTAGTTTAAAGTAAAAAGTGTCTTATCATTATAAAAAAAAACCTGAACGTGTTCATTGCTTTTCATTAAACCAATAAACCAAAGTGTGGTCAAATAAAATTTGATTATTTTATTGGCAAATTGATGTTCCAAACCTTCAAAAAAAAAAATACCTGCTATGTATATGAAAAGAACTACATTTTCATACTAACTGTTCCTAAAACCGTTCTTTTTCGGTTTATTTTACACTGCGTTAGCGTCTAGACCAGTCTTTGACTATCTCGTGATTCCAATAAAAAATTCGATGGTTTCAATCAACAATTTGTTTGCAATTGTACTGAATTGTCTAGTCTAAGATTGGAAGCGACTCTATTGATATTAAGTACGTCATTATTCTCATAGCAATCGGTTCTAACTCGTCACGTTTTTGTGATTCCGTATCTCATGAACCGCACTAGGTAGATACTTGAAATTTTCACAGAGTATGTAGTTCTATATGGGCATCAGCAACAATAACAAAACTAAATATTATCAAAATTAAAGGGGTCCCAATACAAGAAACATGTTATGGCAGCTATACGATCCAGTAATCCTACGATCTTGAAATTTGAAAGGTTGGTGGCTAAACATCAGAATCTTATATTGCCAAAATTTCAGTTTGATCGGATAACTAGAGAGGGTACCTCCTATACAAAACCAGCATTACACTTCAGGTTCTTATTAGAAAAACTTTTTTATTTTTTGTTTTATCGAACTGAAATTTAGACACTATAAGTTTCTGATATAGACGCAGTATATTTTTTGGAATCAATCAAATCATACCCCAATCTGGTACGGAACCCTCCGTGTACGAGCCTGACTCGCACTTGGCCCATTTTTTAACTTTCTTATTGCTCAACTCTGTTAAAGTTTACTTTACTAACAATCTAACTCAGATATTGCTTTCATAGCAAGAGGCTTCTCTTCTCCATGTAAGTATTTCTATAAAATCCCCGCTCAGCATTTTAAAGAACATTGCTCATGTTTACTCTTAGCAAATTTTAACGATGATGTAACATCAAATTGAAAGTATTTAATCTATAATTGCTTGCTAATGTTTATATATTTTTATTAAAGCTAATTACTAAACAGATTTTTATTTGCAGATGACTTCATCATTGATAGAACCAAAGTAATATATTCCCTTCATTATATTTTTTTTATTGACAAATTATTGAACTGATCTTGGTCAATAAATTTTATAAATTTCGTAAGAAATTATAAAAGTGTCAAAATATTTATTACTATTCTATTTCGACTAGCATGAATGTACCATATGACGTATTATTATTATTTTGTGATATTTTTACTCAAGTATCAAGTATTATAAATGATAATAATTAATGTGATAAGGAAAATCAATAAACTAGTCTTCTAGTTTTTGGGCATTGAGCTTTCTTAGACATATAATAAGTAAATACAATATGTAAGACTCCAAATTTCCTGCTTACTGCAAGAGATTCCCCAAAATTGACGATTTGAATTGACAATTTATACATCATATTGAAACGATTGTTCAGACAAATAAATGACAAACAAACTGTGTAAAAATTTATAATTTCTATAAAAGAAATTTCATCTTTTGTATTGTGAAATCTATGCAAACTTATTACTTTGTCTGTGATTTTATTATTTTTTATTTTTTATTTTTTATTTTGTATTTCACAAACAAATATATCCATACAAAGATGTCTTAGTATAAGAATTCATTTCAAAATTACATTCAATTTATTTATGTAAATATTTTTAATAATAAAATTGCTAGCAATCAAATTGTTGCAACAAATTACATTAAATTACCAAACAAAGGCAATTTTCTCTTTGGAACCTCATACAATGTTTGACATTATTATTGTAAATATTATTGTTGTTCTATATAAAGAAACATACTTACATATATAAAATACAACAAATAAGTAGATTGGATTTCAATTTTAATTTAAAAATTATTTTCATAATAAATTTTGAGCTACAAATAACTAAACCACAACATGGAAAAATTTATTGAAAAATGCAAATCAATATTTTAAATTTAACTTAAGTTTTTTTCTTTACATTTTTATGAATTTTTTGCCAAAAAAATATCTATAAGAGATAATACCTACCATATAGAATAAACACTGTGGAGCTCTGAAATTTACTGATAAGTTAAAGTTTTCTTTGATTTATTTGTTCGTTGTCTATCATCATATCAAGTCATTAAGTCAAAAAAGTTCAAGAAATTGCTGTTTTTATTTAATTGTTATCATTAATTATAAGTAGGATTCATTAATGATTTGTGGGGTGTATTAGTATCAATGAGCAGTTTGTGTTATTAAAATTTTTTGTAATATAACAAAGTAAAAACTATGAAAGCATTTATTTTTAAAGGTTTTTGGGATTTGATAACACATCGGCCGGGCCTTAGACGAAAACACAATTTTTCTAGTCAAATTCAATTTCATGCATCAACATAGTCTTCTTTTAGATCGATACATTTAGCCTAGGGTTTCCAAATAATAGGTTTTCTCAAGGTCCTCAAAAAATGCGTTTGTCTCGGCGATCACCTTCTCCTTCGAGCCAAATGTCTTTCCGGCTAGCTTTTTTTTCTACTAACAGATAAAAGCCGCTAGGGACCAAAACTGGAGAATAGGTTGGAGCGGAAGCATTTTGAAGTGTATTCCTGTAATTTTGCCATCATAGCCAAAAACTTGTGACAGAGTGCATTGTCGTGGTGAAATCTCACTTTCTTTGGCTACTTTTAAGGATCCGTTTCTTCGAAATTCTCTCATTGAAATGATCCAGTTGAGGCATGTAGTGATCGCTTTTGAAAATGTTGTCTTTTTCCAGATAGTCTATAAACAAAATACCGTACGCATACCAAAATATGGATGCCATAACCTTGCCAGCACTCTGATGCGCTTTTTGCCGCTTTGGACATGGTTCACCGGCTGATGTTGACTCAGCTGACTGCCGATTTTTCTCTGGCGCTTATTGCTGCTCAAATGCTGATGTAAAATAAAGCCTATACATTCCTTGGATATGTTTCGGATGTCAGTCATGTCCTGCAAATTGACTTTCAGATTTGTCAAAACGATTGTGGGGATTTTTTTTGATATTTTCCGGTATGACAAACTCTTTTGGGCGACCAGAGCAAGGCGCATCCACGGTATTTGTAACCCATCGATCACGATCACGTTTTTATTCAGCAAACTGGTCAATAATGGTCGATTTTACTGGTGCAGAGTCCGAACTACACTTATCCAGCCTTGCTTTCGTTTCAAAGCTGTCATTTTCCTATCAAAAAACAATATTTAATCAACACACGAAATTCATTTTTATCCATTGTTTCGAAAAGAAGAAAAAATTGCTTCACTAAAATATCTGTAACTTTTAAAGAAAATGGCAAATTTTTATGAAATTTTTATTTTTTTTTTTTTTTCACTTACTTAAAAATATATATTAACTCTGTATTTGTAGCGCCATCTGTATATGAGATGGGGAGCTTATAAGACAATGTAAATATATGAATGTCATATTATGTTTAAACCAAGTTCTCCATAACTGCAGAAATTACATCAGTAAGTGAGCTATAGACACGTGGCTGAGTGGTCTTTGACTGAATGATATTGATTAATTCCGTGATAATAACTCGGACTCATCGTGAAAATTGTTCCTTAGTGTGACTCTATAAAATTTAATCTTTAATTAATTTAATCAATTAATATAATTTACAGTTCTGATTTCATGAATGAAAGTAGTGTATTAATTCTATATCAATGCTAAATTTATAATCTACAAGATTTCTTTTCATTATTATTTTTTGTTGTAGCTGTTGTCTAGATTTATTCTTGGCGAATTGCCCTCATTTTATCAAATAAATTTTAATCTTTATGTGCGCTTCACTTCAATTTGTTTTGCAAGCAATTCCGCAATTAATCATAAATGAAATTTAGCTTTTCACTTTTATTTTTTATTGAATTTCTTTTTTCTATTTTTGTGTGTCTACTAAATGAAATCCATTTGATTTCTTGGATTTAAATTTAGATAAATTTTTTATATGAAATTTCTATATTTTTATAAAATTTTGTGTTTCCATGGGAAAAAATCAATAAATGAATGGGAAATAAAAATCCTTAATCCACTTAATTGAATTAAAACAGTGAGGACAGTAATCTCACTTATTTATCATATTTTTTTATTCCCTTTTTATTATTAAACATATTTTTTTATGCATAGTTTATTGCCATAATATTAATAACGGAATAAGGTATTAAAACATTAAAGGAATATTAATATTTGAATGGTGTCGTCCTTGGCTCTCCTGTATTACAATAAGTTCATGGCTTCCGATGTGAGAAAGCAACAACCTACTTTATTTATTTTTAATTAATTAATTAATCAATAAAACAGGAATTTATTTTCAATATAAAGTTCTCCATGAAAAGAAAAAATATATAAAAATTGTATTCACTAAAAATGAAACATGATAATTTAAATAAATAAATTAAGGGAAACGTATTGAAATTAAAGACAAAGAAATAATAAGAAAATAATGGAAACTTTTCTCTTTAACAAAACTCATTAATTAATATGAGGTTTCTATTTGTGTGTAAAATTTTCGAATTATTATTTCTTCTATAGAAGATTAAAAAATTATATAGGCATCAAAGTGGATAATTGAATTGATAAATAGTTGGACATAGCAGAATTAAGTTTGCTCAATATTATAAAGGAACATGGGCTTGTTGACTGTTTAAAAAAGCAATAAAAGAACGAACGGGTTGGAATTTTGTCAAGATTTACAAGGCGTTCAAAGGCTGAGAATCTACCATTAATAATGACTACCCTAGATGGCCAACATCCTTTTGACCTAATTTTCGATTACGTTTTGCTGATTGTAGTCCATTATCAATTGTGCTAATGGCTTTAGCATTTAAATAATGTTTAACGATGCTGAGTTGTACGATCTTGTGTAAAACGTGTCGCCATTCCGTTTTGTGGAACATGTCATGCAAGTTTATTTCCTTTATCATAGGTATGAGTTAACAATGGCTTTGGGGGCCTCTGGCAATGCTTAACTAGGTGAGTCATCAGTCGTCTCACATAAATATGAACTTGTTACCATGAGTTGAACAGAACATGGAGGAACATAAATTAATTTCGAGGAAACCTTTCTTATCTCATCTCAATTAAAATTGGTTTGCCTTTGATTCTTCTTCGCAATTCAGATGCTTTAATCTTTATGAGGGGTCCTTATCTCGAAATGAAAAGTGACCTTGTGTAAAATTTCCTTTTCCTAAAAAATTATTTGAATTAAAGAATGAATCATCTTATTTATGATTTATAATAACTTTTATCTAAAAGAATTTTATTTCAAACTTCCGATGAATCATCATTCTCAACTAACTAACTTACCCTCGTAGAAATCTTCCAAAAATATTAATTGCCAAAGTTTATTTTATATTTTGTATTATCTTATTCTTTTTATATTTTGAAAGAAAAAAAATATATACAATAATTTATTTCATGAATTGTGGTGTATGCATGCTTAGTGTCAAGCACTCAAACACACACGTCACATTTTCATACGAATGAAATAAAATAAGAAAAGATAAGAAAGCAAAAAACGACGGACCACTCAACATCATCATGACAGATGTAGTGTGTAGTATGTAGTGTGGCATGCCACTCACAAGCCTCATAGGCGCCACCTACGCAAACACTTATGCACATCCATCCTCTTATACCCCATAGATACTTACAAATGTATCTTACTAGTGACTACTGCATGCTGAAATTCGTGTGCAATTCTTTTAAGTATAAAATACTTTTACTCATTCATGGTGTTCTGACTTAGTATGTTATTTTTGAGAGAAATTGCAAATGAGTATGAAAACAGAAGTAGGGTATCAAAATTGTAGAAAGTGAAAATCATAAATCAGCAGCTTAAGTTCTTTTTTTTTTGTAGACGTGTAGGCGTCATCCACAATTTTAGTTACGCTTTTTAGTCTTTGTTTATTTTCTTTAGTTCTTCACACTGTGGGTGTCTTTTTCACGTCTTAGTTTTTGGTAATAAGTCATAGATATTGTAAAAACGTGTCAAACGCGTGCAACTTTTACTGTGTTTACCCAAAAAGATTTCAACTTTCAACTTTAACTCAAACCAAAGGCTTTGAATTTTTGCTTCATTTCGTTGCGTTATTTTCATTTGACTTATGTTGCCGTTGTTTCTACTTTGTTACTTTGGTTAGCTATTACAAATTAGAGTCCCAAGTTCCCATCTGTTTATCTGTCAACGAAAATCTGATACCGCGCAATAATAAATTTGTTTTCTAAATGGTTTTAGCAAGTTTGCAATGACTTCAGCATTGACCTCGACCTTGCTTTCAGTGTTTCGTTCCGTTCAGTTTCAGTGCTTTGGTTTGGTTGTTGCAAAAGACCTAAAGGCAGGCATGGTACTTCTTCTTCCCTTAGACAACCTGAAGTAAATTAGTACAGGGCTGTTAAAGGAAATTACAACAAATGTATAAACATATAAAAAATGGGCCAAAAGCGAGTCAGACTCTTACACGGAGGATTCCGTATCGGATTAGGGTTTGTATGGGAGGTACTACCCTAGTGGTCCGATTTGACTGATTCCACCGAATGTACTGCGTCTATATCAGAAACTTATAGTGCCTAAATTTAAGTTCAATATTCCAAAAAACAAAAAAGTTTTTCGAATAAGAACCTTAATTTTAATGGTGTGTTTGTATGGGAGGTGCCCCTCCTAGTTGGCTGATTTGGTTGATTCCAACGGATGTGCAGCGCCTATAACAGTTTCTAAATTTCAGTTCAATAGTCCAAAAAACAAAAAAGTTTTTCAAATAAGAACCTGAATTTTAATGGAGGTTTGTATGGGAGGTACCCTTCCTAGTGGTCCGATAAAACCAAAATTTCGACAATATAAGTTTCTGATGTATAGCCACCAACCTTCCGAATTTCTAGATCATGGAATTACTGGATCGTATAGCTGCCATACAAACGAAAATGTTTCTTGTATGGGGACCCTTTAAGTTTTTGAAAATATTTTAGTTTTAGTATTTGTTGCTGACACCTAAACTAGAACTACACATTCTGTGAAAATTTCAACTCTCTAGCTATTGCGGTTTATGAGATATGACCCGAGGACGGAAGGACGGACAACGATGTCTCTGCAATAGAGTTCCTCTTTGGGTCCCAAAATGAACCCCTTATAAATGGAAGTTACTGCATAAATTTATTTTTTGTTCTATGGGAGCCATTCTCTTCAAAACGTCTTAAATCAAGAAATTTAATGGGTTTCTTGTATCAACAGAATAAGGTTAAAGAAATGAATTCTTATTCATTTCGATTTTTGATGGAAATGTTGCTTCTTTCAAACCCAGTAAACCCATTAAATAGCAATGCCTAAAGGAAAACTACTCCTTCCCTTTCTCACTTACTTCAAGTCAATCGATTTAGGCAGGAAGTGCGCCTAAAACTCGATTAAATTTTAAACATCTGCTATGCTTTCCATCAAATATTGCCAACACCACCACCACCACCAACACCACCATCATCATCAGTGGTGCTACTAAAAGTAATAATTACGCCTGCGGTTCATATGCATAAATGTCTTCCGGTTTTAATTTTGTTGCTCATTCACCTTTAGCGTTTTATACTTTCTCTTTCAATTTTTGTTTCGATATGTCACTGCTGCTTAGCTTAGCCCCATGCACTTCCGCCTACATTTCCGATTCCTTTCAACTCACAAGCTCGCACATATTTGCTTTATATAATACATACATGCATACAATATTTATGTGTGAGTGTGTGTGTGTGTGTGTGTATGTGTGTGTGGTGAGTTCAACCTAAATGGATCGCTTGAAGGCTTCAACCTTGTCGCTTGAACTTAACATTTCTGGTTTTGTAAAATGCGCGCGTTTCATTGCCTTTTACTCGCACGTTGTGTTTTAATGGCTTTTATTGATTTTTCCTTTCGTTTTTTTTTTTTTTTATGTTTGTTTCTTCATATCTCATGCAGGAAGAAAGTTAATGGATATGGTGGGAACCCATAACCCATAACAAACGATCTGAGTTTCCTTTAGAAGCTAAGATTTAATATTGACACCAAAAATGGATAGAAAAAAAAAGATACAAAAAGTAATAAATACCTACAAGGATTTGACGTGCACAATTTAACTTGACTTGAGTTAAAAATGCGAGCGCTTAAGGAGGCAGAATCCCCCACAAAATCAAGAAAAAGAAGAAAAGTGTGTTGTCATTTCTTTCTTGTCTCTTCTCCTTTAGATGTGCCATATCCGTTGGATTGTCATTTGTCTTTCTTTTCTATCCTATGGTTTCTTTTTGGGTATTGTGTTGTTCTCCTGTTGCATTTGACTCTTCTGTTTCTATCTTCATCTATCTTGGCTTCTTCTAATGCCTAAGGGGTTGGATTTCAGATCTTTTACACACTCAGTGGATCCTTTCCATATCGCTTGCGGTATTATGACTATTTTGCGTGTCATATATGTTTCTGGTTTTTTGTTGTGTGCTTTGAATTCAGCAGTTTCGTGGTTGTCATGTTAGCGCGCGCCACATCATCATGTCAGCATGTGGCGCCTTTTGTGTTGCATGTAAATTTTTCTTCTTTAGAATTATTTTTTTTCTTATTTTGTTTTTTTTATTTTTTTCTATTTTTTCTTTCTATTTCTTTTTTTTTGTTTTTTTGTAACATTTCAATTGGTGAAATTGCAAAGCTGAAAAATGTAACGCGAAACATTTTGTTTTCATTGTCGAAATTTGTCTGTCACAAAAAATATCTTTTGTTTTTTCCTTTCTATTTTTCTATTTATTTTGTTTTCGTGGAATTTTTTTTTTTTTTTGTAAACATGCCAAGGATATGCAGCATAAATTGGTTGCTTGGTTGGTTGGTTGCTTAAGATATTAATGTTGTTTTGTGTATCTTGTTCATTTGACAAATTATTATTGTTCAGTAGATATGGGATAAAAAGATACAAATATACAATACATTAATTTTAATGTTATAAAAAAGTGTAATTTTAATTACTCTAGAGAATTTTCTAATATTGAAATTGTGAAGAAAGAAAGGGTTGTGGATGCCATGGGTATTTTTCAAAAGATTAATGATATTTTGCAATTTTATAAATTTTATTATAATAATATTTTAATATAATTTCTCCTGATTATTAAAATTTAAAGATGTAAAATGCTTAAGAAATGAAAATGTTTTATAAAATTTTGTCATGTTTTTTATTCAAACAATTTAATTTTAATTTTGTATCTAAGAATTAGTTTGAAATATTTACGAATCTGCGAGCCTTTTACGTCATCCGCCATCTGTGGACAAATGGATTGTAGCCTGAGTCGTGCCACATTTTTTGTGAAACTTTCTGTAAGTTTTACTAAAGATGATGATAAATCTTGTACTAGATGAGTGTCCCATTTTTTTCCATTCAATGAATTATTTTAGATGGCAGGCATTTTTCGTAAGTTAATACAATATAATGGTCAGAGATCTTTTTTCCCCATTTTATTTTATCCAGTGAATCCATGTTTCGTTGACGGTCACGCGCTTTAACAGCAAAACATACCAGAGAGGAATCACCGAACGATATTGCTCTTTTTCCATTTTTGTAAACCTGGCCGACACGCTCGCTTCCAAAGGCTATCAAAACAAAACTTATGTAGGGAATTGACTGAAACTTTGACAGTAGGCTACCAAAAGAATGTACTGCACGATGGTAATACTCTTTTGTAAAAGCAGCGCCATCGGGCGGTGAGGTTAAGTACCTGTTCGTATTATCTTAAGGAAGACGTTTGGATTATTTGGACACTTGAAAAGGTGAACAGTATTGTGCGGAGTACAATCATTTTGGGGATAACAATTGTTGTCAGATAGGCCTATCATATTCTTCTAGCACTAGAGGGTAAGATACCAGCACGAACTTTACTGACCTGAAGTTGTGAGGTGTTCTGAGTACTACGGGGAAATCTTATTGCGCTCCCATCAACAGGAAAAGGAAGGCCTCCTACTGTTGAGATGTCAACTGACATTCGATGAAGTCTATCACGACACATCTTATAGCTACTACTGCCAAGAGTGTTACCTATTACAAATGTCATTATTATACGAGTATCGTCTGATGTCTTTTATGATAGTCCTAAGTGAGGCGAACTGATACTGGTTAGAGAGCAGCTTACTAAGTATGCTGGTGAACCGATAATGCATTTGCTTTCTGGTGGAGAGAAGGTCAATATAGGCCAACTGGAAGCAAGCTGTGATTGTGTGAAGATTGCTTTATCTTGATTCGATTGCAGGTGACCCCATTAAGTGTCACTGAGCATAGCATAGTTTAGGACGGAGCTTTCAATTGCCTTGTATAATATTGCTAACGTCTTCTTCTCCTTTCCACAGGAAGGTCTTGCTAGGGACTTGCTTTTACTATTCAAGATGATGTTTCAGTGTTTGAAAAATGTGAGTAGGCTGTCAAATGCAATACCAAGAATTTTCTAGTGGAAAGTAGAAGGTATCTTTAAGACCTCAACAAAAATGTCCAGTTCCATTTTAACCCCCTTAGTCCTTCTTGCTAAAGTGACTTACAGCAATTGAAAAAATCCGCTGAATATCGTCTAACCACAGTAGCACACGCAAATCTCTTCGAAACTTAGATATTTATATTTTTATTGTATTTTGATTAAAGTAATTTCAAGGAAGAAATTCTATGAATTGTTTAAATACCAAATTCTAAATTCTAAAGTTGAGTAACCCTTTCACATATTTGAAGTTCATAAAATTAAACCATAAAATAAAATAATATTTATTATATATTCTTCCTATGAATATTGTTGTGTGTGCTTCATGTTGAATTGAAATATCCTTGGAAGCATGCAGGCAAACCACTAACCTGACCAGAATATTAAACGCAAGTTGGTTTAATTTATCTTAAATTAATTCATATACAGAAATATAATTTATATTCTTGCATAAATATTTCTTATTTATTTCTATTCCTTTTCCTATTGTTGTTATTACAATATTATTATTATTCCAGTCCTTGTGCCAACGAAAAATTCCATAACCTTAAATTATTATTTGGAGAAATGTTAGGGGCTCAAATTAAATATTTGAACAAAATATTTAATTAAAATACCATTGAGCAAAGTAAACTAAAATAAATTACTCAAAACGAAGAAGATGCTTTATGCTTTATGAGAAGTGAAACAAAAATGATAAAAATATTGATTTTTCATATTGGCTAATGGCAAATCTCACACACACATAATAAAAAGATACAAAACGATGAAATGGTCTTAGCTTGTTTATTGTGTTTCTTTCTGTTTATGTATTGTATATATGAACACTCGATTCTCGTTATGGCAAACAAATAAATTCAATGCTAAGAAAATTAAACATTAAGAAATATCAATATGAAAGCATATCCTTCTCAATGAATTGTCTATATACGAATATATCCTTAGACTTGTATGAATGGTGGTAAGTAGATTGGGACATACATAGATATAAGTTGAGCTTATTACAAATGGCAGTTGACAACAGTCGTTGTCGTTTTTGTTTGTATAATCTACACGCTTCCTTATAAATGACATTTGCAGAATATGAATATAAACCAAAACTAAAGGACAAGTGACTAACCAACCAAGCAACCAACAGCTTAATAATATTCATCATACTGTCACATATTGAAAACCAACAAAATCATGGATGGGATGTGAGAGATACACAAATTGTATTTATATATCAGGATATTAGACTGCTGTTGCTCCTTCAAGCAAAACCGATCAGGCAATGCCTCTTAATAGGCCATTGACAATTATAACGACGATGCTAAATCGTGCACAACGACAATCAAAAGCAAAATAAACATGACCATAACCAAGAACGATGATGATGATGATGATAACAATGTTAATGCAATAAGAGTAAGAAATATACATACATATGTGTGTATCTGCGTATCTTGGTTTACGTTATTCAATTAAAATCTTACTTTGATTGCATGTCACTAACCAGTACATAGCACATGTACAGACAGACAGACATAAAGCAGACAAAATGACAGTTAGGCAGACATACGGACAGATAGACATTGTTAGTTATTTAGACAGATACTGAATCACCAACAGACAAACAGACAGAAAGGCAGACATTCTAACAGACTAAGAATCATCATAGAAACTCATCCACACAAGACACAAGTACATACTCATTGTCGCCACAAATACAAGACGAAGACATACCTACCTACATACTTGTATTTATATCTATAGAGAAAAACACAGACTGGTAATATCAGACTCATTCATAGTATGCTGTTGCACGTTTACTGTTTAAGAAGGAGCATCACAAGAACATCCAAATAGAGAAAAAGATACGACTATGGATGGCTATGACTATGAGTATGAATAACCAGGCCATGTTGAATCTGAAGTTGAAGTTGAAGCTAACGCTAAAGCCAAAGCCAAAGCATGTTAATAAAAGCCAGAAAGACATAAATGTCATCTACAAGTGTAGAGGTTCATACTAGTAGAACATAGATACTCCTGTGTACTCATGTTTGTATTGTATATAGCTAAAGGCAGATAAGTCTTGTCTTTCACATTAAAGATATGTTTATATGTATATTAGATACACTAGGCCTTGTTGTTGTTGGTGCTACTGATTGCACAGTGGTTGAAATATTGGTAATGATAGGTTCAAATCATTTCCAGATTAAGTCAATACAAAGTTGACAAACAGAGTGAAAGAAAGAGAGTAGTAATTCTTGTATTATTTTTGTAGTAACTTTGAAGTTTTATTCAGAGGAATTTTTTAATGCATTCAATTCAAACTATTGTCCATCGTTATCTGTTACTTTTCCTCATCTTTCAGGCTGCAGACGGCTTTGATATAGAGAAAATGACTTGTCTTTTGAGGCGATCCACATATCATCCCAATTTTTTGCATCTTCTAAATAAGTAAAGTGCTGCTCGGCCAGGCCATGAGTCATCGGCTGAAATAAGTGGTAGTTGGTAAAAGCAATGTCTTGTGAATATGGAGCATCCCATTGAAGTGCCTCCAAAATTTTCGTGACGACTTTTACAATGTGTGGCTGAGCGTTGTCATGCTAAAAGATCACTTTGTCATATCTTTTGCCATATTGACGGCTTTTGAGATTCAATGATCGCCTCAATTGCTTTAATTATTCTTTGTAACTCTCCCAAGTATTAGTTTCGTTAGTCTGGTTTAGCTCATTGTAGATCACTCAGAACTGATCGCAGTAGATGCACATCATTAGATAATTGCTATGAATATTTTAACGATGAGACCAGGCTTTCCCAACAATTATTCAGCGCTTTAGGTTGCCGTATTGCATTTACTTTTTGTCCACCGTCACGATTCAATGCGAAAAACCTTTCCGATTTTGCCTTTGGGGGAGTTGTTCGCATGTAAATGCGTTCATACGGAACCAAATTTTCTTGCTTTTGTATCATACCCATGGCCATGAGATGTTTTGAAATTGCTTGTTGAGTCACTTCTAAAGTTTCAGCGAGCTCCTCTTCTTGAGTTTGGCATGAATCTTGATCCAATAAAGCCTCCAGCTCAGTGTTTTCAAACTATACCGTCCTCTTCTCAAGTCTCTCTCTTTGTTGTTGTTATCAAAATCGACACTCGAAATACAGGAACCAGTACTCTCATGCTTGATACAGCAATCGATGTCCATCAGCTGCAATTTTCTTCAATTTCAAAACAAAATATTGTATCAATATCATTATATCTTCTATCATGAATCTAAAAAGTCTAAAGCGACGTTAGGACTTCTGTCAACACCCCTGAGTTCCGTGCTTTACAAAGTGTAGGAGCTCAGATACTCAATGAGAGTGGAAACAAGGTCAGATTTCCTGGTAGGCACAGTAGCACAGATCAGTTGGCCACTGTATTCCTTTCTAGTGTTCGTTTTACGTTTTAAAGAATTTATATGAAAACAATTATGTTTAACGTTCCGGACCCAAAGGGTATCAAAAGGAACCCTATCCGTCCTCGGCTCATATCTCATAAACCGCAATAGCTAGAGAGTTTTTTTCACAGAATATGTAGTTCTATCCGGGCATCAGCAACATATACTAAAACTAAAATATTTTTAAAAACTTCAAGGGGTCCCCATACAAGAAACATTTTGGTTTGTATGGCAGCTATACGACCCAGTAATCCCACAATCTTGAAATTTGGAAGGTTGGTGGCTATTCATCAGAAACGTATATTGTTGAAATTTCAGTTTGATCAGACTACTAGGGAGGGTACCTCCCATACAAACCCCCATTTAAATTCAGGTTCTTATTTGAAAAACTTTTTGGTTTTTTGGACTATTGAACTGAAATTTAGGCACAATAAGTTTCTGATATAGGCGCTTTACATTTGTTGGTATCAGTCGAATCGGACGACTAGGTGGAGTACCTCCCATACAAACCCCAATCTTGTACGGATCCCTCCATGTACGAGTCGCACTTGGTCCATTTTGTTGTTTAATTATTCCAAATCGAAGACCCCATTAAGTAGCCACACGTTTAGGGTTATATGATATATTGTACAATATTATATTATTAGATTAATTCATTCCATTTCTTGTACTAACCACTGTGCTTAATCCTTCTTTTCTAGTGTGACTTACTTCTTTAAGTTGTTGAGTGTAGAAAGTAAGCTACCATGTGATTTAATGTGTAATAATCATGCTTTTGCTCAAGTTTTCCCTGTTTGTTTTACTAACACACATTTTTTATTTTCTGCTTTTTTTTTTTTTTTTGTGTCCTTTTAAGACAACATCATGTACACTTTTACTCCACCAAATCTCCCTTTTCTTTAGCTAACTATAACTACTTTTACTGACCATGTTTCTGTTAATGTTGTTCTTTGCCTAATAGTTTTTGTTCTTGTTGTTGCTTCCCAACTTGTAAATGACTGCAGCAAATTAAACATTACAAAGAAAAATGTTCGTTTTGTGTTGTTAGTAGAGAAGAAACACAAGAATTCTACAACAATGCGGATGTGCAAGGATGTCTCATGGCGGCTACCAAGTGCAGTTCACTTGAATAAATGTTGTTCCGAAGGAAGATATATAAAGTACTAGAACATTTTAAGTATGATGCGCTCATCAACTTTATATGAAAGTCGTGCTCTATGGTTGTGGATGTCCCTCCCCGCTTTTTAAAGATAGAAAGAGAGAGAGAGAGAGAGAGAGAGAGTGTGTGTACATATCATATCACTTACAGTTTTTTGCCATAGCCATTGCTCCTTCCGTATAGCTTCTTCTTATTTTCCAACTTCTTCATTTCTGTATCTTCAGCATCTTCTTCTGTGTATCTATTGCTTGTCATTTATGGTAACTACAATGACATAAGCTTAATTTGGGCAATGTCGTTGTACTGCACCGCTGGGACATGACATTGTTTGTACGTCGTTCGAAACTGTTTCTCTTCTACTACTTTCATCATCATAATCATCTACATTCATTGTTGTTAGACGATACTGCAACTCCTTCTGCTTCTCGTTCTTCTCTTTTCACATTGTTTCTGGTTTATTCTTTGCTCGTTTCATGGATCTTTATTTTCTAAAATCTCTACCATTGTTGTTACTTCTTCTACAGTTATTTCTGTTGTTTTTGCCTACTTATTCTTTGAATTTTTTTCAAGTTCTTTTCTTATTCTTTACCATACTATATTGATAGTTTATTTTTCTATCTCTTTTCCTTATGACAACTAAAAATTCTCCATTCACCTCTTAGGACATAACGTTTCGCTTCAATTTGTATGTGGAATAAAAAATTCTTGTAAATTCATGAAGAAAAGAAACGACAAAGGTAACAAGAGTAGATAGAAACAACATTTCGGCATAAATTTCTATAGCATGCTTTAGGGCGTTTTTGTGAGCCAATTTCTTAAGTTTGAGTTAAACTTTAATGTTCTTTGCTTTACGTATTTTCATTCTCTCTCTCATTGTTGTTTGTTTCCCTTTTTAAATTGGATTTTTTTTTTATGGTTTTTTTTTTTTTTGGAACAACATTGATGTAATCGATATTCTTGTTTAGCCGGCACTGTGACCCTCCAAACTAACTACATTTCTTTCTTTTTTTTTTTTTTTTGATATTCTTAAGTTCTTTACTTTGATGGTTGGCTTGGCTTGGCTTGGCTTAGCTTTGTTTGTTGGCAAATTTAATACAGTTTGTTTACACATTCATTTCATGCCTCCTCCGTTGCCTTCAATTTCATTATGATCTTCATCATTCTGAATGTTTTTTCAATATGTTCCAAGTAAGGCAACTGTAACCAATGAAGTCTTGTTATTGACTTCAAGGCGGTTACTTGTCTGTTGTGGTTGCCACGTGTTAAAAGCTTTTGGTAAATATACGCTAACGTGTTTGCTGTTAATGCAGATAACCACAAGCACGCACATGCACTTACTCACACACACACACACACGCACACATATCATCACACTATAATTTTCAACTTCATCTGTATTCTATATATTTTCTATGTTTAGTGTATTAACTTCTATTATAGTAGGCACGCAGTATGTTTTTTTTTTCTTTCTTTTTACTAGTGCGTATACGTAATAAATGACTTAACAGAACATTTAGTTTTGTAAATTTATGTGATTTTCTGTAAAATACATAGTACAGAATTGCGAATTGCGTGGTGCTTAGCACGTTATATATATATTACTTACTATAATGTATCTAGATATATGCACCATAAAAATGTACGAGGATCTTTTAGTTAGTATTGAGCTTAACTTAGAAAAAAAAAACTTATTGTATATACTTTTGCCAAAGTCTCTTCAATCACCACGGGTATTTATATGGGGTGTTCAAATTTATAGTATCTTTTTAAATATGCGATTAGTTTTTTGATAGGCAATAGATTGCACTAAGGTTTTTTTTTGTCATTTATGAAGTAAATACATTCCTGTTAAATGCAAGAGAAAACCATGAAGAAAATGACAAGTTTTTCAAGGAAAAGAAAGGAAATTGACGGCTATGTTAACAAACGAAATTGTGTCAATTGGAATGAAGAAAATCCCAGAGAATTGAATGGTGTGAATTTTTGTGTGGCGACTTAATTGGTTCATATTTTTATGAAAATCAATGGTGAATGGCGGAATGATTAGAAACTTTTTGTGGAATCAATTTGAAGACATTGATGTACTAGCAGAGGAGGTCACTTGAACGACATTCTTGAAGTAAAACTTCGTTACCGAAGGGGAGTAAATCCAAAAAATTTGAAAACGAAATGTAACGAAAATCAAAATTTGATGATGTTATCATTATATTGGAACTATTTAGGCAAGTACAATTGAAATGGCTCCTTGGCGTAGTGGTTAAAGAGTAGGATTTGCAAACCGAGGGCGTGGGGTTCAATTCTTGCACAGCCAATTTTTTTTTTTTAAGTAAAAAGAGAGTCTCTATTAAAATCTAAAACACAAACAAATTTTCACAACCAAAGATTGAACTGAATTATGACAATTATGATGATTTTTTTGGTTATTATTTAAATTAAATGCGAGTAACTGGAAACCGGAACTGTCATAGTAAACTATTTTGAAACTCGATTACCATTTTTTAATCATTTCGACAAAAGATCTGCATACTCTTATTGGGACAAAACCTATATCTTTTGTACAATACTTAGAATCATTATCAGTAATGACATCTCATAAATTTATTGTATCTATTGCAAAATTAGTGTTCCCCAGTCAGTGAATATCCCTTGTCTTACTATTTCCATAAAAGTAATGTTTGCTTGCCTTCCACATCCTTGTTGATCAAATATCTATCTATCTTTAGAATATGAGTATCATTTTTCTCTCTTTGTATGTGTGTGTGTGCGTTACTTTGCATTAAGATAACTAAGACTACGTGCTTTATTTCATGCTGTGTTAGTTTATTCAATTTACGCAGCGGGTCATCGTTATTCATTTCATAACATTTTGTATGCTCTTAAGTGTCTAAAACTATGTGTATGTATGTGTGTGTGTATCTGTGTGTAGGTGGTTAAAGCATACATATATGGTGGATGTAAATGTATGAATGAAAAATAGTAAGTGTACGTGGGTAGTTAAAAGGCATGTTGGTGCAGTAAATATGGGGAAATTTGTCTTTGAATATTTGAATGAACAGTTCTGAAAGGAAATGAAATGAAATGCTTTTTGTGTTCTGTATTAACATTTAATTCAAAGGTTGTTAAAATGTTAAGAAATGTTTTTCAGATAAAGATACCATTAGGCTTTAATGTGTGTAGTAGGTGTTGGAATAAGTTTATTTCGGGGATATCAAACTGAATAGTTTATTATTGTGTCAATATATGACAAAAATAAGAAAAAGAGTAAAGGGAAGCTTTGGGATAAGCTGAAAGTGTGTCTGTCTGTATCTTTTTAATGATTTATGGTCTTTGTTATGTAGGCTTCATTATATATTCAGTACAGACGAAATATATATTAAGCAAAGCAAGAAAACTATTAGGCTTAATTCTGGGACAAAACATGCTGAGCTTGAAGGTCCTTGAAATGATTTTGAAGAATAATACAAATATTTAATATAAATTTCTTGGAAAAATAAGCCCTGTGTCAGATTAAAATTGTAGATATTCACAAGCTTTTATGCATGACTTTGATGATGAAAACTGTGAGCTTTAGTTTAGAAATCAAGTATTAGGTGCTTATCACATTTATAAGACACTTTGTTTTTTTTTTTTAAATATCTGGTTATGTTTTAAAGATAGAAATTCAAAAATAATTTTGGGTTATTGGCATTCAATTGTCGATTACTGCCACTTTGTACCTTCATTCACTTTTTTAATTGTTTATAAAACATAAACCACACAGATTTGGTGAGGGTTAGAAGTAAAATTTTCAAAGTGTCTTATAATTGTGATAAGCACCTTATAGTACAATATTTGTTTTTCAATTTCTTGGAACTGAACAATAAACTCGCATTTAATAGAACAAATGTTAATGGTAGCTTTGAATTCATCTACCTATTGTCTGTCTATTATTTAGCATACACAAATTTTGAACACATTCAGATATACAAGACTACTAGAATTTCTTGGAAAAAGATTAAAATCCAATCGTATAGGAATTTTCGAATGCATGAAATTGTAAGCTTTGATAAGCTTTGTATTGCATTGAGAATAGTTTTGAATAGTTCAAAAGACTAGAGTTCATTCAAAATATTCATTTGAAATCCTAATGGATTTCACCTTTGAATAAGCCACATTTTCATAGGAAAATACCTTTGAATAATCCACATTTTCATAGGAAAATACCTTTGAATAATTAGAGTTTTCATTGGAAAATTTAAAATAAATGTATGCAATGCAATGCATGATAAAATTTGTAATGAGAAAACAAGATGGAAATTCTGTTTTTAAGATCCTTTCTCCTTTTAATGCTTCTAAACATAAAATACCTTGATGTGTAACCCTTTAAGCTATCACAAAATGTAATGCATACAAAAAAACGGGGAAAAAAAAAAAATTGGGCAAGAAATGCTACCGTTTACTTGCAGAAAATATCCAAATATTTATAAGCTGCTGCAACTCATGCTTACAAAATTGTCTGCAACAAAGTGAAAACTGACAAAAAAGAAAAAAATAGAAAAAGAAATAATTTATGCAAAATCGCAAAAATAAGCGATGCTTTTGACAAAAAAGAAAAGAAGAAAAAGTATGGGGGAAACAAAATGAAAAAGTTCTGTTGCTGCTGCTATCACAAATACTTATAAATAATGCAAAGCTCAACAATAAAAATAAGGGTAACAGCAACAGCAACAACAACAACAACATCAGCAAGGACAACAACAATAGCACAATGGTAGCAACAATTTTAACCAAGAATAGCAACAACGAATGAGTGCAAACTGTAACTACCGGTATCAAAATTCCAAAAGTACATACACCTACTGCGATATACCAACAAGTATAAATGAGGGATAATGATGGAGCCACGGGTGAGAGACGTGGATATTAAACACGTGTTCACACTTGATGTATCTTTTATAGTAGTTGTTGTTGTTGTTGTTGTTTTTGGTGCTGTCAGTGCTCCTGCTGCTCTTGCTGTTGTTCTTGCAATTCAGAATTCCTGCTGTTGCTGCTGAAGCTGCCACTGTTGATTGCTCTTGGTTAACAAGCACGGGTTTTACCTAAAATACACATTCTCCCATCCTTCCTATGTATTTATATACATGCATAAAACATATAAGTATATTTGCATGTGTGCTACACTACACTTACTTATGTATGTAGATGTATAGATACAATATACATTTTGAAAGTAAAGTAAGCAAACAAAAAAACAAAAAAAAAAAAGCAAACAAAAAAATCTACAAAAATGAATTTCGCGTACCTAGAACACGAGAACCAAAATACAATGTAAAAAAAAAAAAAAAAAATAGAGCTGACAGTGTCAAGTGTCAGTAGTCGGAGTAATGGATGCATGGAAGCATCATCAAATATTGGGGGCGATAAGAGCAGCTGCCACTGTACTGCATTATGAAGAGCATTCAGACTGTCGGCTAAGACCATTTTAGTTTTTTGGTTGCCAACAATTGTTTAAAAATAAACATACATAAAAATGACGACGGTGATGATGATAACAACAGCAGCAGAGAAGACTAGGCTGAAGGCAGCATAGACAGCAAACAGTTGTCGGTCTAAGTGAACATAGGAGTAGAGATACGTGGGTGGTTTGAAAAAAAAAAAAAAAACAAAAATTCTTTTACGCGTTCTTTTAGTTAAATAGAATTTCTATTATTCTATAAATAGAAAATTATTTCTTTGGAATATATTTTGTATTCATTATTGACAAAACGAATCCAACGAATCAAGATGAGTTACCAGTACACTTTCTTGTTTCCTAAAGACGATACCAATATGTAAACACCTTAGGGTTGATTAATATTTTAATAAAAGTGAAAAAGAAAAAAAGGAAAAGGTTTTTTTTACACGTTCCAATTTTTTTGTTTTTTTTTGTTCAAATTTCAATGGAATCGACAATCGAATTGTATTGTGAACTGTGCTAAAATTTCAAAGGAATTGATGTCAAGCATGAAAGAACTGATTGCTCAACTGAAACTGAAGAGACGCCTGATATTGTCGAGATATAGACTTTGATTTAGAATTTATTATTGTAACATATATTATGTTTATTAGAAATTAAAGGACTGATCCTTCGCACAATTTGGTTTCTATCTTTATATCACAAACTCACCAACCATATTGCCCTTCTGATGTAATTCTGATGCTTTTATAGTGATGCTTCCTTCCACAGAATTAACCGAGGCCTCGCTCCGACATAGACACAAACACAGCAATCCTCACTGACTCACTCTCTTCTGCCTTTGACACTATGAACGTGCACTTTCGAACATATTTCGATAAAATGATTATAAATTTTATTTTTATTTGTAAATTTTCTATATAACAGAAAAGAAATTACTGTTGCAACTTGCTATCAATTGAACGAAATGCACAGATTCAAAAAGATAAAATCCAAAGCTCTTCTTGATCATGAGAAGATTAATACTTAAGTGACAAAAAGGTCTTCCTTTAAAAGGGACTGTTGTTTTTCAAATCATTGTTTTACGCCATGTAATCTATTTGCCTTTCCCAGAACACATAGATAACCTATAAAGTTGAAGAACCTTGTAGAATCCTATACATGGAATATATTTAAAATAATATTTATGGACTGAATCATTAAATTGGCCTTAAGACACTTTTGACCATCTACAAACATTGAGATGTTCACAGCACTTTCTTGTTTAGCAAAGTCTTTGAGAGTCTTTGATTCATAAGATCAAAAACCGCCTCCCAGGAAAGCAGTACTTAATGCTTAAAATTGATTTCTATTGCTTTCTTGTTTCAGATGTCAATGTGGGACAAACTTTTGTTTTGATAATATTTTGATTATTGGAAAGCTTCTTGATATTGATTATTAATCATTTGTGCTTCACCCTCATAAGCACAATATGGAAGTGTAACTTCTTTAGCGAAGGGAGGTAAATCCAAAAAATAGAAAATGAAATGTGACGAAAATCAAAATGCGCTCATCTGCAGCGTAGAGAATGAATGCTTATGCATGAGGAGGAGAGATAAAAAATGCTTTACTGATAGTGTTTACTTTACGAAAGAACTTACGAACAAGTAGCCGAATGACCGAAAAATATTATTTATTGATTTATTTATTTACTGGATTAGATTATATACATTTAGTATAGTAGTAGTATAGTATATAACCTAAGTTTTCTAAGGAGTGCTGGCTACAAGGCCTTCGACTCGACCGACTGAAAAATAAAATATCTCTTTTTTATTGAAACAATATAACACTAGAATATTCTGTATTGTTGATTGACCATCTACTTTAGAAGTTTCACTTCCATATTGTATTTGGTTAAATAGCCCCAATATAATAATAACATCGTAAAATTTTGATTTTCGTCACATTTCATTTTCAAATTTTTTTGATCGCTAAAGAAGTTTCACTTTAATAAATGTGCAAAATTGTAACCACCAATGAATCTCATTCATTTGTTATTTGTTTTTATATTTAAAGATGCTGATTTCATTATTTCTTAATATTATTAACTACCCACTTAAGAACAATAGAATGTATGTACTTAGTGCCTTTGGAATCTGATGGCTTTACTTACTTATCTACATTTATACATATGAGGACTGGATGGGCCCAAGTTCATATAAATCTATTGTATATGTGTAAAAAGCAAATATCTTTTGCTTACTTTTACCATTTTTTTTTCTTTTTTTTTGTTTGTTTTACTCTCTTTTTTTTTTGTTGTTTTGTTTACTCTCTAAGGATACCAGTGACACTGACTGCCAACGTCAAGCAATCATCACTGATTCATCCTTACAACTTCTGGTATGTACTCTGCTCCTCTACTTATTTATCCTTTATTGCAATCCTTCAAACAAACTAAATACATTGTCGTTTATCGTTCATCCTGCCTGTGAGTATATAAATAACATTTGTACATAGTCCAATCCATAAATTTATGAGGTTGTGTGTATGTTTCTCTATACTTTGACCCATTTTAGTTTGATTTCTCTTATCCACTACATGACATGTTCGTATATACATAAATAAATATCTATCATAGCATCCATGCCATTACTCCTTTTATGTGTGTGAGTGTATTTGAGTATTCTAAATGTCTCGATTTCAATATTTTATTATTGCGGAATGCTTTCAGTTTCATACTTAATCTGCCTTTCTTTTGTATAAAGTTAGTTTTTGTATTGAGTCTATACATTTTTAATGCCACAAATACTTGCTCTTGGTCTCGGTCTCGGTCTACTTGGCGTCTTATGCTGCTGCTACTGGTATTTTGAGTTAAGCCGCGGCTGCTACAAAGTAGCACATTTTCTTTTTAATACTTTGTTGCTTATACTTAAATATCTTGCAATTCTTTTAAAGTGCGATAACTTCATTTAAATAACTTAAATGGTTTTCATTTTCTCGTTTCTTTGCAGATTTTAATGTGGACATCAAAACAGAAAGGTTTGTATTCTATGGGGTCAAGTGTCCTTTTAGTCTTGTCTAGATCTATATACATTTTTAACAAATATAAATTCTCATCCTGCAAAGCTATAAAAATGCGTATTAAACTGTCTGGCTACGATAAATTGATGAAATTTTTTCTAAGATATTTTGTGGCCTAAAAGAGCCAAAGAAGAAAAGCATGGGAAACCGAATTTTTAATCTTTTTTCTGTTGCATTCAATCGCGTTTACTCTTGTGGCTATTCAAGTAGAAAAAGCAACTAGGCTAATGTGATTTGTTGACCCTTTTTATAATTTTTTTTTTTTTTTATACATAAAATTATCTACGTGATTTCTTTTGCCCATCGTTTGCTATATATTTTTTGTTCACAGCATTTGCTCATCAATAGCTTAAAATGATTTATGCATAACAAATTCACTTTTTGTTTTTCTTTTCTCTCTGTGAAACTTAAATTGAAATTGAAATGACCACAAAAAGCAACATCGAAACCACAGCATCGGGAGCAACAACAGCAACACTAACAGCTAACACAATAGGATCACGTTGTAGGATGAATCTTGCAGACCACGTAGCGTTCATCCGCAATCTGTGTTTGCGCTTCATAAATTTGATTATTCATATTTTTTTTTTCATTTCATAGATTCAGGTACTCATAGTTGTTGTAACATCTCAATACAATAAAAAAAATATATAGAGTACTGCAGTTTGTTTATAAAATTCAAGATCCTTAATGTAAGGAGTCTAAAATTTAAGATGATGATGTATTTAGATTAAATGGAATTGCTTACGAAAATTTAAGTTTCATGTGGAAACATTTTTTTCTTGAAACTAGACGAAAATATTTCGTATTCTCATTTTGATTTAAATTAACACAGTTCAAGGCATTATTTTTTTTTCCAACATCTTCAACAATCATCGTCATGTTTTAAAAAATTATCACAACACCTTCATGAATTGTATACCTATAACCTTTCTCATGAATCACTCTTTCCATTTGTGAAAACCGTATGAAAATCCGTTTGGTAGTTTTTGAGTTTTTCGCTTTCAAACAGACAAACCCGGTCGGAAGGTTTTGTTTTATAATATATATAGAAAGTAATCTATTTCAAAAGTAATGCATGTATTTCAAAGGTCTTTGAAACATTTCGATTGCTATGACTTGAGCTTTTAAAATAAATCTCTGTTCCTGTGCATTATTGCTAAACCTATGCAAATTTTATTTAAGTTGTTACAATTTTTATAGAATATTTCAAGACATTTTAATCAGTAAATCATCTCTCGATGTTAATACACAATATTTTTTCCACTATTTGATTTTTTGTTACGTGTATCTATTCTTTCTTTTTTTTTTATTTACTATGAAGGCTAACAGTTTTCAGGATTTTATTTTTTATACTTACTCAACTCATGCATCCATGTCCTTTATGTGATGTATTCAAATGACTTAAATTGCTTAAATGGTAATGTGAATGCCACGTTATGTTCTGAATGAATGAATGGCATTCAACATGATATTCATCAACAGGTTTTAAATTTAGAAATCAACATCAAGCAGGCAGACAGACAGAGTTCTTTGTTTTGTTGTTTTTCAAAAGCTTAAGGGCTTTTCTTTGCTGTTTGCTGTTCTTGTTGGTCAATCTGTATAATTCATTATGCAGTTAGTGAATTAGATTGCACACGTTTTCTTTTTTCACAGTATTATACACTTGTTGTTGTCAATGTTACACTTAATTTAGTGAGGCCGCCGACGACTAAGACTTTGGTTATTCATTCATTCATTCATTCACTCATTTTGCGACTTGTTACAGGTTTAACTTTTGCAGGCTTAGGTATAACTTGCCTTTTTGTGTGGTTTTTTTTCTTTTCTCTTTTCTTTTGTTGTTGTTCTTTATGTAACTTTACATAAAAGCTGTCAGTCAACATCAATAAACTACAGGTCGACAATCATACACAGATACTCACTCATACCTAAAGTGATACAAGTTGTAGTAATTGCATGTCTCGGCTTGGGTTGGTTTGGCTTTGGTTGGTAAGGCAAGAGCAGCTAGCAATGTTTTAGATACTCTTTTCTATTCATAACCTGACCGCATCCTGTTGCTGTCACCAGTATAAGCGCCTTTTGTTTTTATATGAAACAGAAACCTAGTTGGACGTGGATGAGTGTTTGTGTATCTGTGAGTTGCTTCTCTACATGTTTAACGATGCGTTAAGAAAACGGTTTTTATGTTGTAAGTGTATTTTTGTGTCTGTGTGTTGGTTCGCAAGAAATCAACTGGAATGAAAAGCGGACGGGACAAGAAATATGCGGTAAATGGTTTAACCCAACATAAGTTTCCTTGTATTCATTATTGTTGCTGCTGTTGTTGTAATGGTTTTAGGTCTTTGCCATGTGTTTTTTATGCTGGTCGAGAGTTGAACTTTTGTGGAAAAAAAAAAAGACAAAACATTGGAATGAATTGATGGAATGATAGGACTTATTATCTTTGGACACTTACTAGCCAGAAAATTGTCTTAGTTTGATTTAATAGACATCTAGTGTGGATTGGATTGGTTTTATTTCATAAAAATTTGTATGAATTTTTTTTCTCCAATTTCCTTAAATTTTTATTGAAAATTGTTTATCAATTGATTTTTCCATTTGATTTTTCCTTAGAACAGAAACACCCTTACATCTTTCATATCGCAAGTATAAAATAGTCTTAATTAACTTTCATATTCCTGACTTAATTAGGTTTATTTGCTTTGCTTTGCTTTCCCTTCTTTTTCTTTCCCTAAGGTTTTATTGATTTTAAAAGGTATTTATAATTCATTTATTATCATCGACATCATCATAATTATGTTAAGCAGGTGGAATTAATTATTCACTTGAATTTCTTAATTGGAATTTGACCTTCAAGTAGATGAGAATGCAGTCAGCCAGCTTTGCATGCTAATCTATTTTTATTAATTCAAAAGGCAATTTAATTTATGACGGTAGCATGATGAGAAAGATTCTTAAATCCCTGAAAATGTGAAAGAAACAAAGTTTAATTTGAATGCTTATTATATTTTGTATGATTAGTTAAGTTTTATAAGTATTTTATGACTATTATATTGAAATTATTGCTATCTTCTCATTGTTCTGATTCAATAAAACAGTCTGAGAATTTTTCTTTAAATTTTGTAACACATTTTGTCTTGAAAAGGATGTGAAATAGCGACTTCATCACATCTTAACTGGTTGATCTTTCGCGACAACAATTCTTTCTTGTTAAAGAAGCATGATGTCAAGAAATGTTTCAGTACTGAAGTCAGAAACTTACCAAAGACACTCTTACAAAACGTTGAAGAACTTGCTCTCCGGCTCCAAGTACCGTCAGGACTTGACTAAGGCTGATTGATCTCCATCGTGTCTTCGCTGTGCTGCGTTCTCAAAAGCCTGTTCAATTTAAGAAGGGTTGGCATGAAAATTAAAAGAAATTTGCAATACGTAAGACAATTTCGAACTGAACAGCATTGTGCCTGCTATTAGAGCAGAAAGTAAAAGCATAGCAAGTAGAGGAGAACGGTTACCTTCAACGAAATTCAATTCGCAAGTGATTAAAGTCAGGTTGACTTTTTGTCAGCGCTTGTTTTGTAAGCAAGGTAATGAGCCTTCAAGCGGTTAAGTGCAATTGGAACAGCAAAATCGCTAATCAAAATAATTTTTGCCGCATTAATTGTGTGTGATCGCGCTCTGACAATTGTTCTGTGTTATGTTTAATGCTTAGAATTGACTAAGCTTGACTACAGTTCCTACTCTCTAGTTACTATACCAGAGACACATTTCAATTGTACTTACCTAAAGCTCCAAAAAAAAAAAAAATTATATTAATAATATCGTAAAATTTTGATTTTCGTCACATTTCATTTTCATATTTTTTTGAATTTACTACCTTTCGCTAAAGAAGTTTCACTTCAAAAATAATCTTAAAATTCACGTACGAATTTTTCTTATTATTTAAAATAATTTTTGCCGCATTAAGTGTCTGTGATCGCTCTGGCAATTGTTTTGTATTATGTTTAATGCTTAGAATTGACTATGCATGACTACAGTTCCATTTTATTGAACATCCTAAACTGTTTTTATAAGAGCAAATCTAAGGAAATATCCTCCATAAGTATGTGCGTTAGCCCTCGTTTGGTTCCATTTGTGCGGACTGTTTATTCTTGATTTCATCACTCAAACATTGTAATATTGAAGTTCGCATAATCCTCGATGTTGATTGTTTTTTCTTTCTGAAGATAATTAATGAGAATAATTCCTTAAAAAACTAACGCCAAGGCCTTGCCTGCAGATGACACTGTATTTGCCTTCTTTGGAGCCAATCATCACATTTCAGTCCATTGTTTTGACTGTTTCTTCGTAGTGTGAGTAAATCGATCTATATTTCATTCATGGCTATGAATCGATGAAAAACTCAGCTTTATTCTTGTGAAACTTTGCCAAATACTTACTGAAACATCATCATCAAGATGCTGGTTTTTGTCCCATTGTAAGTAGTAGTGGCGCCACTTTTGCCTACAGCGTTGTTCCCATGTCAAAATTTTTAATCGAAATGATATGTAAAGTACTTTTTCAATGTCTAGCATATCTACTAGCTAGTGCATGGTCATCCAATACCATTTTGTGAATTTCCTTTGTCATTTCTCCTCGCAGGCCATCCCATTTGTTCCACCACTGCCATTTGTTTATATGTCTGGAAATACCCTGAACTGATGAGTTTCAATTTTAGATTGCAACTTCTTACTTATTCATTGCAGGCATCTGCATTAATTGTTTGATGTTATTTTAACATTCCTCAAATCATCTCCTAGCAAAATATCTTTCTTAAATGCTTCATCTACCTATTATGTCGTACCATATTTATCTAGTACAAAGATATTAATTCATTGTGATTTATTTATATTTAAAAGCATTTAATATTTTTTTTTTTGTTCATGTAACAATTGGCAATAAATAATCATTTGTATAAATATTATTTTCCCTAAGAAATTTAAACCAATAAAACAAAATATTTTGTATGTAAAGGATTTTCAGCAATCCTAAGGCAAACAAAAAAAATATTATTGTATATATAAAATTAAATAAAAAGAGAGAAAATAGCCACCAGCAAATAAGCAAACTTGCAATCACATAAATAATAAAAGTAGCAGTTGGCTGGCAAAAAGCTAACTGCGTTTAGGCTTAGATAGATTTTGCTAGACATCAGGGCGTATGTGTTATATTTATGACAAACACATCGAAATAACCATAAAAATACAAAATGAAATTTAAGTTGGTTAAAATGTAAATGTTCCCATAATACAATAATATATTTATTATGATTATTTTTATATTGCATGATACTGAAAAATATTGTGGAAAAATACAGAAAAATCACAAACACTAAAGGAAGACTGAAGCCAATAAACATTAAAGCAAAAATAAATGAATAATATATCTAAAAATACTAAAGCGCGACACGAATGCTTATAAATAAATATAGACACCCAACCATCCAAGCCACCCACTTACAATAGATAAAAAAAAAGAATGATTTTTCCATTCTATTTCTTCCTTCTAGTTGTCAACATTCATCATTCACCCTCTTGGGTATGAAACGTTTAATAAACTCGTGCTAAACTTTGATTGTTTCAATGAATTTTGTTTTTTTTCCTTGGTTTTCTTATACAGGAAGGGTAAAACTAACAACAACAACAAAAACAAGAAGAATCAATATTGTTGTACACCAAAAGAGTAAAGCTTATTGATTTCCTTCTATATTTTTGATGTATTTTTGCTCTGCCTTCTGGTACCTTTCCCTTCTCTTTATGTGGTTGCCATGTCTTTTGTTGATTTAGTTGGCGTTGAAATTGACTTCATTATTTTATTTGACAAATTTTGCTGATACTGTAAATATTGAAGCTTATTTCATTTTATCCTTTCCCCCTTTTTTTTCATATTTCTTTCTTATTATTTTCCTTCATTATTATTAAATCAAAGAAACCTTGAAGAAAATTTCCCTATTTATTTTTCTTTACCAATTGATTATGGGGTTAGTCTTTAATTAAATAGAAATCATGGAAAACAAAAATACTTTCTTTGTACGAGGAATGTTTAATAAGTACTTGAACTTTCTTTTGATCATTTGACTGAAATACTTTTAATAATATGAAATTAAAGAAAGTTTCCAGTGACGCATTTTGTTAACTGAGTGCTTGACAAAAGTAGAGTCTCTGTCTGGGCCTATAACCTGAACTCTATATGGATGATCTAATATCATCATATGGGGTTAGTCTTTAATTAAATGGAAATCATGGAAAACAAAAATAATTTCATTGTACGAGGAATGTTTAATAAGTACTTGAACTTTCTTTTGATCATGTGACTGAAATACTTTTAATAATATGAAATTAAAGAAAGTTACCAGTGCTTGACGAAATTAGAGTCTCTGGGCCTATAACTTGAACTCTATATGGATCACTCTAATATCATCATAAATGTTTTTATAATCTAATTAGAAAATGAGCTTTAAAATGATTTACCTTTTCTTTTTCTAAAAGACTCATTTTTTCTTTAAGAAATTAGGTGGTGAAATAAAAATTCCATCAGTTGATGTAATATAATCCACAAGTATAATCTTGATATTAAATGATATATGAGAGTATCAAATGTACCTCGTATGTGTTCACTTTGGTCTTGAAAACAATTAAAATTTGACTATATATACAGTTTGCGAATTATGGACCGTATTTTCTAAATCTTGGGATTACAAAGATTGGAATATCATTGACCATAGTGTGAAATTAATTTGAACTGACACACATTTAAATGCCCATTAAATATGAATTATTTTGTCTTCACAACAATAAGACTTAGGCAAAGAATTCTTATCTGCTTATAATAAACAGTTTAAAAATTATGATTCCAAGTTTTATGATTAAAATGCGGATTATGCAAATCAAATTCTTATTGAACTTGTATATTCTATAAGAAGATTATAAGAGCAGAATAATATCATGAAACGAAGAACTCTTATCTGCTGTAGATGAGTAGTTTTAGAAATATTACAATGATTATGCTTCTTAAAGAGAATCAGTAGATTAAAGTCTCATCAACAATAGATTATGCTACCCTAATATTTACTGATTGCCTCTCTTTTGACTTAACAATAAATGTAATCCCAATTTTTTCAATTAATAGAGGTTAGAGTATCGAAGGGAATAATTTGTCAACCACAAAGCAAATTCTTTTGGTCAAATTCTTATTTAACTTTAATTTGGTATCAAAATTGTTGTCTTAACAATATGAAGACTTTAAGGGAAGATCTCTTATTTGTCATATGTTAGTATGAGAACCATGGCACTGATCACATTATTATAAGAAATTAAGTAGATTAAAGTATCATTGTTAATAAATTACATCAGATATTTATTAAGTGTCCCTTGAATATGCAAATTTGTATCTTAACAACCAATTAAACGTGTTAATCTTGAGCATCCTACGCACAATAATCATGCCGTCGTTTAATCAATTCATTGTCTATCTTTTGATTAAATAGTAAAATCAATGGAATCCATTTTTTTATCACAACCATTAAAAAACAATTACACTTGTTATTTTGTATCTGTGTGCGTGTTCAATAATCAATTAATAAAGTGATTTTCCTAGAAAAATACTCCAACACTTTAAGTCATTTTGTGTTGTACAGATTTGTTGTTATTGTAAACTATTAAAATACCAACAACGCTATGTGGAGCCCATTCTTTATTTGTTTATCTACTACGCCTATTTGTTGTTATGTAGTTTTATTTATTTTATTATTTTTTCTTTTTTTGCAAAAGTCAATTTTTTCCGTTTTGTTTTTTAAAGCATTTTATTTTTTATGTTCATTGTTTTTTATATATTCTTTCTTTCTCTTCAAATGGATTTCTGAGTGGCAGCGACCTTAAGCACTTGTTAACAATAAACCCCAAGTAAAAAAACAAATATAAAGAAATAAACAGATAATTGATTGTTTATTTAAGATTCATTTTAAATGCAAAAATCAATAAAATGTAATGTTTTTATAAATAGCAACTGGACTAGTGAATTATTTAGGTTCAATAAATGATAATGAAATTTTATGTTGAAATTTATTTTTGTTTTTATTCGAGTACAAAGAAATAGAACTATAATAATAATTATTATTATTACTGTAGAAAAAGTAAAAGGCATTAAAAATAAATAAATAAATATTGGCAGGATAGTGTCATCATTTAAATGGCCGCAAAATGAAATTCAATGAAATAAAAATCTGGCAAATGCGAGTCAGACGCGTGGTTTTAGGAATAGGGCTTTACTTGATAACCTGAAAACCAAGTTATTGAATGAAATGTGAACTTGTTCATAGAAGAAACATAGTTTATGTAGGAAGCTTTGTCATTTATGTATCAAATCAGTTCACATATTGAAGGCACTTCAAGATTAAAGCATAAGAACACAGTTTTAAACTCAAAATTGTTTTTTTCCCCATTTTTTTCTATATGTTTTGTATTCTCCTTTACCAACTCTGCTCTTTTGTTTTGTGGTTTATATGTGCATGACTATTTGAAGTGTAAGAAATTCCACATCCCTGACTATTTTAATTTATAACTTAAAGGCATCATTGTCACACGCTTACAAATTTCAAAATGATGAATCACTTAAAAAAAGTATGAAAATTGGTCTAATTTATCATAAAGGTTCTTTAAGATTCTTCATAAGAAACTATATAACATACATGTGGGAGTAATAGAGACAAATTATGTTCAAATTTGAGGAAAGTGCCAAGCACATGTCTCACCGATTTGAACACATTTGAATAGTGTATTGCGTATTTGGCGGTGTAATCCAGTGGTGAATCAAACTTATAAATATTGATTTTCTTCACATCGCTTCTCCTAAATTTTAGAAATTTTATGAAAATAATAAACTAAAGAATTAGATATTCTATTATTTAATTTATTTATGCACTTTCAGCATAAGAATATTTTTTAAGAATAATAATATTCAAAGATTTTTATGAAAATTTTTATCAAATCATTTGTTTCACTGCTTGCCGCGGCACAAATGCTGTCCGATCTCATTGTGCTCCAAAAAGAACTAATATTAAAGAATGTGATGAACCGAATTTGATACTTCTATTGTATTACAACAACAGCAAAGATTTGATCAAATCGCTGATATGTGTATTTGGCACCTTTTTACATTTATTTTCCATTCTTAAAGTTTTTTAAATTTTTCCCAAATTCTTTGGATATATTGAAGAATTTTCATCTATTTCATTTTTAAGCATTTAAATATATTTTCTTTTGTATTTTGCTGATTGTAAATGACAAATTTCTTAAGCAAATAATAGCTTTTATGTTTTCAAATAAGTAAAATAGATTGCATAATTAGGGTCGTATACAGTAAAACAAAGAAAGAAATTGTTTTTTTAGTTTTGAATGGATTTTTTTGTTGATTAATCAATATTTTGTTTGTTTGTTTAAAAATACAATTTTTTTTTTAAATTTAAATACCAAAATAAATGCCCAAAATGTCTGTCATCTTGTTTTAAAGAGAGGAAATAATGAATAACAAATACATAAAAAGATAAATTGTTGATGGCTATTGATTTTTATTATTTATTTTCTAAAAATGCCAATTGATTTTTAAGATTTGGAAAATTCATAATTTTAGGTCGAAAGCACAATATGGAAGTGAAACTTCTTTAGCGAAGCGAGGAAAATCCAAAAATTAGAAAATGAAATGTGACGGAAATCAAAATGCGATGATGTTTCAGAGACTTAAAACAATGCGCATTGTCTTTTGCGGGCTCATCTGCAGCGTAGAGAACGAATGCTTATGCATGAGTAAAAGAGTGATAAAAATGCTTTACTGGTTGTGTTTTCTATACGAAAGAACGCACTAACAAGTGGCCGAATGAACGAAAAATAAAACAACTTTTTTGTATTGAAACAATATAACAATACAGTACTCCAATATAATAATAACATCGTCTAATTTTGATATTCGTCACATCTCATATTCATATTTCTTGGATTGGCTAAAGAAATTTCTCTTCAAAAATAAAAATTAAATTCCCAGTGCAGAACTCGAACCCCACGCCCTCGGTTTACAGTCCTACTCTCTAACTACTATACCACAGACACATTTCAATTGTATTTGCCTAAAGCTCCAAAAAAAAAATAGTATCGTCAAATTTTGATTTTCGTCACATTTCATTTTCATATTTTTTTTTTTTTTTGATTTACTACCTTTCGCTAAAGAAGTTTCACTTCGAAAATAATCTTAAAATTCACGAACGAATTTTTCTTATTATTTAAACAATTCTTAACATTTATATATTGTTTTCTTTTTAGTATGAGTTATTTCTTATAATACTGCATATTCCCTAATTAATATCTATCTATCAAAAAAATATACGTATCTTTATCCTTGTGGCTCCTGCTTAGCATGTATCTTGTTTATGATATGAAAATCATAATCGCTTCAGTCATTTAATATCTCCTTTTCTCTATATCACATTCACAAAAAATAATCTCTTTTTCGTGGATATAAGAAAAGCATTAGGTTGTGGGTAGAAGTAGCTCATTATTTATGCCAGAAACGTGTAGATTTATTATTCGAATCTGATTTTTTGCACGCATGATAATAATTATTATTGTTATTAACATAAAGCAATTGTATGCTCATGGGATACAAACTTCAACTCACATCTGCACGCACGCAATAAGCCAAGATATGAAAAGCTAAATAGCCAACAACAATAATTTCATATTAGACATGGATGAAAAATACTTGCCAACATCATTATGTTCTTCATGTTCAGCATGTTGTACAATATTATTTTTATCATTAACAGCACAATTATCTTCATCATCATCATCATCATCATCATTCCCATCAGCTCAAATGTACAACACAAAAAAAAAAAAATATAATGAAAGGAAATATACAATAAGTAAAACTCATTGATTGATTGAATGATTGATTTAAATTGCGTATACGCCACCCGATTTCCATATACTTACTAATACATAAACATGTATTCATTCACATGTATGGTATACTACTTATGTATTTGTGTGTCTTTTGTCTGTATATTTAAGTGGCTTCTTTCCAATGAGTATTATGTTGCTCATACGCCACCATCGCAAACGAAACTCACATGATGAAATGATGCATTTATGCTCTCACGCTCAATCATTCGATCTCTTACAATTATGAAAAGCGTTCCGCATACGCAGATTAACTAAAAAAAATCCATTGAAAATTTACGTATACTTGTATAAGAAGATGAACAAAAATATGAAAGAATGAATTAGTTTTTTGTATAAAAAACCCAGGAAAAACTTTATAAACTTTTTGTTCTGCATTTGGCATTCGTTTGGTTTATTTGGTTCGTCGTTTGTTGGCACAACATTCTCATTCTCCTCCATTCTCATTCGGTATTCATTGATTTTTCTCTTGTTTACTTTTACCTTGGCTGAAAAACAAAATTTAAGAAAATGTAAATAAAAAAAATATCATCAATAACCTCTACACACGAATAACCCCACGAATTCCCCTCCTCAAGCATCTGTGAAATATCTTCATCTTCCATCAACCAACTGAAACTGCTAACAAAATTTTTTGACTTGCTTTTAGGCAAACAGCTGCCATTGCTTCTCAAAAACGAAATTCCTCTATACAAGTTCATTCATACACATCTAGATATATGTACGTAAATGTAAGTACTTACTCGTTGCGGATGTGTTTGTGAAGGGTAAAAATGACCCTCATTGACTATAGTAATAATCCCCTTTAGCTGCTCCTTGTGCTCCTTGTACTGATGCTGATGCTGCTGCTGCTGCATCGCGTGTATTGTGTGTTTACACACGTTTTCCTCTTCAACAATTCATCAAAATCGACAACGCAGCAAATGCTTGACATTCTGCCTGATTCCTTAACCACTTTATTGTCCCTTTCCCTTGGTGTTCCCTTTGGTGGATTGATATTGTGGCAGTATCTGCTTTACCCCAAAAAAAAAAAATTTATTTTATTTTTCTTTGTATAAAAGTTTTTCATTCAGTTTTTTCTTGATATTATTTTCTCCAATATTTTTTCGTCTTTTATTTTGGTTTGGATTCGATTTGCTATTGTTGTTGTTGATTTGTATTGAAAACAATTTGTGGCTAAATCAATCATTGTCGTCTACATTCATACCCCCACACACACACACACACACACATACACACATGGATACTCAATTCAATAGAGAGATACCCTTACTCATGTCCTCATGTTGATACAATGAAACTTTGAAATATTTATTTCTTGCTGGTTTTGCTTATAAAATAAATTTGCCACCATATACACTTACATACAATAACTACCACACTTACCCTCACTTACATACTCGTATTGTATATCCTTATATCGTTCGATATTAGTTACAACAATTTGCTGGCAAATTTGCTTTGGTTTAATCTCAGCACTTTAAACTTAACAAATTTCAGGTCTTTTTTTTATTATTATTATTTTATTATTGTGAAGGGAAAAAGGGTACATTTTGAAACGATTATTATAAATCAAATCCTGTTACCTCATCTGTGAAACGAATCTATCTATGCTTTATAATGAATCCAGCAGGATAGCGATTCAAAACATATGTCAAAGTTGGCTGGAGATAGATTTCAAATCAAAAAAGTGACCTTGACAAAACATGAGAAATATGAGAATTGTGAATGTAAAAATATTACTGAATTTTGTACAAATTACCTAAGCAAAAATCAAAAAAGGGATGAATATCCGTACTACTATAGCAATAGAGTAAAACAAAGATTTACAATTTGAACCATTTGATAGGATTTTGTTTGCATATATTTTTCTTAAAGGTTTCATCTGTATTTTTCACTCTACTTTCTTCTTTGTTTCACTTTTTCCATATGAGTGCTTGAATTCCTGTCATCGATAATATTGTCATTCGATAGATCACTAAATCTACATTTAAACCAAATGGCAATTTGTCATTCATATCATCTGTTATATGCATGAAAGGAGGAAAGCTTGGATACTTAAGACACTCATGATACTCAAAATACTCGGGATACTTGCTGTCACTCAATAAATTGTATAGAACCTTTATTTTTGCCATTAACTGTCAGGCATACTATGATTCGTAGAAATCGGCATTTACACCAGATTGTCATTGGCATTTACTTGAATGGCATTGTGATTAGCAACAACTCACATCTTAATAATGACAGCCTGTCAGTTAATTTAAATGTAGTTTTACTCAATTATCGGTTTGTCATTCAACTGTGAGTTGAGTAGCGCAAGACAAATCAGATTTTCTTATAAATATTATTTTTATTATTGTTTTGACCATTTTTCAGGGTTCCAAAAGGAACCCTATTGCCCGTCCGTCCTCGGTTCATATCTCATGAACCGTAATAGCTAGAATATTGAAACTTTCACAGAAAGTGTAGTTCTATCCAGGCATCAGCAACAAATACTTAAACTAAAATATATTCAAAAACTTAGAGGGGTCCCCATACAAGAAACATTTTGGTTTGTATGGCAGCTATACGATCCAGTAATCCCACGATCTTGAAATTTGGGAAGTTGGTGGCTATACATTAGAAACTTGTACTGTCGAAATTTCAGTTTGATCGGATTACTAAGGAGGGTTCCACTCATACAAAGCTTCATTAAAATTCAGGTTCTTATTAGAAAAACTTTTTTGATTTTTGTTCTATCGAACTGAAATTTAGACACTATAAGTTTTTGATAACGGTGATTTATATCTATTAGAATCAGCCAAATCGGTAAATTAGGAGTGTTACCTCCCATACAAGCCCACCTTTGAAATTCAGATTCTTATACGAAAAACTTTTTTATTTTTTGGACTATTGAACTAAAATTTCGACACTATAAGTTTCTGATATAGGTGAGGTACATTTGTTGGAATCAGTCAAATCGGACCATTAGGGAGAGTACGTCCCATACAAACCATACGAGTCAGACTCGCACTTGGCCCATTTTTTTTTTTTTTTTTATTTAAGATTTTATCTAATAAATTTTCTATATATTCTTATTATGTTTCTTAATTTATTATTAAAAATATTGAATATACTTAGTTATAAATGCTAAATTAAGGTTTTTTTCCCTTAGATAAATAGTCATTTCATTATACCAAAGCATTAAATTCATGATATGCATTTCTGTTTATTATTTTGTTCATGAGTTCAGTAGAATAGACACACACTCAGATTTATAAATGATTGTGTTTGTAATTATGTGTTAGTTACAATACTTTGGCTTTTTACATTATATAATTAATAGATATTTTCAATTTATATTGCATTTTGTTGTAATTCATTTCTATTGTAATAAAGAGAAATATTTATAAGAGGATTTCAAATAATTAGTAATTAAATATTACCCTGCTATGTTAGTGTATGTGTGTGTCATTTGTGAATTTAAATTGATGATTTGACATTAAATGGGTTGAGTTTAGTTGAGTTTGGTTTGCATTTTCCATTGCTTGTGGGCATATTTTTCATATTCCTTTCATTATTATTAATATTATGGTTATTATGATTGTTTTATTATAATTTTCAATTATCTGTAACTAGAATAGTTTTCCTAAATATTTTGCTATAATAAAATTATTAGCTTTCAATTGTGTGGCTTCTTAGGATTTGATTATATTAATTTTCATTGGAAAATGGAATAATGAATTATAGTTGAATTATGTGTTTCCAATCAAAGTTTTGATTGATTTACTTTAGTTATTATTAAATTTCTTCATATTGTTAACATCTTGTATTTTGAACTATTCAAAAGTTAGTAATTTTAATTACACATTGTCATAAGTCTTTCTATCGGATTAGAGAAGCTAAATAGACAAAAGTTACTGTTATCCATACATTTTATTGCATAATAAAGTTACACAAATGTGGAAATTGCATTAAGAAGATATTCCAAGAAGTTCCCTTGATATGTGAAGAAAGAAGCTAATCAATGAAGTTGTCTATAGTTTAGTTTTTAAGAATCCGATTCTCTTGTCTTGTTGACAATGCTAGACTTGACTCTTTACAAATGACTCCGGCAACAAAAAAGAAGTGGAAGCTGTGAACTCTTTATCACTCAACTCGTGCAGCCACATACTTCTTCTTCCTCAATGTGAAGCACTTCAGCACAGGAAAGAAGAGTTTCAATTCTAAAGAGGATATGAAAAGTGCCTTTTGAAACTTAATTTTTTTAATTAAATTAGGATATTAACCTTAATCATAAGAGACTTAAAAGGCATCATCCGTGTGCTAACAAATATTATATCAAATTTATATAGGCTGACTTACTGCAAATTATTTGCTCTGTGACTACTAAGGAATGAATTTAAATTTGTTACATTTTAACATTCTGGGAAGTGATTTTATTTGTAACAAGAAATTAAGCACTTCCTGATAAATCTTAGCTATACTGAATAAACTGGTTATACTATAATGTCACTCGAACACTCCGGCCTAGGAATCATCTTTTTCTTTATTTTTTTCTTAATGGGGAAGCATTGAAAGCCAAACGAATCTACTATTCTAATTGTGGGACTTGCACCCACTAAACCCCATCGTCCCAAGTCCTACAGTCATCTGTATAGGATTCGAATGACGACAAGTCACTTAACGCGGCACTATGTCATTGGGCTAATGGCTCAAAGGATGCATGCTTCCCATGAAGACTTCTGTCGCAGCTATAGAAATGAGGAAGAATCGGTAAATATTCAAGACCTTCTTGCTTTTCTTGGAAGATTTAAGCAGACATTACAATGAGCTATAAGACTTTTAGATGAACTCGACTTATTGCAGCGAGCGGCTTACTTAACCTTAACCTTACCTAAGCATCTTCTTCTGCTGTTCTATTAATGAAACGCAAACAAGTTTTGTCAACTAAATCTATAAATAATATTTGTAGCAATTCAATAATAAGACTCCATCATTCTAATCTATCATTTTTTTTACATCAAAAACATCATTTGCATATAATCTTTTAATTAATTTTCATTAAAAGAATTTCTTAAAAATCTTTTCTGACCTTAGAAAAAAATTCTGCCACCCTTGTTTATTGAACTTTAAACTTAACGAGAAAGTTAATTAATTATTGAAATATTTCAAAACTTTTTTGCATGCTATATAAATCGTAAAGAAAGTGAAAAGAAATTTACATAAAAAAAGAAACAATATTTTGATATTTGTAGTAATTTGCTACACCTTAATTGCACTTCAAAATGCTGTCACAATTTGATTTATGCAAATGTCAAGTCAAACGTTCATTGCACTTGCAACAACAACAACTTTGTAAATAAAAAAGTCAACAAGGAGAAAGGAAAGGAAAGGTCATACTTACTTTACTTACAATGGTTTAAAATGGTAGGGAATTGGCAGTGAAGTTACTTTGCCAGGCAGCAGACAATTTAAGTCTTTGAAAACAAAACAAATAACAGGCACAGACAGATAAATGCATTTTATGCTAGAGACAATGGAAAATTATTGTGGTCTTGGAAAATATTACAATATTCTTGCCCTAAAACCATAAAATTGCTTTGGTTTGTCTTCTATTTGCGTGGCTGAAAATTAATATTAATAGTTTTCCTATGTTTTATTGCAAAAAAAAAACTTACAAAATGTATTGCATGGCACATGTGCAAAATATAAATAATTGAAGTGTCCTTCTTGCAATCAAATCTATTTTTCCTTGTACTGATTTTAAAATTCTTAATGATATTGAGAGAAAATTATATGATAGAAATAATGAAAGCAATAAAAGAAAAAAGAAAAAGTTAAAAGGAATGCAGTAGAAATAATTGCGATTCCATGAGAGTCTTCTTAAGATGCCTTTAAATATATTAAAAATTTCTGATAATAAATTTTATATTAAAAATTTCTAATAATAAATTTTATATTAAAAATTTCTAATAATAAATTTTATATTAAAAATTTCTGATAATAAATTTTATATCAAAAATTTCTAATAATAAATTTTATATTAAAAATTTCTGTTAACAAATTTTATATTAAATTATATTTGTAGAGACTTCAACAAATTAATTTATTTTTTCTTTACTACTTTCCTTATACTTTAATCACCAAATGGAGAAAAATTACATAAAATAGTTGCAAAACAAGAAATACAAAATTTTTGTCACAAAGTAGAAACACACACTTGAAATCATTTTGAGTTTAAAAGAAAAGTTTTTCTTATCTCAAAAGTGCTTCATAAAACTCATTTGCTTTCGCTTTAAGCAAAATGTTTCAAGTTAGCAGGAAATACGGAAAAGTAGAAAGAAGCAACAGCAGCAAAAGAGGAAAATTTAAGCTGCGCATTAAAAAGTTCCATATAAAATATATGTTTAGTATAAAGAAAGAAAGTCAAACAATCTACACGCAAAATGTTGCCAACGCCAATTTGTAGTGTTTAAAAGGATACAAAAGGCAAAGTTTATATTTACAAGGATAAATGAAAATGGACTGATAGACAGACCCCCAGAATCAGAGTGACAAACAGTCAAATGAAGACCTAGTATACAAGTGAGACAAACAGACAGAATGATAGACAGACAGACAGACACCAACCAACCATTGAGGAGCAAACTGACAATCAGGAAGATAGACAGACATCCTCCACCAACCAATAAGACAAAAAGACAGAAAGACTGATATTCAGTCAAATGGATAGATTAGAGCCACAATACTGAATAAAGAAATTAATATAAAAAGGATAGATTTTGTTGTATGCCAGGACAAAAATACACTTCAAAACTGCAATCATTAATTTTGAGCTTAGTAACAAATTTTCTTTTCTCTTTTGCCAACTTGTCTGCTACTTGAAAACTTGAAAAGCAAAGAAAGAAAATTTTTATTATAATCAGTTCGACTCCATTGTAGGTCACTCAGTATCTAACTGATTGCCGCCTCCCCACTTTCTTTAGTTACTCGCTCCTTCATTTATTTTGTCTAACAGTCGTCTGTCTGCTTGGTTTCAGTCGTGTAAATGAATTATTTTTGTATGAAGCACAAAATGTTTTTGAAGTACACTTGAGATTTTTTGCCATAAAATATGCACAAGCTTCATTGGAGAGCTGAAATTCTGTGAGATTTCAAGTGATGCCAAATCGACGGTGGATTCTCCTTTTAGTCCATTCGTTTTTAAACGCAGTGGGACATAATTAAGCAACTGTGATTATTTTCATCTCCATAGAAAATTTCTAAATGCTACTAATTTTATTAAATCAAATACTTCGATAAAAAAAAAGCATGGAATGAAAATGGAAAATTATAAGAAATGAAAGACAAATTGACAAAAAGAAGAAAAGAAAAGAAAGAAATGACACAAATGAATGGTCACGATTTATTTTTCGAATTTTTGTTGAAAGCAATTTATTTAAGTTCTATAAATCTAAATTCATTCATTTGTCTAGAGAGTCATTTTCCATACATTTATACGAGTTCTACAAATGTTTATTGACCACATACACAGAATGTATAAAATAAATATTCATTTTTATGTTATCGCAATCGTCATTTGTCGTTTTGTATTCGAATTCCAAATCCTCTTAGTTATAGTTAGTCATCATCATGATTATCATCATCATGGTTTGCCAGTTTTAATGATAATGATGATGATGATGATTGTTCAAATGGCAGTTTGCCATTGCATTGACACGCGATCATTAGTCAGCATGCGATATATTGTACAAACAAACATATACATATTTTCTTCATCATCTATTCCTCCTCCATTCAGTCATTCGTCAATTTCTACATTTGTTTGGTCGGTCGTTTTTACAATTGAATAAAAAATATAATAAAATGGAAATGGGAGGAATGGGGGAGAGGACTAGTCCCAGGCGGTTAATATTTTTATTTCTTAACTTTTTCAATAGAATTGATTTACTTATTTCTTCTATTCATAGTTTCTTCTTAAACTTTTTATTGAGTGCGGGTGCTTAACAAATAAATTGTGTTTTCTTTGGTCGATCATAGCCTTTGGCCGAGAGCCAACTGAACTATTAAATAAGTTTTATGTCATTTTCCTAATCAAATCATGTCAAGTTAAGACAAAAGTTTATTAAGTTTATCTAATAGTAGGTTTTAGTTTCTAAAAGAGTTTTTGGAAACGAGCAAATATAATATTATTGAATCAAAAGGAGATTTGGTGAGAAAATATCAATTAATTTTATTACAAAATTATTTTTATGGTTTTATGGTTAATGAAAAATAAGAAGAATGATTAAGAAATATGTTAAGTAATGAAGTTCTGGCTGATAGCCTGCCTAGCCACATCAATAGAAATATTCTTTTCCAATTGTAAAAGTACCATTTTCTTTATTTTTGGTGAGTTTTTATGCTTTGCCAAATGAATTTCTTTTCACTGACTTAAATATTGAGCTGATTTTAGAAGCCATGCAATTTTAAAAGACCATAAATGATGGCAATAGATTGCCTTTCCTTTTTTCCCACACTAATCATCAAGTTTCAGAACAATGCGCATTTCGAACTGGCAAATCACCATCACGAAATTATCATTTTTGTCAAGAATTTTCGCAACTTTTCCTTTGCTTCTTTTCTTTTTTTCATCATGGTTATTAGGGTTCCGGACCCAATGGGTACCAAAAGGAGACTTCGTTGTTCGACCGTCCATCCTCGAGACATATCTCATGAACCGTAATAGCTAGATAGTTGAAATTTTCACAAAATGTATAGTTCTATTCGGGCACTAGCAACAAATACTAAAACTAAAATATATTCAAAAACTTAAAGGGGTCCCCATACAAGAAACATTTCGGTTTGTATGGCAGCTATACGATCCAGTAATCCCACGATCTTGAAATTTGGTTAATTGGTGGATACATCAGAAACTTATATTGTAGAAATTTCAGTTTGATCGGATTACTAGGAAGGGTACCCCCAAACAAACCCCCATTAAAATTTAGGTTCTTATTAGAAAAACTTTTCTGTTTTTTAGACTATTGAACTGAAATTTAGATACTAAAGTTTTTTTCTATAGGCGCTACACATCTGTCAGGCAAATCGGCCAACTAGGGATATTGAATTGAAATTTAGACACTACTAGTTTCTGATATAGGCGCTGCACATCTGTTACAATCAGCCACATTGGACAACTAGGAGGGGTACCTACCATACAAACCCCAATCTGGTACGAAACCCTCCTTGTACGAGTCTGACTCGCACTTGGCCCATTTTTATAATTAAACAAATTATGATGAATTTGCCTCTTCAGTAAAATTGTTTCATATTATTTCTTCATGTTTTTAGCAAGTAAATACTTGATACTTCTCGCTTCCTTCATCTGAATTTGCAGTTTAAATAATTTCACTTTTATCAACTTTTGATAGTTTTGCCAAGTAAATTCTTTAAAATGTATAGATTGAAATGAACTGAAATGATTCTTGTCTAAACAATTTACTCTCCATTACATTTCTAAATACTTATATCAAATCCAGCAATTATGGAATAGAAAAGACACAGTAAATTGAAGTCTGAAAATCTTTTTATAAACTTTTCTTCCATTTTGCCTTTTTTTGAAATTTGTATTCATAATTTTCTCTTTCATTACTTCATGTTAAATGTTACATTGATCCTTTGTTATTATTCTTTACATATTGTATGTGTTTGTGTACTATATGCAATGTAATTATGTGTTTGTGATTTACAATTCTTAGGAAAAGGAATGAATTTACAATAGCATACAATACAATAATAAACAACCAAGCAACAACATCACTAACAAATGAACGAAGAGAACAATACAAAAATATGTAAGAAAATGAAAACACGAATGAAATGCAATAAAATTGTGTTATTTCAACACCTTTATTCATGTTACAATAACAACATCAACATCAATATTTGTAGCATGCAACTAAGTCTTTGTGGCACATACAGTGCCCTTTATTTGTACCTATGTTGCAATATCGTGTATCGTGTTTATATTGACTGACCAACCAACCGACCAACCAACAGACAAACAGACCAATCGTATAAATAAATAACTAAATTTGTTTGTGCACAAATGAATGAATGGAATGAATGGCTGAAGGAAGGATAGAAGTATGAATGGAATAACCAACTAACAACACTCCATCAATGCTCACAATACTTGGTCAATATAAGGCAAACATGTTGGTAACACAAAACACAAAAAAAAAAAAATAAATAAATATAGTTTGGTATTGCATTGAAATAGGAAACGAATGAAAGAAAGCATTTCAACTTTGTGTTGTTAGATAGAAATCTATAGATAAGCATTAAATTACTGGTACTACAAATTGTTAGTTGTTATTTATGGCATTTCTTCGACTTTTTCATATTATTGCTGTTGTTATTGTTTTTGTTGTTGAAAGATATAGAAACAAAATACTTATAAAGAAGAATTAGTTACTATTTACTATATTTATGTATTTATTTTTATATTAAACAATGGACCACAAGAATTTTTATTAAATTTTTTCCATTATTTTTTATTATTTCAGCATCAAGACGAATATCAATCAATCAATGTCACTATGATATTATTTTATATTATCAATAAAAATCAAAGTTAAATTCTTTAAGGTAAGTGGGGATTTATTGTTATTATTGTTGAAATAAAAATTGTTCAATGCAGATTACTTCTACATTGGTTGAAAGTTAAAAAAACAAAGAAAATTTGTAAAAAGTTTCTTTTAAGCTGTTAGTCACTTAAGCAGTTGACAATCATATGATGCCAAACATTGTTTTCGTCATTAAATGGACAAATTATCAGTTGAAACATGCACAGCAATGAAGTCTAGGCATACCAAATTCCATTTAGATTTCTGTTCCTTTGCTGTTTATAGCCATCTTTCAATGTTAAAAGCCACACTGAGAATGTTGCACTTATCCAATGCAGTTCCTTGAACATTCATACATATATGTATGTATAGACTTATTAGAATTCAACGTGAATATTAGGACAACTAATGTGAAATTACAAATGAGATTATTGTGAAACTCGCTCAAGGAATCATAAATTTATTCTTATTCATTTTCTTTGGAATCCAACATTTTCTGATATACATCTTACATCTTTTATTATGGAAATGCTTGGCATAAATCGTTTGCTAAAACAAAGAAGTTTTTTACACATTGAGACTTATTAGAATTCAAGCAATTGAATTGATTTTTAGGGTTCCGGACCCAAAGGGAACACTATTGCAGAGACTTCGTTGGCCGTTGTCTGTGCTCGGGTCATATCTCATAAACCGTAACAGGTAGAGAGTTGAAATTTTCACAAAATGTGCAGTTCTGTCCGGGCATTAGCAACAAATACTAAAACTAAAACACTTTCAAAAACTTAAAGGGGTCCCCGTACAAGAAACATTTTGGTTTGTATGGCAGCTATACGATCCAGTAATCCCACAATCTTGTATTATACTTAAGAAAATTAAAATTGACGAAATTCCAGTTTGATCAGACCACTAAGAAGGGTATCTTCCATACAAGTCCAAATTAAAATTCAGGTTCTTATTTGAAAAATTTTTTGTTTATTGTTCTATCGAACTGAAATTTTGACACTATAAGTTTTTAATATAGGCGCTGTACATCTGTTGAAATCCGCCAAATTGGCCTATTAGACGAGGTACCTTCCATACAAAAGCACCATTAAAATTCAGGATCTTATTAGAAAAACTTTTTGTTTTTTGTCCTATCGAACTGAAGTTTAGACACTATAAGTTTCTGAAATAGACGCGGTACATTTGTTGGAATCAGTCAAATCGGACCACTTGGGGGACTACCTCCCATACAAACCCCAATCTGGTACAAACCCCAATCTGGTACAGAACCCTTCGGGTACGAGTCTGACTCGCACTTGGTCTTTTTTTTTTTTTTTTTTTGGATTTCCAGACGAAACGTCATTTAATTACAGTTTAAAGAGGGTTTATTGCATATATTTTCCAATATAACGACGTTTTTTGTTTGTATAGTTCAAAATTCATTGTGATACTTAGACTTAGTTTAAAAATACAAGAAAAATAATAATAGTAATGAAAGTTTGATATACATCAGTGAAGACAGAGATTTAAGCAATCATAATTCAAAATTCATTAAAAAATGTTACTATATCTAAGCATATACTTAGTCCTTTTATAGAACATCACATGACAGTCTAATTCTTTCTAGACTTATAATTGTATAATATATTTCCTTAACAATCACATTTCTAACTAAACTAAAAGTCCAACTTTTTAAGGTTATTCATAAATCATTCCACAAATAATTCTATCGAGAAATCCTAAATAATTTCTCACAATTGTCTGTCTCACCATAGAATTTTCTACTTATTCAAAAATTCACTACATGTGAAACTTTTTCAATTGAAATGGTAAAACATTTTCTAAATTGGCTCTAATTAAATTTTAAACAATCAAATTTCTATCTACTTCAACACTTTTTCAACAAGTTTAACCACTATTTTAACAAGTTCACCAACAATTTCGTTTATGTATTTAGTTTCTGTACTTGTATTATGTTTATAGTATAGGTAAGTACACATACATACACATCATAAACATACACACATGAATCACTTCTATAAGTGCCAATTATTCAAAAGCAAAAATTTCAAATTAAAGAAAATTTTCCACAGAATAAAGAAAAAAAGAGGAGAATTATAATAAAGTAAAGTAGTTTTGACTATCAGATACCCTGCACAACCAAACATTTCATATGACAAAAAATTGAAATAGAAATTATCTGGAAGGTAAGCATAATTCTAGATATCATTGTTGAACAGAACTTATTAGAAATAGAAATACTTATCTAGTATAGAGAAGACTTTTTGTTTGACTAAAAAAAAAAACCAAATTTGAGCTTTCAACTGCAAATATATTCCAACTTTTTAATATGTAGATTCCATTAAAAGAAATAGACATTCAAATGTGGGAATTTATTTCATCACTATAGTATCTACTTTATTCTTCTGATTATCAAGGTCCTCCAAAAAAATTAAACATATATGGAAATGAGACAAATCTTATTTAAAAGTATTTAAGTACAATAGTTCTAATGCTCAAAACTAAGTAGTATCTAAACTTAATTGAATTGTAAATTGAAATTAAAACTTCCATCCAACAAAAGTCACAGTAGTAAATAATAAGATTTCAACAAGAAGATTAAACTTAAATATGCACACAAGACAGATAAATACAAATATGACAAGGAGAATAGTAAAGTAAAAGTGTAGAAAATGAAATTAAAAATTTAATGAAATCTAATACAAAAGAAACAAAAAAAAGTATTTATAACAGATGATGCGGCAAAAGCTAAATGTGGCTGTCGAAAATATTGTAGTACAATGTTGTGTATTTAAAAAATTGAAATAAATATTAAGGTATTACAATAAAAATTTTATGAAAGCATAAAGCATTTGTTACCAAAATACAGATCATTCATCACATCTGTGGGCCAAGCAAATCATTATTTTTCTTTAGTACAATATAATACACAAAGAACTTTGGGTGTAAGAGATGTCTGGTGATTCTATGATGAGATGAATGAAGCTCATAATTACATCAATTACTTAATGAAAAATGTTAAATCATAATGCTAAAAAATTATGATTATGATTTATAGATATTAACATTGAACGAACAAAGGAAGAGAAATTCTAGAAATATTATTAGCGAGAGGTGTTCAATGAGTATTGAGTGCATGAAAGAAAATTTTCTAAATTATTTGTTGGTTTTAGTAAGTGTTTATGAAGACTATCTACTATCATCATATGCATCAATCAAAATTGGGTTTCAACTTGTAATGAAAGTTGTGTAGGCTGAGAAGATAAAACTTAGTACATATGTAAGAGAAACATGGTAACCCTGCAAACTTTAACTTTGAGAGTTTCGTATTCATTTACAACTCCTAGACTTTCTTATACATATGATATTCTTTTTTTAATGGCATAGCGAATGCTTTCTTCTGTGCTTCATAAGCCTTGTTTAGAGATCTGTCCGTTTAAGGAATTTAAAACCTTTCCAATTTGAGCTGAGTAACTCGTAAGTCCTTCTGCAAAGACTTTATGGTAACCTAATGTTTTTTGTATCCATCCAATGTAATTGCGAAACAATGTTTGTGTTCAATGTAGCTCCAAAGCATTAAGCAGATATACAATATCCTGGCCCAATGAATACATTATTAATCTCTTTTCTATTAATTTCATAGGTCTTGGCACAGCATATCTGATAGAAGTCTTTTTAGAAGTAGTCAGCAGTCCCAAACTAGATTCACCTTGTTCTCGAAAGAACTGATCATAGCGCAGTCATTTAAAAAATTTATAAAAATCCATTGATCTCTTCACATCCATTTGAAAACTATTGTCTTGTGATTAGGATTATGGTGGAGTTGTTGAGTCCGAATTACCTTACATAAGGTGAGGAATGAGAAATAAGAAGATATCTTAGTGTGAGCAGGACTTGGTAACTTTCCTTTGACTAGTTGCGAAGTATCGCAACCAAGTTGTTTTTGCTCTAAACTAAAACTTCTTTATCACCCCCTATTTAATGATGGAGTGATGGAAACATTCTCTCTTTAATGGGACATTTAAATTTGCAAATTTAATTCAATTGTTAAGCAATTGTGGTTTTAATGCCTGTTATTGATGTTGATTGATTTATAAACAATTTTTTTTTTTTTTTCTTTCCAATAACAAAATCACTTGCCATAATTTTGTTTCGGTACTATGTTCTCTCCTTGTTGTTGCTGTTATTATTGTATTATAATTTTGTTTTTTTTTTTGTTGTGAGGTTGTTAAACAATAAACAAAATTGAATTAGCTGCGTTAGGCATTTTGACAGCTGTGGTGCCTACAACTGCCTTCTGGTGCCACATGCGGGGCTGCTTGCCGCCTATCAAGCAAATATTGCCAATAAAAAAATGTATAGAAAAAGCAAGCAAATGCACAAAATCAAATATAGTAAATTGATAAGAAGGAATAGCAAAAAAAAAAAAGAACAAAATATGCCAGCATTTGAAGTAGCAGCAAATATTTAGAAGCCGCAACATCAGCAAAAATATAAAACACAAAAAAAAAAAATAAAACATGCGAAATGGAAGGGAAAAAATATATTTCGAAAAATATAAATAAAATGTAATTTCATTTGAAATTGGCATTTAATGTTGGCAATTTTCAATGTTGGCAAAAATTGATGTGCGTCGAACTGAAATAAACTGTAAGCGAGTGTAAATAAATGTATAAACGAGAGACATGTTGTCGTATACGTAATTATTTCATTAAACACTCTGTGGACTAGTAATATAGACACACACACACACACACACAAACATACAACAAAGATACTCATTTTGTGTATGTGTGTGTGTGTGTGTGCAAATAACATGCATCTAAATTAATAATGTTGAATTACAACATTTCGTTCGTAGTCTGTCTCCTCTATAGTGCATAGAAAAAGAATCAGACGAGAGGCCCATCTAATTTTATATAAACAAATTTTTACATGATTTTATATAGTTTCAACACCCCAACTTAAATTTCAATTTCAGTTTGTTCGTGTCTGCACTTAAAATTGCCTGAAATGAATATAAAACATGATTTTTTGTTATGGAAGGAATGAGGAGTCAAAGGTTTTGCGTGTTGTACGGTAATTAAACAATTTCCGTTGCATTTCATTTCCTTTTTTTTTCCGTTTTTATTTCTCATCCATTTTTTGTTGGTTTCCATTAAAAGGAAATTAAGAAAAACTACATACACATACACATACATTTCAAATATAAAATAAAAATGTTAAATGTCTAATTTTGTATGTTTGTTTGCTTGGTCTTTAATTAGCATTGAAATCATTTGAAGCTGAAATTAAAAAGTGAGTTTGATGATTTAATTTTATACAAATTGATTTTTAAGAGATTGCCCGGAATTAAAAAAAAATTATGCTTTAGATTAAGAATAGAATAGGATTTAGTTTTAGCTTAAAATGAATGGAGAATGAAGAGAAATAGATTAAGATTTGTAAACATAGTTGTGGACTTCAGGATTTAAAGCGAATAACACTGAAAATATTCTTGATATTCATAATCCTGTTTGTTTTTGTGAACTTTTTTATAGTCAAATAATTGATTTTGACTTAAACAATATTATTTAGAAATATTTAAGTTCTTATTTATTTATTTATTTATCATAATTAAGTCTTTTTTATAATACTAAACTTAATACTAATTTTAACGAGTGACTAGCTGCTGGGGCCTACGACTTGTTCTTAAGTTCTTGTTGTCTTCTCTTCTCTTCTCTTCTCTTCTCTTCTCTTTCTCTTCTCTTCTCTCTCTCTTCTCTTCTCTTCTCTTCTCTTCTCTTCTCTTCTCTTCTCTTCTCTTCTCTTCTCTTCTCTTCTCTTCTCTTCTCTTCTCTTCTCTTCTCTTCTCTTCTCTTCTCTTCTCTTCTCTTCTCTTCTCTTCTCTTCTCTTCTCTTCTCTTCTCTTCTCTTCTCTTCTCTTCTCTTCTCTTCTCTTCTCTTCTCTTCTCTTCTCTTCTCTTCTCTTCTCTTCTCTTCTCTTCTCTTCTCTTCTCTTCTTTCTCTTCTCTTCTCTTCTCTTCTCTTCTCTTCTCTTCTCTTCTCTTCTCTTCTCTTCTCTTCTCTTCTCTTCTCTTCTCTTCTCTTCTCTTCTTCTCTTCTCTTCTCTTCTCTTCTCTTCTCTTCTCTTCTCTTCTCTTCTCTTCTCTTCTCTTCTCTTCTCTTCTCTTCTCTTCTCTTCTCTTCTCTTCTCTTCTCTTCTCTTCTCTTCTCTTCTCTTCTCTTCTCTTCTCTTCTCTTCTCTTCTCTTCTCTTCTCTTCTCTTCTCTTCTCTTCTCTTCTCTTCTCTTCTCTTCTCTTCTCTTCTCTTCTCTTCTCTTCTCTTCTCTTCTCTTCTCTTCTCTTCTCTTCTCTTCTCTTCTCTTCTCTTCTCTTCTTCTCTTCTCTTCTCTTCTCTTCTCTTCTCTTCTCTTCTCTTCTCTTCTCTTCTCTTCTCTTCTCTTCTCTCTCTTCTCTTCTCTTCTCCTCTCTTCTCTTCTCTTCTCTTCTCTTCTCTTCTCTTCTCTTCTCTTCTCTTCTCTTCACTTCATATACATTGTACAGTATATACATTGTATATAGAGTTCATTAAATTTGATTAAGAAAGTGGGAGATATGAGTGGAATATGTGAATGCCTTCCTGCAAGCCTCTAATGTTTATCATTACATCTTCCGACAATTACTTTATCAGGAGAGCATTGCAGCATACGTGATTAGAAGAAATTCTATGTTACAATAAGTTTGATGCCTGACGAAGATTTCAGAGTACAGTGAGTACACAAAAAGTCGTCTAATATAGTTGACGTTGTTCAAGTTGTTGGTTATAATATAATATACATATAAGCCTCAGGAAGGTTTTTGCTGAAGAATACTCTACTCTCCAAAGAGTATACACCAATTCATAATAATATCCAGATTACCTTCGAATGAAACTTGACATGTACATATGATTTGATGCATAGCAATATAGATTCTGTTTAGCTAGGGCCAACAGCCTCGCAGATACTTATATATGAATGAAAAATGGACATTGTTTTCTTGGCAGCTCTGTTAGACTGTATTTGTGTATCAAAATAATTAAGAAGTGTTTCAAAAATTAAAAGTATCGTAAGAGACCCACATTTCAGTAGGGAGATTGTATTAAAGCAAGGGCAAGCTCTCATTGCATCATGGTGAATGATCCAAAAAATGTTCTCCTGCCAACACATAGATTTATTCCATTCATGTGCATATTGAACAACTGAATCTGTATAATTAATATACTTATATTGGCAAAACTGGCATTGACAAATAACAGATTTCAATGACAAATAAAAGATGATACCATCCAAAAGTTGTCCGCTTGAATGTAAGATCTATCACACAATGAGAAACAAGTACAAGTAAAAATGGCTTCAGAGCATTAAAGAAAATAGCCACAGATTAAAACACTCTATTCCAACACTTCTTAAAATCGTTAAAACTATGTTGTGTTAATTTATACAATGGATTGGCCGTTTTCCAAGAGATAATTGTATTTAAGACGACAACAACTAATAAATGTAATCCTCATGAGGACAATGTGGCATCCAAATAAACCAGGGCCTGTGCTACGTGTCGGACCAACATGAAACCCCACACCGAGTATAATAAAGAGATTTGCTAATGCAAGTTTAGTTACCTTCCGTTCGGTCATTAAGTTTTCGTTAATTTCCCGCTTAAATGAGTCACTTTCAATTGAATTTAATTGCTAATATTTGCTCGTTTCTTTAAATAGTTTTCCAAATTTTTGAGGCGGTAACCCAACGTTCTTCTCTACTTCACACAAAACTTAAATATAACTTCAATTTTAGTACACTTCAACTATAGGGTGCACACGCTAAAAACATATAAATTGTAGAAATAAAAAAATAATTCTAAGAAAAATGAATGAAAAGAATGCTAAAGTTAACAACTTTTTTAACATCGCCCAATTAGAGTTCTTTAATGAAAAGGCATATAAATGAATGAAATAAAGAAACGCATGTTGGTAAGAAGAAACCAACCAAACCGGCACGAGACACGATACAAGAAGCCAGTGTTTCTTAAACTGTGCTGTATAGAGCATTTAGTCCTTTAAAGAACCAATTTCACTCGCCATAAAAAAAAATTAATAAAAAAAATTAAACTAAAAATATTAAATGTGAAATAAAATTTAGTGCTTCACTTTAAATTTTTTTAGAAAGTATGAAATGAAAAGCTTAAGAAACTCTGAAACCAAATTGAAGATAAGCTGAGTTGAGTTCAACTGATCCAAAAGGAAAAGCACAGCAGGCCAAACATAAATTAGATGCTTAACAACATAACAGCAAACAACTGAATAAAGAAAGGTGCAAGGACGATTTTCACAGAAATAGAGAAGGCATAAGGGGAACGGCAAGTCGCCTTTGTGTATGCTACAGTTTTGTATTATTTTTGTTTTTCTTATGGTAGTTAACTGAATGCCTGACAAAATGGCATTAAGTGTAGAGGAGCGAGCGAGCATAGAATGTCGACAACGTGTTTCGTCTTAAGTCAAGTACAATACATGGGGGACAACTTTATTTGCACGCTCAGATTTGTGAAAAACAATAAAAAGCAAGAGAAAACTCACCCATTAAAGTAATTACATGACAAAATTTATTGTTGCCAGACACAAAGTTGACTTTGCACGATTTAATTGGAGATAAATATATAAATACATTTTTTTTATTTTTATTTTTGTTAAATTTTACATTTAATTTGGAAAAATCAATGACCCTAAATTTGAATTGAGTTTAAAGTCACATAGGAAAATTTTAAAAAATCAACATAAGTTTCTACATTATTTAATCATCAAGTTACTCGTTCAAAATTATATTTTCATTTCTTTGTTTGTACTAAACAAAAAAAAAAAACGCTGCAAACAATAACAAAAAATACATAAAAAATGGTGCGTAGACGTTCAGGTAGTGCAAATCAACCCTCATCATCCAATCGAGGCTCACGTCGCAGCTTTCAAACAAGTTCGGGCACGAGTTTGCCACAAGCAAAACCAACGGAGCCTGCTAGCACCACCACCACCAATGCTGGCAAAAGCAGTGGCGGTCGTACAACTGGCGAAGTTTTTAGGGACATGGCAGCAACCGCAACTGGGGTCGCTGTTGGCTCAGCAGTGGGTCATGCTGTCGGGCATGGTATAACAAATGCTATGAGTGGTGGCAATAGAGGTTCAACCTCAGCTGCTGCGCCGCCTCAACAAGAACAACGTTCGGTGGAACTAACTGAGTCTGGCCCTTGTGCCTTTGAAATTAGACAATTTCTCAGATGCACACAAGAGAATAGCGATCTCAATGTTTGCGAAGGCTTTAATGAGGCTCTGCGTCAATGTCGCGCCAAACATAACATTCCACAGTAGGGCGGGCAAATCCTACTTTTACATCATGAACTCGTCAACAGATAAAAGAAAACGTGCAGCGTTTTTGGAAATTGGTACAATATTGAATGGAATTCAAATTTTATAGTTAAAATTGTATACGAAATCATTTAGGAAGAATATACGAGTAACACAATTCTGTCTCTATTCCATTAACGTTCTTAAATTTATTGGGTTTCATGGGGTTATTGAAAATATCCATGGATATTGGAAAGTATGCATGCAAAATAAGTTTAAGGAAAGAATAGCTTTTATTTGCAAAAGAAAATTTTCTTTAAAATGCCTTAAAATGTTTTAATCTTAAACTTTTGAATCCTTTGATGATTTTAAATAGGAAATGAACTAATTAAATTATGGACTGGGTAATGGCCTAGAGTTAGTGCTTCCAAATCATCTACATTGGACCTTCTTCTTCTACCTGCGGCACTGCTATAAATATTTCTTCAAAATTTAACATTATTCCGTAGATTTTATGCACCATTCTTGTCTACTTCAACAGTATTCCTCCATAACACTCCAAAGTGTGGGGAACGTGGAGGTATAAGGTGGAACTCTCCTCAAAGCGGTGCACATTCATGTAGAAACTGCATCTTGGATAATCACAGAAGCAGATGCAATGCAACTCTACAACTCATTTTATTCAAGAGTTTTCAATCAATCATTAGCTTAATGTTTGTTACTCCTTGTCGCTCTTAGCTTTCTCTCTTTATTTCTTATATTTAAAGAACCTTGCTCAGGGTTACTCCTAGAAAGTCTTTACAATTTGCATTCAACATATATTAATATCTGCTAAGAACTAATGAAAATTGCAGTATTTTATTTTCCCCAGCTCATAGTGGTTCAACATTAATCTCATTAAGAGGACTTCCCTCCTCTCTCTCTCTGTCCACCTCTTGATGTAACACCACACTTTTATCTCTAAAAACTGAGTATTTTTTCTTTTTACATATGTGGTTAATTCGAGTACCTTAAATATTTATAATAATTTAAATTACCACAGGCCTGCACCACTGAGAGATTATAATTCCATTTGATTTATTTTTCTAAAAAAAATAAAATAAAATATAAAAAGAGACACATAAAAAGAATTAAAAATTCATTGCACTTTGGTTAAATGAACTAAACATGAATTTATTAAAATGTCAACTTAATTCAAATTAACATAAATTAATGTCACCCAAAAGGTTCATTTATTATTTTATTTTTTTTTATTTAACATTTTCAAAAATGTGAATTAAATGTTTATAATTTTAAATATAAACAAAATTTTTGTTTTTCTTCTTTCTTTGACGTGTTGATGTAAAAATTAATGCAAAAACTTTTAGGAAGATTTTATTTCATTAAATTGAGATTGACAGAAGCAAACTGGGTGCGCATAAATGTTTATAAAGAAAGATAAATCAGAGAAAATGAGAGGCAAAAGTTACTCACTGACAGTCAAGTAAGTAAACAGAGTGACAGAAAGACCAACAGATTGTGGTTTAATTGAACTTTTGACAACTTCTGACAATAACTAAAATCATAAGGATTCAGAGTGAAAAACAAATATAATTAAATTTTTCTTTAATTCCATGAAGTTTGGATTCTAAAATGTTTAATTCCATGAAGTTTGGATTCTACCGAAGACAATAAGGAATCTTTGTAAAAAAGTTTGCGTATAACCATATGGAAACCCTATTTCTGATGCCTGATTACATCATAAGCAGACATTATCATGCTTCCTTAATCTTATCCTTAAGGAATTCTTGAACAATTTTCGTTCTATCCAAGAGAAAGAAGACAATACCTGCGCCACTGCTTATCACTTGCACCTGAAGCACGTAAGGATGACTTTTCCCGACCTTGACACACAATTTCCTAGCAATTTCTTTGATCTTTCAACAGTCAACAATCAGTAATATCGCCAAGCTTTCAAAGAAAACAAATTGATTTCCGAACAGCTTCGGAAAGTCATACAAGTTCAATGGATCCACCTTCTTTAGTAGTCACAAAACAGTCCAATTTTGTTGGTCTAAGTGAACTCAAATGCTACTACCTTCACCTAACAATTGAACATTTCCCTGCTATTTAAGTAGGATTCCAAAATACTTTTCAGATTGTAAAAAAGGAAACTGTTGAACTGTGATATGAGGTGTACGATAAACAAAATTAAAAAGAGTGTTAAAGCGACATTTTGTATATTTTGTGTGCGATTTCATTCGAAATGAACACAAAGGCGAATCTAATGAAAAAGTTTTTAGCAAATACCTTGACATGTTTACCAAAGCTCGATATGAAGCGAAACCAAAACCGAGAGAAGGCCAAAGACATTTAAATATAAAAAGGAAGCAACAGAAAATAATTGAAAATGGAAAAGTTAACAAAAATCGCTAAGAAATGTCAACTAACAAGAAAAGTAAAATACAATCAGATTGAAAAGCGAAACGAATGGAAATCAAAAGGAAAGGAATAAGTTTAAGGAAGGAAAATATAACAAAGGACAAAATACATACAGCATAGAATAGGAGAGACGAAAAGCACAAAAAATAAGAAGCAACAAAGGACGAAGATGTTGGTAAACAAAATTACAATTAACTGAAAGTGACAAACGAAAATGAGCAAAGCTTCTACTTCTTGTACATCATTGAAAGGATCAACAGCAAGCAAACAATAGAATATGCTTACACACAGAAATACACACACATACACATACATACACACACACAGAGATACACCAAAACACATACTAACATGTTGGCACCAAAGTTTAAAGTGTAAACTTTTAGCTTGAGGCCTGTTGGCGGCACCATTATGTTTTGGTTTCGTTGAGGTTGAGCTGATAATGGGAGTTAGGAAGTTACGTAAGTTGACATAAAAGGAAGCAAAACAAATAAACAAAGGATGACGTGAAATCACATTGCCAAAAATTGAAAAGAAAAGGAACATTTTAATTGTGCTGACTGGTGGAGTTAAAAAAACATACTGATGAAGGAGCACAAAATTGACTAAGGAAATCTACCCCAAACCATGTGGATATAAGAAAAAAAAAATGCTAAAGAAAACAAAATAGAAATAAACAAAAGAAGTTAAAAACAAGTGAAGATAAGGAAGTGTTACTTGATGATTCTTAAAAAGAAATTGTGTCGGAAGGGAGGGAGAATTTGTATAGGAAAGACATTGATGATGAAATGGGTTCTTTGTTTTGAGTTCTAAATGCCGTTTTTTTTTTTATTTACACTCAGTGAAGTTTGGAACAGATAGAAGGAGGCAGTAAAGACCCCATTAAGTATTGTATACCGTTAATATATTCTTGATCAGCTCGACTAGATTTTTAGATTATATAGGCATCCGTTCATCTGTCTGTCCATTTGTGTTTATGCAAACTAGTCTCTCAGTTTGGGCGCTTTATATTTGTAGGAATCACCCGAATCACACTACTGGACTATTTTGAATACTTCTCATGCAAACCTAAATTTCAATTCAGGTTCTTATAAGGAAAACTATTTTGTTTTTAGTATAATCGAACTGTAATTTGGATCCTTTAAGTGTTGGACCCATATTCACCAACCACATAAATATCAAGAGAAATGCGTGAAGAGGATAACAACTTCTACATAGCCGAATTTACCTTTATTTTTTCTTGTTTTTTAATAAATTAAACCTTCTTTTCAACACTATTGTTTTCATTTGAAATATTTGCACATTGCGATGCTGGACGATTATTTTGATTTAGAAAATATGGCTGTGTCTCTTTTAAGAAAAAGGAACAATGGTCAAAAGGATATTGCCCAAATTTTAATGTGTTAAAGTGCTTCCATTTGAAACACTTATCTTTTGCCAATAAAAAATGGAGATCCTTAGTAGTAGATATCTTCTTTAGTGTCAGTACCACAAAGTTCTTCTGATTGCCTTAAATAATTTTAATTTAGTTTCCACAATTGAGAACAAAAAAAATTTGGTTTAATAATGCAGTTATTTATTAAAAACTTGTATTCAAGGATAAAACTAGATAAATCAATGATGACTAGATGAGAAGTTTGCTTAGGTGAACAGCAATGCATAAGTTGCATTCTGGGTTTATGGAATTGATTCTGCTCATTGACTTTTATTCATTGCTAGACTTTTGGAGTACGAAAATTGTTCAAATTTCTGTCTAAATTTGAACTCAATTGTCATATCAACATTTCGAAAAATACTCATTGTAACTCAACTCAACAAGTTAACCTAAATAGCTTCCTTTTTGCTACTATGCAACAATTCCAAGGCAACATTTTAACAGTAGAATTCCTTTTTCGCTATCAAGTTCCGTATGAAACTTAGTTCAAATTCCAAAAATATATAACAAAATTGAACATCATCCTATTATCCTAGACTTTTTGGCAATTTCTAACCCTTCATCATCATCATCAGCATCAGACTCATCAATTTCATAATATGATCAGCTTTTAATGAAACTGTGACCTATTACAGAATGCATTCTGTATGACTGTGACTATGACTGTGATTGAGGTACATGCTAGTGCCAAATTTTGATTGTGGTCAAATCAAAATGCCAATCATGTCAACCCACCCAATGAATGGTCACTAATCATATTCCAATGAAAATAAGCAAAAAGCAATAAAAACAAAATCAAAAGCATTGCAATTTTTGTGTTTTAAACTGGAAAATATTCTAGCAAACTAAATACTACTACTAAAATGAATATGAAAAAAGATTTTTTCAAAAGTCATATAATGGCACAATATTAAAATAGTTTGAATTAGTTGGTTGGTTCACTTGTCAAAGAGAAAAGCCAAAGCCAATAATAAATGTTAAATTGCACAGAAAGCCAGAACCCAAAAGCTTTTTTTGATAAACTCTTCTCCGAAAGGTTGTTGGAATTTTGGGGGCCACGTACAAGCAAAATATACGAATGAAGCAACTCATGCATATTTAATCGTTTCCACTTAAAAAATATAAAAAATATTCTTTCTGTTCTCTTGTATGTATTGTATATGTATGTATATTTTCTATTCCCTTTTTTCATTTCAAGTTAACGAAAGACCAAGTTATTGGCGACGGTTTATTAGACAGCGATTATGCGCAAAATGGCAGGCGCCAGACATTATTACGAAGAAGAAGAAAGTAACAAAAAAAAAGATAAAGAAATATGCAAAGACAGAGCTCAAGCTAAAGAAGAGTCAGAGAAACACACTCAGGCAAGATGAATTGAAAGGAGAAGAAGCAAAGCGTTATAATGCCACTGCTGCATGTCATTTGCAAGGTTTCTCTTACATTGACTGACCGACAGACTGACAGACAGACAGAGAGAAGGATAGACAGATATAAAATTGAATAAAGAGGGAGGAAAAGTGAATCAAGTGAATGCGAAATTTTAGTCAGCTGCGAGTTAAGAGATGAAAATGCTTTACTTAGTGAATGAAAATGATGCGCAATTTTTGCCGCATTAACTTATGAATGAAATTTTCATTTCATTTTCATTCTTATTCATTCAACGTTGATCACTTTAGGTATAAGACATTTTGAAGTCAGTGAATTATGATGATGATAATGATTATGATTATTGAGGCTAAAATGCTACTGACGTTTTTTAAAATTCAGTTCAACAACAAGAGACACGTTTTTCGCATTGAATATCATCATCATCATCATCATCATCATCATCATCATCATGAGGAGCATTGAGCCAGTAAAATTGAACTAAAGGCAAAGAGCCAAAATTTTATTTAAGAATATGACATTTGAGTTGGAAGTTTCCCTTTCTATTCTATATGAAAATGAATATTGGTGGTGGAATTAGGGTTTTGTTTTTTTACCACAAGTATGGATATTCTATTGCCTTCTTGCGGTGACATGCGATTGCCGCTCGAATGCGCCACATGTTTGACAGAGCGTCAGAGATGTAGATGTAGATCCAAGAAAATGTCAAAAAAGAATTGAAGAAAAATATGAGGAAAATCATAAAATTTCGGCATTATGAATGAATTGTATACCTGACATATGGAAATATGATACAATAAAAAGATGTGACTCTTGTTAAATTCTAAAAAATTTACAACAATTGAAGTCTTAATGATCTTGTCAATATGCTCTAAAATAGGTCACATGTTTGACAGCATGAAGCATAAGAAGCTTTAAATTCTAGAATATGTCTGAAATGTCTGAAAAAAATTAAAAATTTAAGGAATAATAAATAACGCTATTATTGAAGTGAAACTTCTTTAGCTTAGGGGAATAAATCCAAAAAATATGAAAATGAAATGTGACGAAAATCAAAATTTGACCATCTTAATTTTATATTGAAGCTATTTAGGCAAATACAAATACATATATATTAACAATCATTTCGAAAACATTGTTTTAAAAGACTTTGGATATAAAAAATATATAAAGAAGTTAAGAAAATGTCTGAAAGGTCCGAAAAAAATTATAAATTTAAGGAATAAATAAATAATAAATTTGTTGTTTCTGACATATGAAAATAAACAATTAGAAGGGGTAAATCTTGTTAATTTGAATTCTAAAAAATAAGAATATTGGGAAAATAATAAGAAGAGGATGTAAATTATTCCAGAACAGCGCCACTGTTATACTCGATATATCATGTCAAGTGATGGTTTTTAGTTATGAACTATGAATTTTAAATTGAAAACTAAATGATCTTTGCAGTAAAGTATAAGAATTTTAGGATACTCATATCTATCCTAAACAAGAACTGGGCTATAAATGAAAATGTGCACTGCTATACTAAATAGTAGTAGATCCAATAAATTCTAGTTGATTTCATTAACAAATTTCTGGTCATCAAAGGGTAAAATATTACAAAGAATAACTCAAGACCAACATTTGACTTATTTGAATCAAAGATATTTCATATTTTGTTATATTTCCATAACTTTCTATAACAAAATTTAAGTTTCACTAAAAAGTCTAGTAATTTTTCCATTTCATAGTTTTGCATGACAGTGTAGGGCATGAAAAATATCAAATTTTTCTATGTTCTTTAACACAAAACGAATTCTAATTTAAATAAATCTGCTAGGAGACTCATAGAACTGAATGCCTTTTGGGACATGAAACAGAAAACGATAAATACAGACTAGTATTTCTCTATTGCTTTGCTTGCACCTGCTGTCGTTGTTATTATTGTATAGAATATAGATTTTTCTTTTCGTATGTTTGACATCAATTCCGAGTATACAGGATGAATTCCTTCCATTCACTCATTCATTGCTTCGAAGTACTGGGCATCGATGAGAATGGATGTCGCATAATGACAGCCAAACACGAAATAAATATTTGTCAGGAAAGTATGGTCAATATGTTTGGCTTTTATTGTCATAGCTGTTGCCAATTCTTTGGTGTGCAAATGGAAATGAGATTGAGCCAAAATAACCGAAGAAGAAAACTGAGAAATGAGTTTGACACGTGGCAGAAAATTTTGGTATTTTACATTCCACAAACTACTGCTGGAGGAGTGATTAGGGATGGAGGGAATTGTGGCATTTCATAAAGCGATTCACTGTCATTTTAAGTGCAAAAATGAAATAAAGAAAATCCCAATAACACCTCAGGCCGAAATATATAATAGAGTTGACTCAATTGGGCTGCCTGCCTTCAGCATTAGTATGCCAAGACAAAAGTCAGACATACAACGTCGTTGACTTGAAATGGTTTACGTTTTGACGCCTTATCTCATTCTATTTTTTTACCATCCTTCCAATTCTATATCAATCACACGCTCTTCTGATTATCTACTTTATTTAAGGATATAAACGCACTTCCTTTTAAAGAGAATAAAATGAATAAAATTGCCTCGACGGAAATGAAGAAAAGAAAAATAAGTTTCTTTTTATATATTTTCCTCTTTTTTACATTACTGTCTTTCTTGTTTGTTACGGAAAGATTTCTTTTTAATAACTTTAAATTCATATTGTATTTAATGCGAAAGTTAAGAAATTTTGAAAAATTCAAAGAAGATTTTATTGAATCAGTGACACCATCATCCTTATCTGTTTAATTATTGTTTCGAATTTTGATAGATTTATGTTGTTTTTCTAGGAAAATTGTTCACAATTCTTAAACAGTTTAGTTTAAAAGAAACTTAAAATTAAAATTGCAATCTTCGCAACTCTTGGTTAGTGTGAGTTTCACATGTAAACCAGGTGTGGCAACGTGGCAAATAAAAGTAGTAGTACATCTTACCATTCTTCATTTCCATTTCTTTGCAAATAGTTTTTCAACACTTTTCTTCATTTGCCTTTTTAATTGGTTTTTCTTTTTCATCTTCTGCACGCAACTCAACGTTAACACAACTGAACTCAACTGAACTGAACTGAACTTCGTAATGAAAAACGTAAGTTTTTACCCCCTTGAGCAATTTACCATAAAAATGAAAACAGCAACAGCAACAGTTGAGTGTTGATGTGAAGGTGTGTAAGTGCTATGGAAAGTGGAATCAAGTGGGGAAAGGATTCAAGGATTTGGTAAGGTAAATAAAGAACAGAAAAGCGAACAGAAAAGAAGGTGGAAAAATGCAAAGTGCACTTTTGTTGCAAACATAGACAGACAGACAGATATACAGTCAGGTCCTACTCAAAGGCAAACTTTAAGTTATTACATACCTAGACCAGACAGACAGAAACATAAAGGTAAAGACAAGTAAACATTTTCTATATTAAAACACCTGTTGTTAATATTGTATGCAATATAAAGTAGATAGTGGTCAGGACCGTACTCTTGACCTTAGCAATACTAAATGACCTAGTCAATGAAGAGCTTATTTGATTTAAAAACAATAAAAGTTTACTTGATTACAAAAAACAAGTTTCTCAGTGGATGAACAAGTGATTCTCATATCTATAAATATTTCACAAAATACAATAAGATTGTTTACGATCTATTTGAGTCAACAAGTCATCATAAAATCTAAGAAGCTCATTACTTTTTATCATTAAAAAGAAGACTAAATGCCAAGACAAAGCCAGCCATTTGTTTTATTACTTCGGATGTCTTAAAAATATCTATAAAGTGAACACATGCATTCTATGCTTAAAACTATCAAGTTATTCAATGTATATAAAACCAGTTCGTCGTCTACACAAAATCCCTTAAAGAATATTTAAATTTCATTATTTTATACAAAAGAATCTTTGAAGTTGTTAAAGAAAGAGCTAATTTTAATTTTTGATTGTTAGTTCATTAATTCGTCATTCCACAGGCAAGAAGTGGGCTGCAACCCTTTCATCTCACTGCAATTTTCGAAGCTTTTTAGTCATCATCAACAAAGTCATTAATTAGTTAACATAATTATTATCTTTCTTTATCAATGAGCATCTTATCTTAGACTTCTTGGTTATAAGCCTAGAATTACAAACTAAAATATCCATCCGAAGTTTTTTGTTCAGTTTCTAATAGAAGTTAACATTTCTACGAAGTCAAGGACAAACAGTCAATTGTTACATTTATCAGTCATTTTTATCTCTTGATGCCCGCGACTAGAGATTTTGTTGTATCCAAAGTGTTATAAAACAATGTTTTCGAAATGATTATGAATATATATAAATATTTGTATTTGCCTAAATAGCTCCAATATAAAATTAAGATGGTCAAATTTTGATTTTAGTCACATTTCATTTTCATATTTTTTGGATGTATTCCCATAAGCTAAATAAAATTTTATTTACTCATACATAAATTCATTCAATATAAACACAAAGTATATTTCTAAAAATTTGACTAAATTTTCTTAGCATTTTAAATATTTCACAAATAACTTTTCTTACAAATTTTCATTTGGCAACAATTTTACCTTCAACAAACTCAAACACATCTGTTTATTAAAATTCTATTAATCTTCTTAAAGGATGTTTGTCACTTGTTGGTTGGTTGGTCATCCTAAATTATCCTAATTTTGTTTATAATGTAAATAAATAAACTCACTGAAAATAATCATTTTTTATGAGGTTTAAATGTGTCTTATGATTTCGTTATTCACCCTCATTTTGCTCCTGGCCAAGTTTTTTTATTATGATATTTTTTTTATTTTTAATTTATTCTCGCAACTGTCCATCATTTCTTGTTCTTTACTCTTGTTCTCGCACTCTAACGTTTTCCTTCGGTTTCTGTTTATGAAAAATTGCCTTAAGCTCATTGCCTGGCATTGCCTTCTTTTTATTTACTTATAAAGAAAGAAGGAAAAATAAAATAATAATAATTTCTTTTAATATTATTTTCTATAAAGTGTAAATTATGAAAATAATTTGCAACTTGATTTATTTATAAAGCATCAGTGGCAACAAAATAACATCAGAATGTTGCAACTTGAGGAAGTTTTGTTTTTGTATAAGTTTCCTTTTTTACTGCAATTTTCTTTTTGTTTATTCTATTATTTTTTTCATATTCCATATTCCTTCAGCTCATTAACTTTTCATACATTTTTGTGATTTAGTGAATTTTTTTTTCAAAACGAACCAGTAGATTTAAACAAATTTAATTAATTCACAAAGGATTATATAAAGTGCTTGTTTGGGGCTTAAGGTAGCCAACCTTCTTCGGCATTTTTCATTTCTTTATTTATTATATACTTTTATTATTAACCCCAAAAAAATATGAATTTCATTTCAAAGGTTTTTGTAAATAATATTCACGGTATTTTCACTCTAACCTTAACACCCTCTATCTTTTGCTTTTGTTTTTGTGCATTTTTTCGATGATTTTTATTATTTAATAAAGACATAAATATGAAAATATTTTGGTTATTAAAGAAAGAGTAAAGAGGAGATGGAATTCTTAAGCTAGAGAGACACTTGTAGCCTTTGGCTAGTACATGAAAATTTAATTAAAAAGTTTCGAATAAATATAAAAGGAAGTGAATAAGAATATGTTTCTTTATTAAATGTAATAAGAGAACAAAATGAAAACTTTGGTTCTATTGAAAATTTTATACCTTATACATAAAAGAAAACATTGCTTTTGTCTTTGCGAATAGATTGTTTTAAATTGATTATGAGTGGAAGAGTTTTCCATAGTAAGGAGCCCAATTTTTCTAAACGTGGAATTAATCGTCCATTGTGTTACATGTTCGCAGTCATTTAAGTGTCTCTTTAATTCCATTTATCTTTGAATAAGTTTTAATAGTGCTGTGCTGGTTCTCTATATGGTGCAAGATAACTTTTGCTTTCTTAAATTACTGAAAAATCACCGTTAAGAACTGACATTATTATAGAAGTGAAACTTCTTTAGCGTAGGGGAATAAATCCAAAAAATATGAAAATGAAATGTGACGAAAATCAAAATTTGACCATCTTAATTTTATATTGGAGCTATTTAGGCAAATAGAAAAACATATACTTATATTCATAATCATTTCGAAAACGTTGTTTTATAACACTTTGGATATAAAAGACTTCTCTTTATACAACAAAATCTCTAGTCGCGGGTATCAAGAGAGATCCACCTTCTCATGCTTGGACAAATTTCTTAGCACCAAGTCTTTCGTTATGTTTTTAGAACGAATTGCACTCCGATGAGTGGATACTTCCTTGGCCAGATACTATTTCTATAACAAAATGCATTGAAGACATGGAAACATTTCTATATCATTTCATGGAAACTCTGCTAACGTCTTCAGTGTGTGTTACAAGCATCACAATAAAATGATATTCTATATTCATTCTAAAATTAAAAAGTTATAAAAAAGAAGTTAAAATTCTCCGAAACAAAAAATTTATTAAAATATTACTAAAAAATTATTGCAAACATGAGACTTTTAATAAAATTTTGTTAAAAAACAAAAAAGTGAATAAATAAAATGAAATGATTTCTGTTTAATGAACTCTTGGTACAACAAACATTTTTGTTTTTGGTTGGCATATTTTTACTCTCCATCACACACACACACACACACACACAAACATAGTATTCTTCATTGTCCTTCACCAAAACCAATTTGCTTTTCTTTCAAAAAAACAAAAAAAGATAAAAATATGACAGAATTTTTATTTGAAAAACATGAAAAACTAGTAAAAACGCTAAAATTTTTTGACAAAGTTTTTTTTATGTGATTTTTATAAGTTTTTCTCTTTTTTATTTTGTGTCATTTTTTTACGATCTCATCATGGCAGGAAGAAGGTTTTCATTTATGAAAAAATACTAAAAAAAAAAAAACAAGAACAATTTCAAAATGAAAGTAGAAAGTGAAAAAATATTAAAAATTTAAGATCCTTTTTATAGCGAAATTTTCTTGTTTATCAACAGCTGAGCTAATCAACTCAATTTGTTCAAATGAAAAAATACTCTTGCACATTATTTTCATTCGGATTAAAAAAAAACAAAAATTCACTTAGAACAAATGAGAAACTTATTTAAGACAGATGAGGCAGGGTTTTGCAGTCTCAGTCCGAGAATTTCAGAAACTCTTAGTTCAAGTTCATTCAATCGAATGTTGGTCATTAAAAATACGCTTCAGTAAAGATGTGTACTCAAGTATATTTTCTTGATTATCCATTTTGTGTGTAACTAACTTCCTTCTTTCGTCATTCTTTGCTTTGTTTTGTTTTTCTTCCCCTTATTTGAATTTCGTGTAGCACTTATTGTAACGGAAAGGAAAGGATAATAGTTAACTGTAGCTAAAATAATGCGAACAACCAACAATTAAAACCATGCGGAAACCGAAAGAAAAATTCAAGACCCCACTAGAAAATGCACTTCACAATTAATACAAAAAGTGAAGATCACAGAAGGAAAAGAAAAGAAATAAAAGGGCTGAATGAGGAACGAATGAATGAATCACTAAAGAGTGAAACTTTGACTGAATGTTTTTCATGATGATGATGATGATGATGTTGAAGATAAAACAAAAGAAAATTATAAAAGCTTTGTAAATAAGAAGAAAATACCAAACACAATACACTAGACTACACTACACTACACTACAATAGAAAAATTAACGTTGAGTTCATTCGTAGTTTTGTTATTTCTTCTGTTGTTTTGTTTGAGTTGCTTTTTAGTCCAGTTTTCAATAAACCAAAGAATGGCTACGAATGAATGCTCGACTGAACAAATGACTGAGTGAATTAATGAATGAATGACTGAATGAATAACTGAATGAAAGAGCAATTGGTTGAGTGAATCGTGTCCCTATTCAGAGGCTTTTGATAAAATATTGTAGATTGAATTGGTTTTGGATTTGGTTTTGGATTTGGTTAGCCAACTCTCTAGCTTAGTTTATAGGACGAATTGATGGTGATGATGATGCTGATGATGATGAATTGAATGAGTGCGTGAGTAAATGAATGAATGTCAGTAGTATTCCTACTTCAATCTTTGGCAGGACATTCAAGTGCCAATTAGATGCGGTTCCATTTGGTTAAAGTTGTTGATAGGCAATGATAATACTAGTTACAAAAACAATTGAATCAAATGCCAGAAATAGAATGAAATAGTAAACAAAAATAAGCAAGGAAAAAAAGAAAAGTCTATAGTGAAAGGTGATGGGGCCATGGTAACTAAAATTCAAATTATATCGACGACTATATAACAACAATCATTCAAATCAAGTATACCGAGATACAAAAGTATTCAGCTTTATGTTGAATTTGTAAAATTCATTTATTGATTTTATTCAGACACAAGTGAGAATTTTGTAGGGGAAAAAGAAACAAATAAATTAATGGAAACGTGTTGATTTGTTTTCATTCATTTAACTAACCTGGAATAGAATGGAATGGAATTGTTCAAAACAAAAAATATTTTTGCTAAAAATAACTAACATCAAATTAATCAAACAATTCATTTGCTGCATAATTGAATTTTTTAAGTAAAACTTCTTAAGCGGCGTTGGGCAAAAATGTATACTAAAAATTGATTGAAAAAATACAAATCGTCACGAATTTTGTGATTCTGTATCTCATGAATCGCAATAGGTAGAGACTTGAAATTTTCACAGAATGTGTATTTCTAATGCCGTATCCCTAACAAATAATAAAAATTTTGGAAAATCCACCGGAAAAGTGTCACACAATTTTTTATTTGTAAAGTAACAAATTTAAATTAAATAACATGGATGGAATAACATGGAACTTGACAAGCAACTTATTACACTTAGAGTATCGACAGATAGAGGAAGCCTTATACATAAAAAGTATAAAAATTCAAGGATACAGAAATACAAATTTCAAAATTAATGACGATATAAATCATTATATCAAGAAATTTATTAATAGATAAACAAACAAATTTTATATTTATAAATGCCTTAGCCAAAAAAAGATAATCTAAATAATCACAGAAATAATTAATTAGCAAAGGAAAGTGGGTGGTAAATATACTTTAAGATGAATTTCACTATTGTACTTAGAAATACCATTTATTTTTAGAATCTTAAATTGATTGAAAGTTTAATGGATGAATTATAGGTTGCCCGTTTGAAAGACAAATTGCTAAAAAGAATCCCTTCATCTCCTGTTTTTGGTTTTTTGGTTCATTGTAAAGTAGGCAACTGTTAGCCTGAACATTTGATAATGGAACTTTGGAAACCCAATGCTGTATCAACAATGTAATGTGCTACAGTTATTGTGATTCTGTTTCAATTCAATCCCACATCCTTTTCTTCTTTTGAATACAGAATGCTTTGTATATAATAGGGTTGGCAAAGAGCCACTTTGTGACTTCACTTGTGACAACTCGACTTTCTTACGTCACAAATATTATAATATTTATTGTTTCTCATTTCTATTTCTTACTGAGTCTCTACTGGCAAGTAAGTAGCTCACAGACTTCTCTTCTTACCACTTTTATCTTTGTTTTTAAAGTATTTGGCTTGGGTTATCCTCAGCAAGTCTTTCCATCTGGATAGAAGGATTCTACAATCTATTAGAGAATATCACTACTGCACATTAATATGTGCAATTTAGTCATATGTTGTCACAACCAAAGCAAACCAAAACAAAACAACAATACTAAAAAAAGACAACAATTACCAGTCACAGAGAATATGAACTTTGTGGATTACATTTCTGTATACGAAAGATGGGCAGCTCCTTCGAAGATGTTGACTGCAGATACAACAAGGGAAAATGAGTTTGGCAACAATGTGATTGTTCATTAAGAATTTTTATACTAATTTATAATTTGATTTTAATTCATTTCAATGCTTTTTAAATCAAGTTCTCCTCACTTTCCAAAAAATTTCAATAAACATAAATGAACCGATTACCATCAAAATGATATCTCAATCAGTAGGTGAAACAATAAATTCCTTTGACCGAAACAATCTCTAAATGTTTGTAATTAAATACAAACATGTCGCATAGGACTCAAGTGAGTTCACCGAATGTTGAAATGTATCTAAACAATTGTGGTCAAATAAGCATCCACATTTGTTGTTTCACTTAAACTCCAAATAAAAGAACACATTTCCGTTGAAAATTTCTATTATAGTAGAACAATAATTTGTGAAAATGATACTCCGTTGTTGTCAACACATTAAAAGATGGAAAAAAAAAAATTGAAACAAAACTGAAAACGGATATCATTTGCTTTAGTAAAACGCGCGACATATTTCATTTGGTAATTACCACGAGTACTAGGAGGCAGAGATATTTGTTGTTATTTTGAGTTCCGCATTCCACAAACGGCATCAGTCGTTGCAATTAGCAATGGTCATAGCTCGCATTGAAACCGCACGGAAATACTCGTGTACCAATCTCTTGCAAAGTCTCTCTGAATGCTTGAGACTTGGTGTCGTCACAAATTGGCAACATTCCAAAAATTGTGTGTTCCTAATTAGTGTTTTTGGGCACGGAATGTTGATGAAACCGCAACAACCTACACAAATGCTCAGTGTTGGATAATTTTGGATGCTAAAACTTTGAAATTACAAGTATTGTATCTCAAACTGCTGAAACTTTTGGAGTATAGAGAAACTTTTAATGTTTTCATTGATGAAAGTGCGTGTGAACACATTACATGCCACTAGTATTGTATATGAGTAACAAGATTCACCTGCTTCTATCTACCCAACATCCATCTAGTTCACCCACGCAATTTGCCAATTAATGAACAGGAACTTTTCGGTGTTTGTATCTATTTGCCATTAGTATCTTTCAGTTGTCTTTTGGACATTGTACATTTCCAAGTATCTCACGTAATAACAATAAATTTTTCAAAAACAAACTTTTAAAGTGTTTAACTTTTAGTACTCGTCTCGTACAACATTGAACCATTGGAACTTGTATGTAGTAGATAGATAGGAAAAGACATCGTGCCTTAGGCAAGTGTTATAATATGACATGAAGTATTGTAACTCAGCTGAAAATGTATCTACAAGTGTGTGTGTGTGTGTGTCTGAGTTTGTGCAAACAAATTGTGCTTTTACGCGCACTTAAAGTATTATCAACGCCATCATTATCAGCATCAGCTTCAGCATCAGCATCATGATTATCATCCTCATTGGCCCTCATGCTCATCAGCTTTGCTTATTGCTGAAAGCATTACAATTTTAGTTCACAATTTGAGAGTTACGATAGTAAGTAGTAGTCAACATGACCATTGCCGCAAGCATCAAGCGCTTCATATAAGTGCCAACAAAAACAATAACAATTGCAACAACATCACTCAGAGTATCTATCTACTCGTATATAGAGTTGTCAATTTGTTATGTGAATATTATAGTCATCATTATGAACAAACTCATTTACATCGTTAACATCATCACTATCAATATTCAATATCATTCTCAAACAACAAATGACATAGTGAATTTCTTCATCCCATTTTTTTATTATATTCATCATTATCATCATTATAATCTTTATCGCAATCATTACCATTATCATCATATGCGACAACATTATTGTCTCTTGAGCCCATGGCGTTGTTATTATTGTCGGCGTTGGCATTATTGGTTGCTTGTCTGGGCACAATAGACTGACGACTACAAGTATCTAACACATCAAGTCCTTCTCCTTCTCTATTTCTCTGCCCATCTTTCTTACTAACATGGTACATAATTCGATACTCAATCGTCAGTCAACTGATTTCTACTTTAACCATCACCATCACTACTCACTCAAGCACTTGCTACTATGTTGGTTAGCTGGGTTTTGTTTTTGGTTTTTGTCATTTTGTTTTTTATTTTGGCTTGCAATAGTCATCATTCTCCTGTTTTTATTGACTACTTTATAGTTTAAGCGATTTCAATGGACTTTTTATTTGTTTTTGGTGTCTTTATTTTTTGAAAGATGGAGAAGTTTGTAATGATACTTTGGCTTATGTTTAAAAAATATTTTAACTATTGTATGTACGAGTATATTTTCTAGTTAGAAAGATATGATTCTGTATTTGTATATCATTTGATATGGTTTTTATTTAATACCAATTTTATGATTATCCATGTGTGGTGCTGGTCAAGTGCTGAGCAAATACAATTAGCATACATCTCTTGTTACTAATGCCTGGTTACTTTCTTCCAAGGGGAGTCTGTTAGGTTTCTTAACTCATAAAGAAAGAACAATTTTTGGAAGAAACGAAAAAGGTTCTAACTTTTTAATGCCTTAAGCAAAATAAGCATCTTCAAAGCGTTCAAAAAATAAATTTAGGTAGTGAACCTCACCCTCATAAGCACAATATGGAAGTGAAACTTCTTTGGAGAAAGAAGGTAAATATTAAAATTAGAAAATGAAATATGACAAAATCAAATTTAGAAGTTTCACTTCCATATTGTATTTGCCTAAATAGCTCCACATTTTTTAGATTAACTCCCCTTCGCTAAAGAAGCCTCACTTCAAAAATAAAAAATAAAAAATATACCCAGTGCAGGAATCGAACCTCACGCCCTCGGTTTGCATGTCCTACACTCTAACCACTATGCCGCGGAGACACTTCAATTGTATTTGCCTAAATAGCTCCAATATAATAAGACCGTCAAATTTTGATTTTCGTCACATTACATATTCATTTTTTTTTGGGATATAATAAAGAAATTTCACTTCAAAATGAGGCTTATTTTCCCATTCAACTTTAGTATTGGTTACTTTTGTTACTAGATATGCAGATGTTAGTTACTGGGGATCACATCTGTGGAATAAGTGGATAATGGAACAATTCGTTGCTTAAACTTATGATGTTTCGGTGTTATGGAAACTAGTTTAATAGTACTTTCTTGCATTTTCTGGCCTTATTTTTTCAAGGTAGTCAATAAGAATTCTTTTTTTTTTCTATTCCATCAATTTGTCGAGATACAAGTCCACTGACTTTAATCACTTGTTCAACAAACAATGACAAGAACGACCGGAAGAGAACTCGACTATTCTATGAACAACCGTATCACTATACACAATCATATCACTGTAATTGTTAACCATAGTTTCTGATACAGACACATTGTGCATATTAGTGTTTTCACCATTTGATTAGCTAAGAAACTTATCAGGCTTCCCTTCTTCAAACGCTATATGGACTTATAAGCATCTCTCTAGTGTCTTTATATGGTTCTAATGTTTCTCTTTACTTAGTGTGTAAGCCATTAAGGCCACAGTGTCGCCATTGTTTTCCAAGCACTTGAAGGACTAAATTGGTTTTCATTATTATTATTCCTGTTGTTTTTGTATTTGATATTCTTTTTCTCATAACAATGAAAATATCTTTATAACCACATTACTACAGACACACACACACATATAACATTGAAGGACACTCACTTGTGATGAGATAATAAAAATCTTTATTATCAACTCATTACGAGCATCCTGTAAATGTGTCAAAGGCTTTTCGTTTGCCTGCCTGTCAATCATAATGAAATTTCAGGAAAACAAAAAGAGTAGTTGATAATAAAACAAAAAATTTGATCTATTATGGAAATTATATTTTAATGAGTTGAAATATGTGGCAACACATAGCAAGAGAGAGAGAGAGAGAGAGAGAGAGAGAATAAAAGAAACTCTTGCATACTTTTCAGGGTTCATTATAAACTCTTTTATGAAAATTTTGTTACTTACAAAGGGGGGAGGAAACGGTGCATATTTGAAATATTTTACTAAAATCAGAAAAGCATACTTAAGCCATGTTTATATCCTAACCATCTCCACCTGTTGCGCTTGCCATCTCTTTATTTTTATGTAGATAAATAAATATTTGTAGTCCAAATAATAAAATAAATAACCCATGGTTGTGTTGTTGTTCTGCTGCTACTCTTGTTAATATTATTATTTCATAGCTTTTTCCCTTTACTATTATGTTTATATTAAAATTCATGATGTTGTTGCCATATAATGAATGCTGTGTTTGTTGTTATTGTTGTTATTGTAGGGCATAAATCATTAAATAAAAACCACATTGTTTAACTTGAGTGATGCGTTTATTTTGTTGACAGGCGATTCGATTGTGCGGTCGTTTTTGGTTACTTGATTGGTTTTGTTTGTTTTAATACTACAACTTCTGTGTGACCTAGGAACTGTTTGTCTACAGTAAATTTACATGTTGTTGTTGTTTTTTTCGTTTAAAAGTGTTGAAATATGTCAATGAGTAGACTAGCGCAATGAATATAATTTGCATTACTTTCTATGGCCTCTGACTTTTAAGTTTTTAGTGGGTGATTTTTGACCTTTATTATTTCAGCGGAATTGTTTTAATTAATATACAAATAATGATAATAAAAAATTCAGCTTTTGTATTCTAAGAAAAATGTACTAGAAGCAGTAAGAATTTCCATGCTAATTTATTTTTATTTAAGTAACACAGTACAGCATAATTAATACTGTATTTTGAATAAATTCCAAAGGGAGAAATTCATTAAGTTTTTCTTTTATTAGGAATTAGTTAGAAAACCTTTTTATTAATGAAAATTATAATTTAATATTTCCACGAAAATTTATTAATGTGATTCTGCTGAAAAAGTCTCTTGGCTCGTTCAAGTGAAAGTTGTTGATTTTTGAGTGGAATGTCAATAACATTATTTAAGTTTTAGTTTAAATTCTTAAGGTTTTAATCTGTAAGGAATTCATTGATTGATACAAAACAGTGCGTAATTAAATCTCCAAAGAATTTATTAATCTTATTGCCATCTGCATACAATAGTAGTAATAGTAGAATGTACTAATTTTATATAAGGTTAAAGGACATCAAAGATATTTATAAATTTCTTTTTGTCATAAACTTTCTACAAAGAAATTAACCTTAAATCTTATTACGAGGAAAATGTTTCAATTATGATTTACTACTGTCTTTATGAAAACATTTCTAAGATATTTCTCCAACATTTAATCTTACAGTCACTGGTGAGTTCATACGAAAATAAATGGTTTTTGAAGTGAAACTTCTTAAGCGGCATTGGGAATAAATTTATTCTAAAAATTTTAGTGACAAAATGCAAATCGTCACGTTTTGGTGATTCCGTATCTCATAAGCCACACTAGGTAGAGACTTCAAATTTTCACAGAATGTGTATTTCTATTTCCATATCCCCAAAATATAATAAAATCCACCGAAAAAGTCTCTAAAAAGAGATTACATTGCCACAACAACTGTATGCAGTTTGTGTGTACAAAAATATTTAGAACAACATGCAGCAAACAGCTTGTGTTGTGTACAAAAACAATCGCGGTGGCGTCCACCTCCAGGTACCCAAGCAACTTGGTTGCAAAATGATGCCGGTTATTCGTGTTAGGATCTAAGAAGAATACAAAGCTTTACGTGAAGTCTTTGGGTCGCTATGTAATTGGCAGAGTGAACGAGAAGATCAGCAGAAACTTCTGCATCATCTGCAGCCGGCACCAGGCAGTGGCTCAACACAATTTCCGCATACTATAAGTCATAGCACCACAAAAAATACTATGGTCGCTATTTTGACAACAATGGGAGCACACATCAATTGCTCATAGCCCTCATCTTATCTATGGCTTTGTAGAATGTCTCTCTAAACGTTCATAGTGGCCCCTTTCATGTCTTAATCAAAAGCCACCAAAAATCTTCAGAAAATTTTCTTCTTGAACCACCACCACCACAGCGATTTCTTTTATCTTAGAAACTATGCTGCGTATACTTAATACTCAGTCATGTAGAATATTTTAAGTGAAATTAGATTTCACAAATCTTGTTATTTAAAAATTTTTTCATTAAATTAAGAGTGGAAAAACTATAAAATATATTAAAAAAAAAAAAAACAGGGTGAGAAAACATTTATCACAACAAATATGACCTGATTGATTTTTATGCCAATTTAGTCGAAAAATAGTGTGAAATTCAATATAAACAAATAAAATGTAACAAACGTAGATGCAATTGTATCTATGTGTCTACTGTAAGTTCATTTTGACTCTAGTCTCCATCGTTTCCTCTTTTTAAATCTTTTTTTTTTTCTTTTTTTTTTTGTGTTTTTATATTTTCATTGGCTCCACTCCAAGCATTTGCTTCATTGAAACTGAAACTGAAACTCATGTTAAATTGAATTGGATTTTGAACGTGCACTGAGTTTTTGCGTTGTCCTTTTGCCTCTTGACATACGTTGAATGCTTCCTTCCTTCCTTTCTTCCTTTCATCCTTGCAACATTTGTTCTTCATTTCATTTCAGTTTATTTTATACCCTTTATTTCTTTCTCTCTCTCTCTCTCTCTCTCTCTGTGTATGCACTTTCTTCATTTGATGTTAAGCACATTAAATTGTGAGAAAAGAAAAAAAAAACTTTGGTATTTAATTTAATTTTGAATGGATTTTATTACATTTCATTCGTAATCACACTCACCCTTTCATTTGTTTAAGCATCAAGCGACTTTGTCTCTCAGATACTCAGATACTAAGGGAGTCTGTTGTCATTGCATTTTTCCTTCTTGTTTTTTTTTTTTTTTTTATTATTTTAATCTTGTATAGTTCAAGTTCATAAAAATATTTTTGCAAAGTTTTCAATGTTCTTTTTATTGAATTTTTTTTTTTTTGTTTTGTTGTCTTCTTAAACGTTGCTCGTGCGCCATAATTGTTGCTATTAAGTGCATTTTGATTGTGAATTGTTGCAAATAAAAAGTGAGTGCCTCTATTTCTTTTTTTTTTTTTTTTTGTTTCCAAAATATTCAATGAAAAAAACACAACACGAAGATTAAAAATTCAATAAAAACAACACAAAACAAAGAAAGAAGAGATAAAAATGCTATCAAATATTAAAATAAAAATATAAGGCTTCTGTTGTGTTTGTTCAATAGCCAATAAGTGCATTAGTGCCTGGCTCATGTATATTTAATAAAACAAGGACATTCCCATACACATGTATATATACAATAGATAGATATATATATATAGAACCTACAAAAGTTCAACCGGATATTGTGCCATAAGCTGCTGCTGCTGCTGATGCTTGAGTTTCTGCTCTTCAGCCTCGGCAACCAACAAAATTTTTTAGTCAAATTGAAATTCATATTTGTATTTCATATTCTGCAACATTGAGTGGTATGTGTCGTTGTGGTTTTACCACGGGCTGGTAGCATAGAGATACTATCTGTGTCTATCTACTAACCCTTCTCGCCATTGAGTTTGAAACGGAAATGCATTTTCCAAAAAAAAAAAAAAAACAAAAAGAAAATATAAAGTAGAGAAAAACAACCGGAAATGTATTTGCATTCGAATTGCAAATGTCATGCGACAATAAAATTGTAAATAATATTACTACAATAAAAGTGGAAAATAGTAAGTAGTAGAATAAGAGAAGTAAAATGACAACAACAATGATGAGGAGGAATATATAAATACAAAAGAAACAAATATTATGCAAAGCTCTGCCAAAGAATTCGAAAACTACTGAATGTTGTACTCCTACTAAATTTTACTTGTATACCCAATTTCACCAAATTTGTCTGCTTAGAACATTTATGGCATGTCATTACTAAGATGGAATATAAATGAATGTATTCTGATGCCTGCTTACCTGAGGAGGAGAAAGAACAACTTGATATTTGAGGTTGGATTGGATTGGATTGAGATGGGTTGAGTTGCATTGAATTCTTACTCTCTATGGTTTCTTCTTCACACAGTTCCTAGCAAATATTTATTAGCCTGTCTAATTTTTAGATTTCACTTTACAAAGTTTAGAAAATGGGAAATGCATTTGACAAAACTACTGGGATAAGGAATCTTTTTTTGAATTTTATTTAGTAAATCGAAGAGTAGGTAAGTGATTATGAATTCGAAATGAGATGAAGTTTTGGACACATTTTATGAACTTTTTTAAATGTCAATTGGTTGAAAGTTTGTCTATTTATTACATGTCAGTTGGTGACAAAAAAAAAAAAAAATCTTGGGAAATAAGTTTCTTAATTTGCATTCCCTTGAATTTTTATGATAAGGATTGATGGATTCGGTTGACATGCTCAGCTTCCTGGAAATATAAGTGAATTGATAAAACATTTTATTTTAGTTAGACTACTGATTTAATTGAATTTGATGGCATTTTTTAAGTTTGTTCTTCCACTAATTTCCAGGCTTCTGTTTGCTTTTTACGGTTCTCCAAAAGCAGCCCTCCAACGGCAGTTTGGTGGTGCAACTGAGACTTGTACTTCGGCGTGAGTTTAGCGTACCACATAACACAGAACAGAACAATAATGTCATCCCCTGTTGCCTCAAAATCCAAAGCCAATATTTTTTATAAAAATATGTCAATCATTATTTTTCTTGTCCAAAATTTTCTCATTTATTATTCTCTCGTCGACATCTTTTTTCACCTTTTTCGGCTCTCCCAGCTACTACGATACCAGGCATCCATTAAAGATACCAAGGTGTCTTGAAAATTATCGATCTTTTTATCAAGAATTTTTTCAATAAATATATTATAAGCAAGTATAAGAAAATGGGCCAAGTGCGAGAAGGACTCGCACACGGAGGGTTCCGTACCAGATTGGGGTTTGTATGGGAGGTACTCCCCCTAGTCGTCTGATTTGACTGATTCTAACAAATGTATCGCGCCCATATCAGATACTTATTGTGTCTAAATTTCAGTTCAATAGTCCAAAAAACAAAAAAGTTTTTCAAATAAGACCCTGAATTTTAATGGGGGTTTGTATGGGAGGTACTCCTCCTAGTTGGCCGATTTAGATGATTCCAACAGATGTATAGTGCCTATATGAAAAACTTATAGTGTCTTAATTTCCGTTTGATAGAACAAAAAATAAAAAAGTTTTTCAAATAAGAACCTGAATTTTAATGAGGGTTTGTATGGGAGGTACCCTTCCTAGTGGTCCGGTCAAACTGAAGTTTTGATAACATAAGTTTCTGGTGTACAGCCACCAACCATCTAAATTTAAAGAACGTAGAATTACTGGATCGTATAGCTGCCATACAAACCAAAATGTTTCTTGTATGGGGACCCTTTAAGTTTTTGAAGATATTTTATTTTTAGTATTTGTTGCTGATGTCCGAATAGAACTACATATTCTGTGAAAATTTCAACTGTCTAGCTATTGCGGAGGATGTATGGTCTCTGCAATAGGGTTCGTTTTGGTACCCTTTGGATCCGGAACTTTAAAACAAAACTTAAAGAATTTTGATTTTAATCAATGAAAATGAATAATAAACAACTTAAAGTAGAAAATATTTTTAATTTTTACGAGTAAACTAATTTATGTTCTTTTACATTGTTTTCTCTGCATTTCAGTATTCAATAATTGAATCACATGACTAAGTCGAAAGCCAAGGAACCGAATCAGAGGAAATAATTGCAGCACAAGTAAGTAAAAGCTATAAAGTTTAACTATTAAGTTTTTTGCAATCAAACTACTAGATGATAAAAGAAGATATCAAAAGGAAAATTGAAAAGCAAATGCAAATGCAAGAGAATAGAGATAAAATTGTAATGAAATGAAGCTCCTTTAATTAGCATAAAGATTGTGCAATTATAACATCAACACTGTATTGTGTTGTGTTGTGTAGTGTATATGAAAGACAAGTTGAGTTCGTGAGCCTTAAACCCCCCATTGCTGTATACTATACTTAATATTTCTTTTCAAAAAGAACCGCATCATCTCAAGGCGCCTTTTGTTAATCACTTACCATTTTGTGCCTTTATGATGTTTTACTGTTGCGCTGTTTTTGACAGCACTTTAGTTTCTACTTCTTCTGCTGCTGCTGCTGCTGCTGATACTTAAACAGGCCCTTAGACACACTCATCATCATCATAGATACTTGTATATTGCATATTCTGTTTCTTTCTTTTACAGTTTATGCATAAAGATACCATATGCATAAGAGGGTGGTGTGTATGAAGCTGATGTGTCTCTTGTGTTTGCTTTTATCTAGTACCGCATTATAACTTCAATAATAAAGAAGAAGAAAGCAACAAAAAAACAAAAAAAATCCCAAAAAGAGAATGGAAAATGGTTTTCTTAGGTAGTCAAAAGCTTTCAACGCCTTTCACTTGTTATTTTCCTACTTTCTTTTTATCTTCATTCCTTTTTTTTTTTTTTTGCTATTCTGTTCCCATTGAGTGATGTTTTACTCTATGCTTCTCTAGATATTTGGCCTTATTTTTTGCACAATTCTCCAGTTTTTTGTTTTGTTTATTTACTTCTTCTGTGTTAGCTCAAGACCCAAGTGCCATTTGTTTTTTCTGCATTTACTTAAAAATGTCTTTCGTTTTTCTATCTTAACATTTCGTTTGCTTGATGTTGAGTGTGAGAATATTTGTGTTTATGTCTCCGTATTCTTTTCTTTAGTTTTCCTTTAGTTTTTGGGTCCTGTTTCGCTTTGATAAATACACCATTTTGTATCTGTTCTGAAGGAAAACTACTTTTGCTTGTCTTTCATCTTCATGGTTTTTAATTTTCTTTTTTTTTTTTTCAAGCAGTTTAAATTAAAGTAATATTTTTCGTATATTTTTATGATATTTTTTGTTTATTTTATAACTTAAAGAAATCATCTTTTCTTTCTTTTGTCTTTTGTTTGTTTGCTTGTCTGATATAATGTAATATTTCTTACTTTGGCAAACAAATTTTGTTAGTATTGTATATTATTGCAATTTTTTTTTTTTTAAATGGAATTAGAAAAGGAAAATATAAATATTATTCTTAGTAATTTGCGAAAATTGAAAATTGCTTTGTGTTTATTTAGCTTTTATCAAACAATTTGTATTAACAGAATTGTTGGATAGGATTTTTAAATAATGAAAAGGAAGATGATGTTGATGACGACATAAGAGATAAAATGCTGAGCTGAGAAAATTCTAGAGATTTACTTAAGAAATTATTTTAGTCAAGGAGAAGGCTTATGTTATTTGTAGTAACTTGGAAAATATGAAAGAAAAATGGGACTGCGAGTGAGACTCGTACACGTAGGGTTCCGTACCAGATTGGGGTTTGTATGGGAGTTACACTCTCTAGGCTGATTCCAACAAATATACCGCGCCTATATAAGAAACTTATTGTGTCTAAATTTTAGTTCAATAGTCCAAAAAACGAAAAAGTTTTTCGAATAAGAACCTGAATTTTAATAGTGGGTTTATATGGGAGGTACCCTTCTTAGTAGACCGATTTAGCTGACTCCAACAAATGTATTGCGCCTTTATCAGAAACTTATAGTGTCCAAATTTCAGTTTGATAAAATTAAAAACAAAAAAGTTTTTCGAATAAGATTTTGAATTTTAATGGGGGTTTATATGGGAGGTACCCTTCCTAGTAATCCGATCAAACTGAAATTTCGACAATATAGGTTTCTAATGTATAGACACCAACCATTTAAATTTCAAGATTGTGGGATTACTGGATCGTATAGCTGCCATATAATTCAAAATGTTTCTTGTATGGGGACCCCTTTAAGTTTTTTAAAATATTTTAGTTTTAGTAATTGTTACTAAAGTCCGGATAGAACTACATATTCTGTGAAAATTTCAACGATCTAGCTATTGCGGTTTATGAGATATGACCCGAGGACGGACAGTCGGAACCCTAAAAAAGAGATTAATAGGTTTTAATCAAAAAGTCACTGCCCTCGTATAATGCAGTGTTGATCAAGTTAGAAAATATTGTATCTGTCTGCTAATTGCAATCCTGGTTTTATGCAATCAGATGAATATGTGTCGACCAAATCTATTGTGTTTGCACTAACTGTGCTTAACAGCAAATTTAGTCAATACTCAGTTTGAAACTTTAAAAATAAGATTTTATTCAAATAACAGACGCAAGTTATCTGAATTTTTCTCTTAAAATTGATTGGATCAGATGCTTTTCATGTAAACTTTTCACTTGCTAATCAATCAATGACATAATAAGACTGAAATCAAGACGGCTTCCTTCTTTTGCGATTTAACTGCTGAAGAGGTCAGACGACAGGTTCCTTTCACTACTTGTTATGATCTACAATTTCTAACCCTAAACACAGTACGCATGATCACGAAAAGAAATTATAGTAATAAATGTTATCTATTATGTTGATTATTTAATTCAGAAACATATTTAACTAAGAGTCAAATAGTGTAGAATTAATTCAGTTTTAATGCAAAATTCCATCCTACGCATTTCATCCTTACAGAAAAGTTGAAAATACCTCAAACTTTGACTGGAGACGCATTCGATGACAGAGTATACAGTTTGCTTCATAAGAATAAATTCATTCAACTTTTATCCAACACACATAACGACAAAAAGCCTAAATAATTCGACAAACCTAGTAAGGTTTCTAATATCTAATATTGTATTCCTTCACAAGAATTGTAGTTGATAAAGTTCTCAAAGATATTTTGCTATAATCTTCTTTCTAATTATCTTAAATGTTGCTTCTTTTGTGTTTGTTCATAACCAAGTTGAGAAAAAAAAAACCATTACCCGAGTTCAGATTTTTAAATAAAAATATACAGGTGCTGTGACCTTGAAACGTAAATGCCATTTGTAACTTCATCCTTTTGTGGGAAGAGTTGATAGCTCGTCTTTCTATTCTTGGGCTCTTGTGTGCCTTTGAAATCATCGAGTAGAAAGAATATCAACAAACCTCTGCCCCAAACTCATGTTACCTTTAACTGACTTCTTCACAAACTCCATAAAATGTATATTAAGCACTTTTTGAATGCGCATTTAAAAAAAAAAAGAAATTATTATATTTATTTTAATGGCAGAATGGCAGAAAAATGCAGAAAATTGTATTTTGTGGTTTTGCATGCAAAAATGTTTTATCTTTTCTTTTTATATTTTTTTTTTTAAATTTCCTTTATCCTTTTTAAAAATATCCAATAATGTGTTTGTTGCTTTATCTACTTTACATTCTCCCACTCCCCAGTTTTGACTCCCCAAACTGACATTGTTATGCAGGCAAAAGCATTGTTATGCATGGCAATGTAACCTTTGCATTCAACACATGCAATCGCAATTTCTATGTATGTGCATCTAAAGATCATATCAGAATGAATAAAAAGAGATTTTTTTTTTTGTTTTCAATATTTTCTTATGTTTTGTGTTTGATAAAAACAATTTCTCATTCATTTACTTAAGTGCAGTAAACTCAAAGAGGAATAACAATTCAATAGCTTCAATTTTTTTTTTGCTTTCAATTGCAAAAAATTTGCTAGAAACGAATTTTTCTAATTTTATTTAACAAAACTGCAATAAACAAGAAATAAAATAAAATTAAGTGGTTACGAAAGGCAAAATGTTCTTTGACTTGAAAGCAATTTTCCTAAGTTGACTTTCTGCTATCTGGTTAAAAATGTTCTCTCTATGTTCATAAGAATACTGAAGAACAACCTCTTGATTTCAAACGTTTTGTGAAAAAAATAATCATTTAATAGGCTTTTTGTTTGAAACTAATATAAACGAATGCAAAATAAAAAATAAGAATAAAGTAGAAAACCAAACGAAACCAAACCAAAATATTGACGAAACTAAGAGTCCATGATCCAAAACCCAAGTCATGCTCGAGATGAATAACATAAATAAAAAGTAAAAAAAAGATAAATGAAAAGTAAAAAACCAAGATAAAAAGAACTGAAGACAAACACTGCAAACAGCTTTCGTCAAACGAAGTAACATATGTTAACTAAACTGTTATGGGTAACGCAATCAATGTATAACCTTTGATTCTAAAAAAAAAATATAATAAAAATAATTAAAGTAAATAAATTTCCATTTCGTTACATTAAAAAAAAAAAATAAGCATTTGCCTTAGCACAAATCTTATAACCTTCGATTTAAAAAAAAATAATATTAAAGAAAAGAGAATGCAAAATAAATAAGTAAAACAAAATAAATGAAAAGTAAAAGAAGACGAAAACATGTGAAATCATCGCTAGAGATGAAGAATTTTAAAATATTCAACTTTATTTCAAATCTTTTTTTTTACAAAGAAAATGTCAAGCACCCAAAAAAAAAAACAAACAAAACAAAATTGATAATATTAGTCAAACTTTTCCCAACAATTGAATATTCTCTCCAGAAGAAGAGAATAAAAAACTAAAAAAATAAAATAAAATGTCAAGCACCAAAAAAAAAACAAACAAAACAAAATTGAAAATATTAGTCAAACTGATCCCACAATTGAATATGAATATTCTCTCCAGAAGAAGATATTAAAAAACTAAAATATGTACTATAAAAATTCTACTTCAATATAATAATATTCTACCTAATACGAGGGGTATTGGGCGTACAAATAGAAAATCGCCGTTTTTTTTTCATAATTTGAGGCTTTATTATAAAAAACTCGTTACATACTCAATCTCCAAAATAATTTCCATTACTAGCCACAACTTTTTCCCATTTTTCTGGCAGCTTTTGAATTCCTCGTCGGAAAAATTGTTCGTCTTTTGACGCGATCCACGAATCAATCCAGTTTTTGGCTTCTTCAAAAGAACGAAAGTGGTGTCCTGCCAGTTCATGCGTCATCAATCTGAATAAATAAAAATCAGAAGGGGCGATATCTGGAGAGTACGGCGTGTGTTGAGAAAAAAAAAACCATTACCCGAGTTCAGATTTTTAAATAAAAATATCCAGGTGCTGTGACCTTGAAACGTAAATGCCATTTGTAATTTCATCCTTTTGTGGGAAGAGTTGATAGCTCGTCTTTCTATTCTTGGGCTCTTGTGTGCCTTTGAAATCATCGAGTAGAAAGAATATCAACAAACCTCTGCCCCAAACTCATGTTACCTTTAACTGACTTCTTCACAAACTCCATAAAATGTATATTAAGCACTTTTTGAATGCGCATTTAAAAAAAAAAAAGAAATTATTTATTTTAATAGCGCCAAAAAAAGTAAAGATAAAAAGAAGCATCTCATACCGCCACCATATCCAAACAAAGGAAACTCCTGAGAAAGCATTTCTCAGCACAATAAATAAAAATGAAAGCGTTTGTGGTAAAATTCGCAACCCAAAACGCAAAACTAAGCTTTGTCATTTATCTCGCATACACTTACAGTTTTCTACTGAATTCAGTTGAATCCAAAAGGAATTTCAATGAACGAAAGCATTTTCTGCACAATCATTGTTATTTGTGGAAGAACGCACACGCTGGCATCTCAATGGCATCTTCCACTCCAGTTCCTCATACAAAGCTTCAACTCATCTTTTGCTTACTTAAAAAATGCCATAAATTCAGTTTGCATTGTACTCATGTCTCGTATTGTGTATTGTATATCTGAGTGTCTCTTTTGCTTTGAAAAATTTTCAACAATATCTTCAATAAATTAAGTAAATTGAAAAGCATTTTCCATTTTCATTCTCAGTCACTCAGTTACTATCTCTCACACAGTCAGTCACACAGAGTTTGTGCCAGTTTTGCTCAGGTGATCATAGCAAGGGATACATTTATTTCCTCCACGCCCCCAACCACCCCCTTAAATATGCTATAAAAACTTTTCACACATTTTACTCTTTACTTTCATTTCATATTTCCTCACTCTTTGTTTATTTTAATTTTTTGTATATGATTTTTTCTTTTTCTATTTTTGTTATTTTGATTGCATTTCTCATTTTTCATAGTTGAAGTTTTTGGAAAATTTTTTGTGCAACGTCATAAATATTTAAGGGTTTATTTTGGCTCAACACAATATATTTACTACCACACTCAAACACACCTGTTATACTATTGTATGGTATATTGACTAGACCTCAACACTTCCCGCAGCAAACTCAGTTTGTTGTAGTACATAAATATTTACTTTTGCTTTATTGCAAACTTGCAAGCTGCAAGTTGAAAATTATTACAAACTTGGATTAGTTTGGTACATCAAAGAAAACATTTTCAAAAATAATGGTTAAACTGACAGATAAAATAAAATGAAAGAATCAAACAGAAGTTAAAGAAATTGAAGAAATGAAAAGAAATGAAATTTAATTAATAAAAACTTCCAAACAGAAACCAAAATCATAAAAGCAAGAGCAGCAGAAATTAATGCTACTGACGTTAATATAAAGAAACTAGCTGTGCCCGCAACTTCGTATGCATGGTTTTCGAAATATGTTTGTAATACTTAAATGCGCGAAAGAAGAAGAGAAAAAAAAAACTTATTTCTTAAAAATATTATATTAAAAGTTAAAAACTGAAAAGAATAAGTATGCAACTCTTTTCATTAGCATTCAGTTATCATTAAAAACAAGAAATTTTTAAAATCGGCTTTGAAAGTGTGCGCTAGATAACAAAATGTTAAAAATTTGGTCAAAAAATGTCTGTATCTCAACAACAGCGCCACCTACCGGATTCATCTGAAGCATAAATCACCTTGGTGACTTCATAAGTAAAACAAAATTGGTCCAGCCGTTTGGGAGATTAAGAGTCATACAATTTCGTACACTCGAATTTTATATATAAGGAAGGATCTCAAATAAATGGAATTAGTATAATGACTAAGTAATGAAGAAATGAAAACATTAGTATTGAAGCACCTTTAAATCTCTATGTGGGGTAATACATGACCATGGGGCTCCGATGATTTGTCTTAGAAATCTTTGTACTTTGATTATAAAACATATATGAAGCAGTAATTGCCCAATTTGGGGTCACTATTTGTTTGTAAGGAAGTCTTTTATTCATCAAGGATAGTTTACTGGTTGGGCGCAGCAGTCAATCTATTTTCCGCAAGTTTGGGAAGCCACATGCCGTGATGTGCAAGTATTTTATAACTGATTTTCTCATACCGGACTTAGTCTAACTTCGGAATGATTTCAGAATCGGATATGATATCAAGACAATCGTCACTTCTCAGCGTAAGGCCACAATTGGATGATTTGCTTGATGGAAGCATGAAATTACTGCAATTATTGGTTATCACCTAAAATTGATTGCCTGTTGATAAGCTCATTACAGTTTAAGTTCAAGTTTTCTAATGCTTCAAAATATCATCTCTCTACCTGCATGTGTTTTATTTGTTGTGCACCAATCTGAAGAGTTTGAAAAGAAATACGAAAAGTCCTACATTGATGCTTCATTTATTTATGAGAAATTATCTTTCAAAATCCAAGTTCAATATGATTTTTGAATGCCTTCGTTCACTAAATCACGCATTCATTGTATGAAATTACCAGTAATATTAAAAATTGTTGCATTGAAAGAAATAATCTGAAAAAGAAGCACATTTCTACATTAAACTTTAATGACTCAATGACTTTGTGTTATTCCAGAAGAATAGAAAAGAAAAAAAAACATAACATAAAGAGGAAAATAACTTCATTAAAATGAATTTTCAACAAAATCAAAAACAAACAAAATGAAAATCGGTAGCCATTTCATTTTTGTTTGTTGCAAGCATTAAAAAGTTTTCTTTGAATGGGAAAATGAAATGAAAATTTATTGCATATTTTTGTGTAAACCAAAAACTTCTCGAATAACAACACAAGGAAAATGGCATTCATTTTCTTAAGAGTAACGAAATAATAATGTCAATTATTAAGATGATGACGTAATCAGAAGTGGTGCAAAGAAAAGAAAAACAAATGAAAATCTCAATGCAATTCATTTACTTAATTAAGAAAACAAAAACCATTTCGAGATATCAAAAATATCTGATTCTGCTATAGAAGATTTTATATTATAGGAAAATATGAAATGTACTCAGAGAGAGCAAAAGAAGATTTTTGTGCATACAAAACAAATCCAGAGTCATGAAATAAATTAAAGTAAACGCAACGTTAAGCTCAGTGAATATTGCAAGTTGCATTTGCAATAGAGCAGAACAGAAAAGAACAGAACCAGAGGAATATGGAATATACAATATATGATAGAGGGAATGAAGGATGGCTGGCTTGATATTCAGAACCTTGTCTCAGTGTCAAAAGTCAACTTTTCTTGCTTGCTGATGCATTCATAAAGTTCATATTTCTTCTTATGAAATACACACAGATGCACATCCACATTCACGCAAAATACTCATTACTTTGAAACACACACACACACTCACACACATATACACTTACATACACTTATTTGCTCACTTCCTTTAAGCTCCGTCACTCATTTGCACACTCAGTCACTTACTCACTTACTTACTTATTTACTCATACGAATGACGCTTACACAGCGTAAACTCAATTAAAAACTGCCGAGGACTTTCATACTCATGCATTCATGAAGTTCCACAGAATCATGGTGATGATGACGATGATGATGATGATGTTGAGGATAGTGACGAAAACCACAAAAGTTGATTATCTCCTGACTGCTGTGTCATTTATTCTTGTAGTTTCTGCTTCATATTTTTTAACCGCTTTCACTATTTCTTCACACGCTTGAGCTTGTTATTATTGCCTCATGAGAAAGAAGCGCACGCATTTTGTTTCGCGTTTGAATGCTTCCGCTTTTCTTCCTTCGTTATGATGATATGATATATGTGATATGAGGAACACACCAATGTTATCTCTGTATGTATCTTTGTATATTTTACCCTCTCTCTCTTAGATTATCTTGATTTAGCTAACTCATGTTGTTGATGGTGTTGGTGTTCCTATTTGTAAATGTTCATTCGTGTGTTTAGTTCTTTTTCTTGTTCTTGTTCTGGTTGGTGCTGTTGGCATTACTACAAAGACATCATTTATCGCTGGCTTAACAATTCGTTGAGATCTTTTGTTATGAGTTATTCGACGTTATTTCTCTTGTTAGTCAGTCGTGTGGCATTGTTAATGCTATTGCTTCTGCTTCTACTTGGAACTGTTAGTTGCTGCTTTTGTTGATGCAGTTGATGATGGTTGTCTCTGCGCACGACTGCCTTAATGCATTTGGAGCAGGAACAAAAATAAAATAACTAAGAACCGCTGCCAACAAACTATCTTTTCTATCTTCTACACCCACAGCATCATCACCAGCATCAACATCAACATCAGTTCCATAATTCATTTCTTGTTGCACTCAGCCTGCAATTTGTTGATGTGGGAAAAACCACATAATTTATTTTTTACAAAATGAGAAAAAATATTTTTTTATTATTCTAATTTTCCATGGAGGATTTTAACGTATTTCTGCGTCACATACTCACTCGTATGCTTAGTAGTACTTAATGCGTGTTAAGTAGATGCAATTATATGTGGCATGTAACATGAATGGAATAGAAAAAAAAAAATGAAAATGAAAATGAAAACGTAAATTTATAAAACGTACAACAAGTGGATTGTTTTAGGTGAAGAAAATAACATTTGCCATTATATTTAATGTAAATCTGCAAGTATATTTAAGTACTGAAATTACTGAATACTTTTTAGTTAAACAAAATTTAATGTGCTTACACTTGTTAATATAAAATTCATCATTCATTCTTTATAAAATTAGTTCTTGAAGTCTTAAAGTTATTTTTAAGTTGATTAAAAGTTTAAGTCTTCAATTTCAATTAGTTTAATTTTAAATGCTTTAAAAAGTTCATTTCTTATATTTTGAGTTTGCAATTTAAGCTGTTTACTGACAATTGCTTTCGATTAGGTATTATGTATTCATTGTATTGAGGCGCGAAATTAGTAAATGACATTTTCGCGATTTCGCTTTAATCCAATAGAAAGAGAGCTTTCTTCGCATATCATTGACCTCAATTGTCTTTGCTTACAAACTTCTTGTTTACAAATCATTTTACTTGCTTCAATATCCAAGTGATCAGACATCCTTTATTATGATTCTTTTCAAATTATCGAGCAAAATCACAACACTTCTGATTTAATGAATCATTCTATTTCACTTTCAATTAATAAAAATAAACATTAAATACCATTTAGTAATACTTTATTAAGGAAATTCACTGTAGCATTAGTTTTTGATGTGAAATTTTTTTAGCGAAGGAAGGTAAATCCAAAAAATATGAAAATGAAATGTGACGCAAATCAAAATTTGGCGATGTTTGGAGCTATTTTTTTTTGTTTTAAGTGAAACTTCTTTAGTGAATGGGTATTAATGAAAAAAATATGAAAATGAAATGTGACGCAAATCAAAATTTGACAATGTTATTATTATATTATTAATGCATAAGCATTCATTCTCTACCCTGCAGACGAGCCCGCACAAGACAATGTGCATTGTTTTGAGCGTCTCCCCACTATGTCTCTGAAACATCTTCTGATTTTGATTTTCGTCACATTTCATATTCTAATTTTAATATTTACCTCCCTTCGCTTAAGAAGTTTCACTTCCTTATTGTGCTTATGAGGGTGAGGCACACTACTTAAATTTTTTTAAAACCTTACTACGCTCATGCCTAAGTTAGCTTCGAAGTAACTCTTCGAAAGAAGTTTGCTCTTCTTGGTATTTTCAATGACTTTTCTATAGATGTCTTTGTCATTGATTCATGCATGGACCATTAAATAATTTAAAAGCCTAAAGTAACCTATAAGCATTTGCAATGTTTCAAACAATGAATATGTTAAGGATACAAAAATGTATTCCATAGTGAAAAAAAAGTTGTGCACAATCGATTTTATTGCAAATTATCATTCCTTTAATGGCTTGAATTGAGATTACCAGCAAAATATTTGCAAGAGATAACCTAAGTAAGATTCTTAAAGAACCACAGGTTGGCAATTTTAGAAGACTAGAAGCAATGTTCTATGATATACAACTTGTGAGTTGTGTAAAGTAAGTAAAGTCGCCTACGATGATAACGGTAATCAATTTCATATGTATTAAATTCTTAAGTGAAATTGAGAAAGTAGAGAACGGTTTTCTGGATAAATCTTGACAGCATTCGTTTCGCAAGTCTAAGACTATGAAAACTTGTTATAGTTAAACAAAATGGTAACAATACTAAAATCTTCCCAGTCATCTATTTTACCAAACTTTTTAACACTTTTAGCGTCTCCTTTTCTCTTTTAATTTTGTTCTCCACATTATTTTTCATTTTAATTTTTTTTTTCTCTTTCAGTTAAGTTGCTTGTAAAGTGTCATTGCATATCCCGAGAGTTTTTCTCTCTCATTATTTCTGTTTTTCTTTTCACTTAGTCCTCTTATTATTGTAAATAACAAATTAAATTATTTCAAAAGTACTTTAGTTCAACATAAACAGCATCAGCATTACAAAAGCATCAACAACAAAAATGAAAAAATAAAATCTTAAAAAGGGCAATTAAGTTTTACTAGAAAGTATCCTTCTCTTATTCTCAACATCTTCTTATTTCACTTGCATTGAGGCAACAAAATGTATCTGCTTGCTTGCTTAACAAACAGCATACAAAACAACAACAAAAGTGCAACAAAGTGACATGTATCATGCAACAATCTTCCTAGAACTCAACTCAACTCAATTTAACTGCCACATACAGAAGAAGAGAGAAGAGAAGAAAGGAAATAAAAACTTAGTCCTAAAGTAAGCAATAAAGTAGGCAAAGTTTGTGGCAAACAACTGCATACAACAACAAGAACAACATAATAGAAGATTATAGTATCACTCATGTGTGCGTGTGTATGCGTGTGTATCGGTGAGTAAGTTGTTTGTGTGTATTTGAGTTACATGTCTCAAATGCAGATAAGCCTGATAGACAGTGACGAAGCGCATGCAACAGTTCACACTTGAGACATGACTCAGTTGAGCATTAACCAACATCAAGTTTGAATAGTATCAAGCATCAGCAAAAAAAAAATGGGGAAATGAAAAACAAATCCTCCTAGAGATCATCATCAACAACAGCAGTCACACACATGTTCTGATGTGGCAAAGCAAATTTGTTGCTGTTGACAATTTCTTGTTACCACGCACTGCTATTTTGTTGTTGCTATTGTTGTTGATGCTATTGTTGTATCTATTGATGCAACTACATACCTACCACATGTATCTGCTAACACCTCTCATCCATCCATCTACCACACCAATGTTGCTGCAGCTACTGTATTGCATGTGGTTGCTTCTAGTACTTCTTCATTCTAAACGATAAATTTTCAATTTTGTAACTTGTTCCTGTTGTTAAGTTTGTGTCGCATTTCCTCTTATTCCTTCCTCTCTTTATACAATACTACTACTTTTACTCGTTGTACCTCCTCTGATGTGCATCTTTATCTCGTGGTTCGTTGCATCCAGTGTGTCGTTTGCCATCAACATCATCATCATCATCGTCATGTTCATCATTATCATTGCTGCTTACTTGTCATTGACATTATTTCCGTACTTTAGTTGCACTTCATTGCAACCGCTGCCAATGGCATTGTGTGTAGCCAGTTTGCATGCATCCTGCATGCATGTCTTCTATGATTGATGTCATTTACTTGTCTTCTGTCTTCTGCATATATATAATACATATGTACGTATGTATGTATATACCATAGCAGTGAGTATATAAACACACAAAAGTAGTATCTTATTATATTTACATAGTACAAAATTAAACATACCTGAAAGTGGTTAGCATCAGCATATTTTTGTTAACCAAAAAGACACTTTTGCGTGTCGTCTGCAAAGTTTGTTCATGCATCATGCATCATTACCCCAAAAAGTATGCAATATATTTTGTGTGAAATTATATTTTTTATTTGCATTTCTTATAAGAAATTTAGCTTTAATAGCAAATTGACTTCTTCTATTTTCACATTGCAGATGATGAGCTTTGAAGACACCAAAGAAAACTTATGCATATAAGAGAGCAAAAGGTAAGTCTAGAGTTCTTTAATTCTTTCTTTGGTTTGGAACAAATTCATATACTGAGTATTGTATAATAAATGATTGTAAGAATTAAAGAAAGTTGTATTGTTTTCCCCATATAAAATACAATGAAAGAGGAGAGAGATATCATTAAAGTTCTTGAATGTCAATAAACAATTTTTTATTGACACATAAAAAGGAAAATTGTATTGTTGAAAAGTTTTGAATTTTCTTTTGTTCATTTGATACCCTGAACTTCAGTAGGGTATATTTAGACAGGGCAAATGCATGTCGCACTCAAATAGAACATTAAAGTTTCTTTGGAAATGATCACCACCAGTTCATTAGGTTATATAAATGTCCAATCTTTGTCTGGGAATAATCCCCAAAGACCCTTAATATAGACATTTCAATTAACATGTAAGCGTCTTTTTCTAACCAATAGAAAAAAAAACACCTAATTATTAGGATTTATATATGTATTTATCTATCTTTCTAGAACTCCACAAAATTCCAATGAATTTTAAAACTAAATCCTTACTCAAGGAATCGTCACAACTTCTTTCAACGTTCCAAGGCTAACAATCGCTACGATTTAATTTATCGTAACAATCCTTTTCCACTTCATGCAGAAAAATCTTCAAAAGAACCTTAAATTTCTTTCATTAAGCTATGATATACTTAGAAAACTATAGGATATCCGATAATCGAAACTAATCGACCTTAGGGCACCCTTACTTTCTTATGTTATCTTTTATTTAAGGGATTTATAACTGACAAAACTGAATGATTCCGTCATTCACTATTCACTCATTGAGCTGAAGAACTAAAGGATTGATGCATGAATATAAAATTTTCTGTTCTGTTTTTATGATTCATGAGAGTATTTTGTGTTGGTTTTTTTTTTTTTTTGCTATTGTTATACAGATATTTACTCTTTATTGCATAAACATACATAGTTGCAATGGGATAGATGAGGAAAGATGGGCATGATACACAGAGATAAAAAAAAGAGACTCCACAAAAGAAGCACATAAAATTATATTGAGTGAAAAATTGCAGAAAATTGCATTTTGTGGTTTTGCATGCAAAAATGTTTTATCTTTTCTTTTTATATTTTTTTTTTAAATTTCCTTTATCCTTTTTAAAAATATCCAATAATGTGTTTGTTGCTTTATCTACTTTGCATTCTCCCACTCCCCAGTTTTGACTCCCCCAAACTGACATTGTTATGCAGGCAAAAGCATTGTTATGCATGGCAATGTAACCTTTGCACTCAACACATGCAATCGCAATTTCTATGTATGTGCATCTAAAATCATATCAGAATGAATAAAAAGAAAATTTTTTTTTTTTTGTTTTCAATATTTTCTTATGTTTTGTGTTTGATAAAAACAATTTCTCATTCATTTACTTAAGTGCAGTAAACTCAAAGAGGAATAACAATTCAATAGCTTCAATTTTTTTTTTTTGCTTTCACTGCTGACAAAAGTCGTGCTTGAGATGAATAACATAAATAAAAAGTAAAAAAAGATAAATGAAAAGTAAAACAAGACAAAAAGAACTGAAGACAAATACTGCTGACAGCTTTGGTCAAATGAAGTAACATATGTTATGGGTAACGCAATCAATGTATAACCTTTGATTCTAAAAAAAAAACAAAAAAGGATGGAATGCAAAAAAATAAATAAATAATTAAAGTAAATAAATTTCCATTTCGTTACGTTAAAAAAAAAAAATAAGCATTTGCCATAGTACAAATCTTATAACCTTCGATTTAAAAAAAAAATAATATTAAAGAAAAGAGAATGCAAAATAAATAAGTAAAACAAAATAAATGAAAAGTAAAAGAAGACGAAAACATGTGAAATCATCGCTAGAGATGAAGAATTTTAAAATATTCAACTTTATTTCAAATCTTTTTTTTTACAAAGAAAATGTCAAGCACCCAAAAAAAAAACAAACAAAACAAAATTGATAATATTAGTCAAACTTTTTCCAACAATTGAATATTCTCTCCAGAAAAAAAAAATAATAATAATGTGTTTGTTGCTTTATCTACTTTGCATTCTCCCACTCCCCAGTTTTGACTCCCCCAACTGACATTGTTATGCAGGCAAAAGCATTGTTATGCATGGCAATGTAACCTTTGCATTCAACACATGCAATCGCAATTTCTATGTATGTGCATCTAAAGATCATATCAGAATGAATAAAAAGAGATTTTTTTTTTTGTTTTCAATATTTTCTTATGTTTTGTGTTTGATAAAAACAATTTTTCATTCATTTGCTTAAGTGCAGTAAACTCAAAGAGGAACAACAATTCAATAGCTTCAATTTTTTTTTTGCTTTCACTGCTGACAAAAGTCGTGCTTGAGATGAATAACATAAATAAAAAGTAAAAAAAGATAAATGAAAAGTAAAACAAGACAAAAAGAACTGAAGACAAATACTGCTGACATCTTTGGTCAAATGAAGTAAAATATGTTAACTAAACAGTTAACTGTTATGGGTAACGCAATCAATGTATAACCTTTGATTCTAAAAAAAAAACAAAAAAGGATGGAATGCAAAAAAATAAATAAATAATTAAAGTAAATAAATTTCCATTTCGTTACGTTAAAAAAAAAAATAAGCATTTGCCATAGCACAAATCTTATAACCTTCGATTTAAAAAAAAAATAATATTAAAGAAAAGAGAATGCAAAATAAATAAGTAAAACAAAATAAATGAAAAGTAAAAGAAGACGAAAACATGTGAAATCATCGCTAGAGATGAAGAATTTTATAAGATTCAACTATAATTCAAATCTTTTATTTACAAAGAAAATGTCAAGCACCCAAAAAAAAAAACAAACAAAACAAAATTGAAAATATAAGTCAAACTTTTCCCACAATTAAATATTCTCTCCAGAAGAAGAGAATAAAAAACTAAAAAAATAAAATAAAATGTCAAGCACCCAAAAAACAAACAAAACAAAATTGACAATATTAGTCAAACTTTTCCAACAATTGAATATGAATATTCTCTCCAGAAGAAGATAATAAAAAACTAAAATACCATACAAATTCTATTTCAATATAATAATATTCTACCTAATACGAGGGTACTATGTATATTTCAGGATCAGACGACTCTAATGTCAATAGCTAAAATCTGGCAACACCATAATAAAGTTTGACATTTCTTTTAGCATAAACTTGCTCACATCATTTTGATGTACAAGTGGATTTTATTTCGTTTACATTGAGTTAAGAAAATCAATTTGGCCAAAAAAAAAATGGAAATTTCAAGAGAAGGTTTTCCTTGGATAGTTTTTCACAACTTTCGACATGGATTATCTCAACAAGAATGTATCGATGAACTCATTTCTTTGTATATCGATAAAGCACCATCAAAAACCACAATATATCGCTGGTATTTTGAATTCAACCGTGGTCGTAGTTCGGTCGCTGTCTAATTCCCTGAAGGTCATGTGGCCTACCGTAAGATAGAGGCATCCTTCCACACTAGTTCCACTTCAAAACAATCGATTTTGCTTACTTACACTTAGTTGTAAAAAAATTTTGCAGTCGTTGGGTACCTCATAATTTATTAATTAACTGTTTAAAAAAGACTCGCGTCGATTGGTGTAAGGAAATGTTAAAAAAAATTCAACCGTGGTACATCAAAAGACGTATAAAATCGTGACATGGATATATACATATGAACCGGAAACAAAATAGCAATTGACCGTGTGAGTGTTCCAAGCCGAGCCAAATGCAACAAAAGTTCTTTGCGCTCGAAGCACTGCGAGGCAAATGGTCGCCTGTTTCTTCGGCCGTATGGATCATGCGGCCACTGTTCTGCTTGAGCAACGTAAGACGGTGAATTCTGAATGGTGCACGACTATTTATTTCCCGGAAGTCTTTAGAGAAATTCGCAAAACCAACCGCCAAAGACGATTAGTTTTTCTCCATCATGCCATGCGAGCTCTCACACATCTCGTCAAAGAGGTGAATTTTTGAGCAGTCAAAACATGGAATTGATGCCTCATGCTCCGTGCAGTACTGATTTGGCACCCAATGACTTTTTCTTGTTCCCGAATATCAAAGGTAAACTGCATGGTCCACGATTTACGAGCGTCGAAGAAGCAGTTGAAGCATTCGAAAGCCATGTATTGGAAGTGTCTCAAGAGGAATGGAAAAACTGATATGACAAGTGGTTTGAACGAGTGCAAAAGTGAATTGATAGTTAACTTTGAAATTAGTATTAGTATTAGTATATTAGATCATTGTTATCATTGTTAATGAACTTCACTTTTATAGTTGAACCCAACGTATATGATTCCTTAGGGTGTACAGAGATTTTTGCTGCCAATTTTCGTAACGTTTTTTGAAATGAAACTTTTCTAGCGAAGGGGAGTAAATCAAACAAAAAAAAATATATATATGAAAATGATATGTGACGAAAATCAAAAATTGACGATGTTATTATTAGATTATATATATATATATATATATTTTTTTTTTTGTTATAACTTTACAGAAAAAATCATTACGATTTTTTCATTTACTTACATTTGAAATAAAAATTTTTGTACTTTTATTCTTTTGATCTAGCAAACTGGTTCGCCCAGTTTTTGTTTCCGTATTTTTCTTTTATTTTCTTTCTTTTTGTAATGTTTTTGTTTTATTAAATTTATGTTGTGCGGAATTCCTTTTATCATTTATTGTATTGTATATTGCTAATTTGCAATTGCTTTTGATTGGATGCATTCCATGCTACGAATTAAATTGTTTGACATTAAGTATTTTACTTTTTTATTTATTTATTATTAGTTGATTATATTTTTGCAGTTCCTCCGGTATTTATATTGTTTCTTTTAAGAATAAATTATAAATTTTATATATTTTCATTTTAATTTGTTTGCCGATATTTTACAAGATTTAATTTTTTCCCAATTTTCTAACCAGTATTTTTTAAAAACAAAACAGAAAAAAACGTGCTGCGTTTTGTCGTATATCCTCGCTTCTACAATATCATCTTACGTTGATTAGTTGATTATTCTTTTGTTGTTCCCCACAATCCACTATGTTTTTTTTTTATTATTTCTTTTAACAATAAATTCTATATATTTTCATTTTAATTCGTTTGTTGATGATTTCCTTGTTTCTTCCACAATATTATGTGGATTATAACTTTTTGGTCTATAAATTCAAGTTTTCCCCAATTTTCTAAGGAGTTTCTTTGAATATTTTTTCAAGCACAATTTGACCATTGTCCTTTCTGTTGGCCACTTCTGGTCGCTAATACTTGATGCATTCATCATTCCAATGGTCGATTTGTGTACAATAGAGGATCGAATTGTTTGTTTCGCCAATACAATAGAATGTTTTCGATTCGATTATCATTTTGTGTATAAATAAATAAATTTTTTGGTGTCCCAACTCGCTTTTACCTTTAAAGGCTAACAAACTTTTCGATTTACCCTCTGTTTGTATGACAATCTCATTGCTTTACATAAATAAATTTATGATTGTATGATGAACAAATGTTTTGTAAGTAAGTGTGTGTGTGTGTAATAACAGTTTATAATTTAACAAAATGAAGGTAAAAAGTAAAGTACTTGAATAAACCATTACGTCTGCCACCACTTTTAAGTGTATGAAAGTTTTTTTTCTTCCTACCAAAAAAAGAAAAACCAAAAAAAAACAACTTCCTATCTCAACAAAAAATTTCTTAACTTTATGTGAATTGAGTTTGGATGTCTGAACACACCAACAAACCAATTCTTAAGTTGCTTGCTTTCCTTACATTACCTTACTTTATCATATAATGTTTCCAACCGAAAAAAAAAGTATAAATTCCAATTTAAGTCACTTCCTTTTTTGACTTGAATACGCAACGACGAAATCAGATTTTATGACTCAATAATTGAAATACACTTGAGCACAAAGCTCATCTGATGAAATATTTAAACATGTGTTGTGGCATAAGACACTCGTCTTTTTCCATATTTTTCCTTCCATAAAAAAAAAAATATATATTGCGCATACGCCAGGTTGCATATCCAACTACAATGCTATTAAAATATGAAAAATTATAGCCTCATTATTATCTCATAGGAGGGGAGTACACAACTCAAAAACCTGTAAATCTCTGCTCAAACCAAATTCGCCATTAAACCGCCGCATAAGAGAGAAAAAATTAAATCAGAAAACAGAAAAGTAAAAATGATTTAAAAGCCAACACAAAATTTTCTGTGTTGTTGTTTGTTCTTGCTTGTAGACTCTTCGTTCATGTGCTCTGTAAATCCGGAAAAGGATTTTCTGGAGATTTTTATTCAATTTATTTTGTGATTTTCACATTTGTGGTAGCAAAGAGTTGTGAAGCTAAGTGGAGAAATAAAGTGGGTTGCACACTGAGCAGCAGCAGCAGGCCAATGAGTAGCTTAAAGTACTTTTTCTGTTTTCTTTTTTTAACTGACTTAATATTCCAAGCTTTTGGTAAACCAGAATTCACTGAATGAATGAATGTCTGGGAAACAGAGCGAATGAAAGAATGAGTTTGTCTGATGGTTAGCAGTTGTACGGTATCACAATATCACGGTTATCTGTGGCAGCCACTTCAATGTTCATTGCGCGCTCACTTCCAAACTCAATTTCATTTCCGTGCTTTTTTTTTTTTGGTAGCAGTAACCAATTTAAAGTTATACTGTGTACCGTGAGTGAATGAGTATGAGTATCTCCTTCAGGATGAAACCAAATAGTCACAAAATGAAGTACTCACCATCATAATGATTATCATCATCATCAGTATCTGAAGACCAAACTACAATATGATAGGAGAATGGCACCTCCAGCAACTTCATGCCATATTCTATGAAGAGAACCTTATGAGTTTATCATTGCGTAAAAACCTTTTTCCTTATTTGATATTGCAAAATGCGTATTTACTTTAATGGTACTGCCAATGGCAATTGTATGCAGAAGAAAATTTATTGCTTTTCGCACTCCAAATAAACCATTCCACCTCATTCTCACTCCTCTAGTAGTACAATATATACTGCACTCACATGTGTCCTCAGTTCGTTTCATAGTAAGAATTTGGCCTCATAAAAATGCACCAAATTGCATTTTTCAGTTTCCTGTTTCCGAGATAAAAAAGAAGAAACCCATGAAGAAGTAGTAAAATAAGTAATAACAATTTTCGCCGGAAACTATTGATGCAAAATATTGGTGAAGTTTATCAGAAAAGAAGAGGAAATATAAATGTGTTTATTGCAATACAATATATCATATGTATCTTTTTATTGAACTCTCAATGGGTTAAATTATTGTAAATTTCAACTCAAAATTGAGTAAGAAACTAAAAATTATTATTTATGTATTAAAGAATTTTACGGTAAGAATCCAAATGTGAATTCTCTATAGTTTGCTAGAATAAGTTAGTAGTTTTATAAAGGAAATTAGTTAGAATGTTTATCTAATATAGCAATAGTGTGTGTGTGACTTATCTGCCCGTGGCATTCTTTAGGTCTATGCAAAATGAGCATAAACTGTATATCAATTTCAATATAAAATCAAAAAATCAAAGATCAAAGCTTAAAATATTCTATGAAAAAATGTTAGCACTGTCAAAATTGAAGGGGAAAAAAGTATTTGAAACTAATTATATAACCACTTGTTATGAAGGGGACTCATTGGTTTATTGTCCCACTTCTTTCACCTGTTACTGCTGTTGCTTTTTATTATAATTTTCATCTAGTCTGTGATTAAATATACATATGTAAATGAGTAAAAGGATAAATGCTATGTATGTATGTGGAAATGTTTTCAGAAAGCCCACAATAAGTGAAATCTTTTTGTATAAAAATGAATATTGAAATCTGAACACTTATCAACTAAAAACGGCTGAACCAATTTTAATCATTTTTTTGTTTTTTTTTTTTTTTTGGTGTTGTACTTATAGGAATCACCAAGATGGTTTAGGCTTCAATTGGACCCAGTAGGTGGCGCTGTTGTCAAGTATATAGCCACTTTTTACCAAATTCTTAACATTTTTTTTATCTAGCGCACAGTATACTTAGCCGATTTTAATAATTTTTTTTTAAATGACGAATAAAATGTTAATGAATAGAGTTGCATATTTACTTTTTCCAGTTTTTAGCTATAATATAATATTTTTAAGTATTAAGTTTTGTGATAAGCACTGTAAGACCAAGCATATTGCTTTCAATGCTTTGGTTTTTGTTTTTGTTGTATTTTTCCTCTCTGAGAACGCCCTTTACGCGCTCTTCGCGTCTTTATTTTATGTTCATTTCATGTTTGAGGCTATTGATCAATTTTGGTTTGTTGATAAGGGAAGTGGGAGGGTCGCGCGATAGACGTGACCAACATTTGAAGGCATACACTTAAGCTTCCGGAACAATCCATTCCGTTGAGATTGAGGCGAGAGGCGACAAAATAAACGAGCAAACGTTGCAATTCCCTATGAACGCTTGGCGCTTAGGCATGATGAACTGTCGATTACGCTGGCGATAATTCCGTAAGAGATTGGAACAATCAGCACAAGTTGTCAATATTGCAATAGTGCTTTGAGGCTTTGCTTTGAACCAACAGGATTACGTTGTCTAAACGGCAACGTCAAGTTAAAACACACACAACTGAAAACGCCACCTGAACCTCTGAATTCATTACTTTCGAGATAAGAACCTCTGTCAAATCATTTTTTGCAGAACATTCAAAGTTACATACATCAGTGTGTCCCAAATGACATCATTTGGTGCAAATGTATATAGCCTTATCAGATAGATTGTCAGTTAAAAAGAATCTAAATGTGAACTACCAGCAGAAATCAAAATGGTTTCATAAAGAAAATTACATATTATGTATGATCTTTAATATTAGGATCTCTGTAGATCAGCAAAATACGAAAAGAATCAAAAGTCAAAAGTCAATTTTGTAGGACTGTTTTCAAAATCTAGAAACAATTGGTGAATCTTCCCAGGCAAAAGCTTCTAGAGTTTCCTTGACGGTTCTTGTTCCATGTGATCAGCAGTTTCTCATTATAAAATTCATTTGTAATAGTTTGTTATTAAATTTTCGTCGATTCTACGCTACTTTTGAACCATCCGAGATGATGTTTATAAGGCAAAATATATAGAGCTTATTCACCAAGAACCTCATACAGCATAAAATAACCTTCTGTTTCTTTATAGGATTTTGTACTGACAGTAAAATAAAATGAGCATTTGGTAGAATCTTTCAAAATTCTTAAGTGAAACAAAGTTTAGCATTTTCCATTCTTAAATGTGGTCTCACCAATTTTAATTTAAAACAAATGATGTCGTAAGAAATGACAATAAAATATATTAACAAACTTTACATACATGGATCATGTATCCATGGAATACGAATTCATTGCCCTTTATAATCATTTCATATTGAAAATTGAAACGAATTTTTTATATAAATTCTATTCAAATCCACATAAATCAAAAAGTTGAATATCAGAATGTGGTTAGTTAATTGTTTAGTTAATTTGTCTAAATCTATATTTTTATAAAAAATATAAATTCCATTTCTTCTTGATTCACTCACTTACCTACTTATAGTTCATCAATCAAAGAAAAATCTCATTCTTATTGACATCAATAAGCTACTGCAATATACAACTTATGCAATACTTTGATATATTGTAGATAAATTGTTGTTCTGCGCTACATTGCCAAACTTAAAAATTCCCCTTAGCTCAAGAGAAATATTAAATTAATATATTTCTGTCAACTATTATGGGTGCAGTGGGTTTCAGAGGAGAAGAAACGAAACTTTACCACAAACAAGAAATAAACTTTTTCAGTCAACAGAAACCTCAAACAAATTTCAATTTTTCCTATAACCAAAACTATTAGCTTAACTTTTACTTAACCCTTCATTACTCATTCTACATAAACTTTTGTCAACTCCTCCAAAGTATTGTACTCGTAAATGCCTTTTCCTGGTAGAGGAGGAGGGTTGAATAAATAAAATTGTAACCAGAATATTTTTTTTTTGGTTTTTTTTTTTTGGGCAAAAAAATCCAACTGAAGCTGATTGCACAAGAAATAATAGTAAAATACTTTGTTGTTCACTTGTTTTTGTTAGTTTAGTTGGTTTTTGTGTTTGTGTTGGTTGCTCATTTTATTTAACCCCTCTGCCGCCACCAATGAAAAGTAAAGTATATTTAGGAAACGACCGAGATTGCTATAGATGGAAAAGAACAGAGAAAGTAGAGTGATAGAGAGGGAGGAAGGAAAGAAGTGTGCACTTTATGCGGTAAGCCAGGGTCTTGTTTTTAAGTAAACGAAAAATACGAAAAACGACAGCAAAAATCTTCTTCTTAAATATTTACAAAGTTTCTGTGTTGCGGTGAATGTTGCAAATTCAGTTGGAAAATGAAATACTATATAGCGTGAAATTTGTGGTAGATTTTTGTGTTTTTGCTTGATTGGTTATATTACAAATACACACAAATATTGAATAAGGGTTATAAGGTAAAGAGAATTGAGTAACAAATCAGTACACAATCTGTCCAATGAGGATCACTGATCCTAAATAGTGGAATATTTTGACATTTCAATTCTAAAATGGTTAAATGATGAGTAAAAGTTTGTACATTTTTACATTCTTAGTACTATATAGTCTTGCAACAATTGTAAGATTCAATTGATTTCCTGATTGGCTCTTTAGGAATATAACTTTTTTATTGTCTAGTGCTAAAGACTTGTCCAAGGAAGATTAAGATTGTTGTGAACAAGACAAAACTGTGAGACAACTTTCTTATGATTATATGAATGGCAATTAATAGTTTTATTTAATACTTTGTCCTCTGATATTTTAAAGAAAGAGAGTCTTGTATCTAAAGAAGACTACCGGATTGCTACACAATTGGAATACAGCAACCAAACAAATCTGTAATGAATTCACGAGTAATAAAGTTATTTTCAAATATAAATAAAATGTCTGTTCTGTTTTGTGATGAAATAATATAGAAATAAATTTCAATTTCCTCTTGAGATCTTATCTTCAATTTAAATTTTAAAATAAGCCAGAAATTTATATTTCACTTTCTTCACTTCTTGCAATCACTTCAAGTTTCTTGACTTTTATATCTTTCGCTTGACTTATTTTAACACAATACCTTGTGGGAAGTATGTTTCCTTCTTCTGGGTTTTAAGTTCTTTAAGATGTTTTTTAGTACAAAGTCCTTACAAATCAACAAACAGGAAAAAAAAAAATAAGTTCTAATTAAATTATCCACACAGCGCGAAAACTTATTTATGCTGCTATTAACCGCAATACAATACCAAAATGTTTAAAAACCAAAAAAGCAGCTGGCAAAATTTTATGCTAAGCCATAGAGGAATTAGAAGTGAAGAAGGAGTGTAGATAGATAGATATATTATGAAGAGAAAGGAGGAGGAAAGCCAAAAGGATTTGTTAGCCACAAATTTAAATTGTTTTATACATTTAAATCAAATAAAATAAAGTTTTTCTTTTAGGTTTGTTTTCATTTGAAATTTTAATTTCATTTTATTCAAGAAAAATCTTAATGCATTTTCAGTTTCATTGCCATTTTTGTGTTTTTCATAATTTGACTTTTAAATTGAGTTGAATTAATTTTCAAAATTGCCAATTTATGCATCAAAGTTTTCATTTTTGAATTTAATTTAAAGGAAAATTTTCAGTATTTTGATATTTGATTTTTGCCTCTCCAATTGAATTCCAATGATGCGTATACATAATATTGTTGGCATTATTAAGCATACGCCTGATAAATTTTCTATTAAATATGCGATCACAAATACGAGTATATCAATGTATTATAATCAAAATACACAAAATATATTATTAAACTAAGTATATAAATTTATTAGTATAAACACTCACTCAGTTAATCACTTACTCACTCATTCACATGTTCATGTATGTAGATGTAGATACATTTAACTGAATTTCGAGTTTTCGTTAGCATAAATTCAAAATAATTTACATTATTTTTAGTATAAATATTTGCATTTTAATGATTTGCTTTCGAATTGTACATATTTTTTCTATTTATTTATCTTGTTTTCTTCTTTGTTATAATTTATTTTGCATTTTTCATGCTTATTTTGACATATTTAGCATTTCTTGCCCATTTGTTATTTGCTGTTGTTCATTGATACACTTTCATCATTATGCCAATTCAATCCAACAATGAATATTTACTTAGTTTTTTTTTTTAGCTTAATTTTGTTTTAAATTTGAATTGATCAAGAAATATAATGAAAATTCAATTTGTAAATAAAATGAATTTATTGGAATTTAAGTAGACAATTGATTGATTTTTTTTTATTCACATCTTCATATTTATATTTTTCTATTTTGATTGTAATGTAATTTATTTATTTTATAGATTTAAAGTTTAAAAATCGATTTGGTTTTGTTATCAATATTTTTTATTAATCATTTTAATTCAATCAAAATTTAAATCAATTCAAGAATTTCTTAATTTCCTCTGAACTTTACTTGTAGCACTTGAGATTCATAACATAATTGGATCTATTTTGATATTCAAATACAAAATATTTTATGATATAATTTCCCAACCAAGAAAAAAAAAACTAAGAAAACACCAAAAATTGTGGAAAAAAAACCTTTATTTTGTACATTTAGTTAGTCTTTTTTTTAGCTCCTTACAGTTTTCTCAACGTTAATTAATGGCCTTTTTTGTAGTGAGAATCATCCTCAAAATAGTTATAAATCGCAGAATCTACCTATTCATTATTGTTGGCAAATATTTTACCATCGAAACATTTCTTCAATTTAAGAAATAAAAAGTAGTTCGAGGAAGAAGAGTCTGATGAATGGAATGAATGAGGAAGCAATTCGAAATTTAAGTCATGACAAAAGAAATGTGAACTTGCCTGGATGAAACAAAACTTTCTTTAATGCCAAATGCGATTTGTTTCTCTTGATTTCCTTTCACAAATGGAGCAATAAGTTTGCATACTTACCATTTACTTTTTTCTTTCTGAAGATAATCAATGCAAACTATTTCACGCACATCTCAAAAAAAACTGACGCCATGACTTTGGCTGGTGACGAAAGAAGCAGATTCTTTGAATCCAATTCTCCTCTTTCAGTCTATTGTTATGAGTTTTCTTCATGTTCATCATTCAGGTGTGAAGTAATCAACCCATGGTTGTAAATTGAAGGAAATACTCAGCTCAAACATCCACACGATGCTGTTTTTGTTCCATTGTGCAACAATTAGAGATTAGCATGAACATTTGGTCGTAAAGATTTGTTCGCGTTGGATCCCGCATAATCTGACAAACTTTCATAAAAAGGCTCATGTCGATTGATCCAAGGATATGATAAAAAAATGTGCATCAAATGCTGTGTATAACTTACACACAGGTGACAAATGATGTATCTATTCATATGAACCCCCGAAACAAATTAACAATCGACTGTATGGTTCTTCAAAGACAAGCTGAGTTACCTCAATCGGAGCAGAAAAAGTGCTTCGAAAATTGGTTGAAACGCATCCAAAATTACATTGATATTCATGGAGAACATATTACAAATCAATACAACCAATTTCGATCAGAAGTATTTGTTTTTCCATTATTAGGCAAATAGCCAGAAAAAGAAATGCATGACGGAAAAATCCATTCAGTATAGAAAACAATTTTCTACAATATAATTTATAGATTTTGACTTTGTTTTCTATTTCAAAATTGACCTCAATTATTATTTTAAAACAAAATTCAAATGTAAATGAATTTTAGTCATGACCTTTCTACAGTCATCATCATTCTTTCTAATCTGAATATCACTGAACTCATTCATCATTCTAATTTGTACTCATTACAGCAGCAGAGTCAAAGAACCTATGAAACATACATATGTCATCAATTTGAAGTATAGTGGGCAATTTTAATAAACACGAATATTACAGAAAGTCAATGTGCAACATTGAATTTATCTCAATGTCAATAAGAACAAAATTCATTCAATTGAATGTTTAAAATGTTGTTTTTTTTTTATTTTTTTTATTTTTAACTTTAACCTTCATTTGCTCATTTTCAGTTTGTTGTTTTTCATTTCTGATGATGTACGGAAATATCCATATGGTTGGTTGTCTAGATCTTCAGGTGTTGTTTATTGTGCGGCACGTGTTTTATGTCAAAAACTTTATCCTGCTTTATGCTTTTAATTTTTAATAAAAACATGAAATTTTATATGTTAAAATAAAAGCAAAAAGGTATAAAGCAGAGGTGACCAATCTTTTTATACTTCCCTGAGTAGACCAAATAAGTTGGTGAACATCAAAATTAAAAAAGGATACACAACAAACCAAGTCTTCCAAACCAAATTTCTCTTTTCTCTATCACTTGGGCTGCTTTTAGCTCGCACCGATATTTGCTTTGGGCTGCAATTTGGGAAGCCCTGATATAAAGGGAATGTGAACACATGTCGCTCAATCGAAACAAAACAAACTAAAACAAAACAAAAAAAAAGGCACGTGTATTTTTAAGTTGAAAACAAAATTTTTATGGAATTCAATTAAATTGAAACCAAAAACGCGGTTGCATGCGTGGATAAGTGAAAATATTTCTGTTTTTTTTTTTTTAAATTATTTTTTCCATTTTTTAGTTGTCATGAGTTTTTAATTTTATTTTTATTCAATTTCATTTTTGAACAAATAAAAATATAAAAATATCTCATACGCAAAGTATGCCAAAAAATGTATAAATATTTTTAATTTGCTTTTACTTATCAGTCAGTTGGCAACATGAGAAATTTTTATTGTTGCACTAAAAATTTTGTTCATTAAAATACCCAAAAAACAAAAAAGTTTATTAAAAAATGATGACTGAAAAATAGATAATATTTTAGGGTCGAAAACTCAGAAATAGCAAATATCTTTGGCATATTTTTAATTAATTCAAGAATCAGACAAATATCAGAAATGAAATTCAAAAAGTGTTTCTTGGATTCTCTAAAATCATTTATAACTAAAATGACTAATATTTTTCTGCAATGTTTCATTCTCTCGTGTTTTCTATCCATAATAAACATTTTTATAAGTAATTCAGCGTTTAAGACATTGACTTCCTAAGAGAATTTATGAAAGCCTCAGACGTGGCAAAAGCCCTCATAGGCAGCAGATGAAAGAATTCTGGTCAATGACTATCTTATACCAAGAATTGTTTTATTGACTCTTGTGTGCTAGGACATTGACTTCCTAAGAAAATTTATGGAAGAAGAGCTCAGAAAAAAAGAAGTCCTCATAAACAGCAGACAATATTTAATTGATGAAGTTCGCAAACTGCAATATTTTCTACGTTTTTCTAACAAAACTTAAGATTTATTAATTAAAGCAAAATTAAAGTCATTGACTTCTTAAATGAACTAATAACAATTTCACGCCCTCGTTTTGTAAGTCCTACTCTCTAATCACTACGCCACGGAGTCATGTCAATTGTATTTGCCTAAATAGCTCCAATATAATAATAACATCGTCAAATTTTGATTTCCGTCACATTTCATTTTCATATTTTTTTTTTATTTTTTTTTTTATTCCCCTTCGCTAAAGAAAAAAGAAGTTTGTAACTCTTTTATTCCAAAGAACAGTTCAACAGAAATTTTTATAGGCATCAATTTGACTAAATTCTATAGAATATTGACAAAAGAAACGACTTTTAACCAAGAAATTCTATAAATTTTGACACAAATTCTATTTAAAATATGAGAGTCCATATTTTCCAGAGTCTCCTAGTCATTTCACTTGATTGACTTGACAACATAAATTACAACATAAACCTAATGTAATCAGAATCTTTGGAAAAGGCAACCAGCATCCACAATATCAAGTTTACCACAGTTGCCAGGTAATCTCACTCACCCCATTCATGATTGACTTGGCAGAATAAATTCAACTAAAAGGGGAATTTGATTTCCATTTACATGCGGGTGAATGAGTTGTGCATGACAGAAATTGGGGATGGTGATTTTTTGTTGGGGAAATCACGAGTAATTTATTTTGTCTCGCACTTCAATTAAATATGTAAATATTTTACAAAAAAAAAATATTTTATTTATCACCTTTTCTTTTATCTGTCTTTATTTCTTTTCAGTGATTTAACGTGACAATCAATGGAATAAATTTGGTGGTTTCAGCAACACGAAAAAAAAAAACCAAAAATTATAGAAAACAGCTTCGAATTTGCACAACATTTTAATGATTAACAAAAAGACAAATTGATTGGCATAAAGAATCAAGAATAAAAGGTTCAAAAATCTAAAAATTAAAAGTGCAATAATTCAAAAAAATAAATCAAGGGGAATTTCACAAAGACAAGGAAAAAAAAGTCATATAAACTAAGATGTGATGATGATGATGTAAAGTGTGAAAATTTGAGTGAAGACGAAAGAAATTATATTAATAATCATAAAGAAAACATCTCCCTCACTAAGCTTAAATTATGCCTAAATTAATGATGATGATGATGAGGATGATGATAATGATGATAATGATGACGACGATGACTTTGACAAGTTCATCATCATTTTTATTGAAATTCTGATGATTAAGATTAATGACTAAAGAAAGAAAGCAAGAGAAAAATATTCATACAAAGGTCATAAAAAGACAACATTGCACAACATTGAATTAAGTTAGAAATCAAGGCGAAACACCAAGCATATTAAATTATCTTTAGATACACACTTAGATGCCATCTTTCTTTCTTATATGATGATGATGATGATGATGATGATGAAAATGAAAATGATAACAATGATGTTGATGTCATCATGATGAATGAATGATAATAAACATGTTCTGGTGCTAGGCTGGAGAAAACAGGTCAGCATTTGTTAAGCTTTATGAATAATAAATCCAACAACTATTCCATCTAAATTAATTCAATCCAATCTACCGACAACTTAATCGAGTCACAGTCAAGTGAATAAAACAGACCCCAAAGAGTAAAAAAAAAGGCATTGAGAAACGAATGAATGGATTGGATACAATGATAAGAAAGTCTAAGATAGAACAAACAATAAGCACGTGTATTGCAAATAACTAAATTGAATATAAAAAAACAAAATATTTACAAAATACAAACACAAGTCACAAAAGGCAGCATCAGCAATCACATCAAATAAAAAGAGCTGGAAAGTTAATTCTTATTGGAAAGAGAAGCAAACCAGGAAAGCTGAATACTATACCAAGAAAAAGATACAAGAATCTATTTTTAGTAAACCCAAAAGTATCACTAAGAACAAAGAAGAGTGGAAATTTAAAAAAAAAAAAAGTATTAAAACAAAAAGGGAAAAGACACTTCAAAGTATTAAATTTAATTCATTAAAATAATATTAAATTAAGTAATTAGTTTAAGTGTCAATAAGAATCTTAAGGATACACAAACAATCAATCAATCACTCACACACTCAGTCACTCAGTCACACACTCAATTACTCAAACACACTCTGAAACACACTCTACAGTACACACACCGAAATATATTCTGAAACAATTTCTCATACTCACAATTATTAATAAACCATCATCACTACTCAATCATCAATAAATCTCTCTAGTGACTCATTCATTCATTTTATGATATTGATATCGTTATAAAGATACAATCACTTTGCTTGCTTTGCTTTACTTGCTCTCTACTAAACTTGCATTTATATGGCTTCACTTAAATATAAGGTGCAAAACCAATATGCAACAACAACAACAACAACAACAACAACAAGAATAAATTCTAGAACAAATGCCCACCATAATATAGATAAGGATGATGATAATGCTACTCCTACTTCAGCAGTTGCCTCCAAAGATAAGCAGAAAAGGCAAAAGATACAAAATCCTGCCAACTTGCCAACAACACAAATAGACTATTACTATTATAACAACAACAACAAAATCAACAACAATAACAACAACAACAACTTCAAAGAAAATAATAGCAATAATAAAAATCCAAATAATAATAATAATAATAAAAATTATAAACTGATCTCAACAACACTGCAAGCAACTGCTATCACTTTACTCACTTTGACCTTAAGCAGTTGCATAGTAGCAGCAGCCTCAACTGGTTCGACATCATCCAACCTTCAAGGAGACAGTGATGATAATGATGAGAATGTCATCAGTAGTGATGCATCATCAGGTCTATTGCCCTATGCCGATTTTGCTGCACTTATGTTGTCTATTGCCGCAGCCTCAGCAGCAGTACAAACTGGCAATGATGCTACAAGAACAATGCTACCAGAACCACCAATACCACCAGCAGTAGCATTACCATCACAACAACAGCATCAATTTTTATCACCACCACCAGCATCAATTTTACTCTCAGCCGAAAATTACAATAATGCAAGTGCATTTCTAGCGGCGATTTTAGCCAATTCCAATATCAGTAGCAGTATTACCACATCAACAGCAACAGTAGCAGCAGCAGCAGCAACAGCAACAACAACAGAAAGTAGCATCATGCTTCCGTTGCCGGCTCCATCGAGTACAGGCATCATCCTGGATGGCATCAATAACAATCAATTAGATGACAGCGGCAGTGCCATCAATGTTAGTATGTCGCCGCAATCGATAATGACATCAACGGAAGAAGGTGAATTCATAATGCCACCTTTGCATGCCATTTTTGTGAGTCTCATCCTACTTATAGTCATCCTGGGCACGGTAGTTGGTAATGTGCTCGTCTGTATTGCCGTTTGCATGGTGCGTAAACTGCGTCGTCCTTGCAACTATTTACTGGTATCATTGGCTTTGTCCGATCTATGTGTTGCGGTGCTAGTCATGCCCATGGCATTGTTATATGAAGTTCTAGAAGCATGGAACTTCGGACCGGTGCTTTGCGATATTTGGGTATCATTTGATGTGCTCTGCTGTACTGCTTCGATACTTAATCTGTGTGCGATATCAGTGGATCGGTACTTGGCAATCACTAAGCCGCTGGAGTATGGCGTGAAGCGAACGCCAAGACGCATGATGCTTTGTGTGGCAATAGTTTGGTTGGCTGCTGCATGCATTTCATTGCCTCCTCTGCTCATACTAGGCAATGAGCATGTGGGTGAGAATGGTGAACCCATTTGTACAGTTTGTCAGAATTCAGCATATCAAATCTATGCGACACTGGGCTCCTTCTATATACCACTGTCAGTGATGCTCTTCGTCTATTATCAGATCTTCCGGGCGGCACGACGCATTGTGCTCGAAGAGAAACGTGCCCAAACGCATTTGCAACATGCTCTAAATGGTACAGGGTCACCGACTGCCCTACCAGGTCATACAGATTTGGGTGTGGGCACTGGCAGTGGCAATGGTCAACGACATAGCAGTGTGGGTAATACTTCCTTAACATATTCCACTTGCGGTGGTCTAAGTGTTGGTGGTCATGGTCATCATGGTAGTGGTGGTGGAGTGAGTGGTACGACTGGTTTATTGGGCTCACCACATCACAAGAAACTGCGTTTTCAACTCGCCAAAGAAAAGAAAGCCTCTACGACATTGGGCATTATAATGTCGGCATTTACAATTTGTTGGCTGCCATTCTTCATACTCGCTCTCATACGACCCTTTGTCGAGTCGGAAACAACGCATGTGCCCGCATCGTTGTCATCGCTTTTCCTATGGTTGGGCTATGCGAATTCACTTTTGAATCCGATTATCTATGCAACGTTAAATCGTGATTTCCGCAAACCTTTCCAGGAAATATTATACTTCCGTTGCTCGAGTCTGAACACGATGATGCGTGAGAATTACTATCAGGATCAGTATGGTGAGCCACCATCGCAACGCGTCATGTTAGGTGACGAAAGGCATGGCGCCAGAGAAAGTTTTCTCTGAAACTAAGGGCAAGCAAAGCAGTTGTGGTAGAGATTGATGGAGTTGATGGTGTTGTTGTTCGAAATGAAGTGAAGTAAAGCAAAAGCAATATCAAACTCAATGTGAAAGATTATGGGAAAATTCATACAAGAAATTATATGAAGTACGTAAAAGCTGATATTTTTGGGGTGAGTTTAAAGCTTATGCTATACATCATACTATTATACAATACTAAATGAATCCTTTTAGAATTTTTCTTTATACTACTTATATACTTATAAAATATGCGATACATAATAGAAGTATGTTTGTGTAGGTATGTGTGAATATAAAGTTAGTTTCAAAACAAAACAAAAAAGAAAAAAAACCCAAGGTATATTCTCTTAAGTATGTAGTTACTATTTACACTCATGGTCAATAGAATTTGTACACCTAGTACATATAATTATTTTTTTCATTTCAATTCATAACAAATGACAATTTATTTTAAGAGAAATGAACAATTTATTTATAAATTCATTGAATTAAGGTCTTCTGAATAACAGACCAGTAAAATCTTTTTACCAATTTACTTTGGTTAATTTTCTTTCTCAAATTGTTCGAGAGAAGATCACTTTCATTACATCTTAGTAAAATATGACAGTCCAAGTCGTTAACCACCCATAAATCCAACATCATAATGAATTAATAAAATTTTTGAACATGGGTTGGCAGTCCAAATCAATGAAGTAAACTATTCTGAATTTATTATTGGCAAAACAGCTCATGTTAATGAAAAACAAAAACTCATGAGGATGATCAACAGCCACTGTTGTTCCAAAAAATCCATCGATTTTTCAATTTTCATATTTATTAGTGAAAATTTTTATATCATAGACATATTCTTTTAATCCTGCTTCTGTCTTAGTCCTTCTGTCATCTGTCATTTTCCACTTTAGCTCAACTGCTCAGTTCAGGGTTATGCTGCTTCTTAGTCATAGCATTGGCCCTGACGATCGCTACGAATAATCGTAACAATATTACATATAAATTAAATGTGACTTGCAAAAGATGCAATAAATAAAATGATATATGTGATTTGATTGAAATCATTATATTAAAATATAACCTCTTATTAAAAAAATTTCACCCGGAAAGAAAGAAAGGTAGAAATCGACCCATATTGGAAGGTGTAGATCATCTTATGTGTCCTCAGCGATATAATTTTTGGTCGAGTAAAGTTAATAATTTTAGTTTTATCAATGCATTGAAATGAAAATTAAACGTTTGTTTGCCTCTCTACAAAACTATCTTCTTCACATCTTCTACCAACTCGTGTAGGCTGTTTTTAGGGTACCAAATGGAACCCTATTGTGGAGATTTCGTTATCCGTCCGTCCGTCCTCGAGTATCTCATAAACCGGAATAGATAGAGAGTTAAAATTTGCACATAATATGTAGTTCTATCAGGGAATCAGCAATAAATACTAAAACTAAATAATTTTCAAAAACTTAAAAGGGTCCCCATACAAGAAACGTTTTGGTTTGTATGGCAGCTATACGATCCAGTAATCTCACGATCTTGAAATATGAAGAGTTGGTTGCTATACATCAGAAACTTATACTATCGAAATTTCATTTTGATCGGACCACTAGGGAGGGTACCTTCCATACAAACCTCAATTAAAATTCAGGTTCTTATTAGAAAAACTTTTTTGTTTTTGGTTCTATCGAACTGAAATTTAGACACTATAAGTTTTTGATATAGATGCTGTACATCTATGGGAATCAGCTTAATCCGCCATCTAGGAGTGGTACCTCCCATACAAACCCATCATTAAAATTCAGGTTCTTACTCGAAAAACTTTTTTATTTTTTGGACTATTGAACAGAAATTTAGACACTATAAGTTTCTGATATAGGCGCAGTACATTTGTTGGAATCAGTCAATTTGATCCACTAGGGGGTGTTCCTCCCATACAAACCCCAATCTGGTACGGAACCCTCCGTGTACGAGTCTGACTTGCACTTGGCCCATTTTTTTATTCTCTTGTCTGTTTTTTCATAGATTTCTAATTGACAATAGTAGGACAAATTATTGTGCTAGTGTATAAAGAGAAATTTCAATACTGAAGAACTTAAGAAGGTGCATGTCAAATTTATTGGAGGATTGGCTTGATAGATCTTTCATCTTGAGCATCATTAAACGTTCATAAAAATATTGAATGTGTTTCAAAATATTCTATTGTAGGTTGATTTTTTCTTTAACATAAACATTTATTTGATATTAAGGGCTCAAAATATTTATAATGTGCACTTGTTATTATTTTTACCATGAGTGTATATTGTGCGTCAGTGTCAGTTTCAATTGACTTCCGTCTAATAATGTGACTTAGTGAATGGACGACTTTGAATGAGTATGTGTGTGTGTGTTAAAACAAGTTATATAATCGCATTAGCGCATCATTACCAAGCAGAAATAACCTCAAACCACTCACTCACCCTCAAACATACAATGCAACAATCTCTTTTTCCCCATCTTTCTCACTTCATCCAATTTGATAATTTATGGCCATAAATATTTCACTTTACATTACAAATACTCGTATACATATAAACACAAACTGAATCCTTATAACATACATATATGTACTACTATATTACTATATATACATGTACGAGTACGAGTATGTATGTGATATTCCATGTAAGAGTATCATGTACTTATGTACTGTGTAGTTAGTTATCTGTGAGTTGTGATTCGAACTTTTGTGTATTAAGTTAAGTACATTGACTACCATTGACTCACATCTACTTCTTCCACTTCTTCTTTGGCTACATATGTAATTGTGTTGTTGTAATTTTAATTAGCTCTAAGTAACCTTGTAAGTAATTAGCTGAGTAATGAACAAACCAACAAAAAAAAACCCAAAGCAAAATATTAAACGTTTCACAAGAAAGGAGTCAAAATCAAAGAGTCAAAGATAAAGAAAAGAAAATATTCAACAGAAAAAAACAAAAAATTCAATTCAAGAAAATAAATATATAAAAGAAAATTGAAAAATTGAAAATTTCTTTCTTTCCTTCTTTTTTCATTCGTTTCTTACTTCTACAATACTATTATTATTTGAAAAGATACAAAAGAAAGTAAAGAAAAATACCAAGGAAACAATGCGTTTCTTCTTTATTAAATTAAGTTACAAATAGTTGAATATACAATAAATTTAACTGAATTTTGTTATTTAAAAAAAAAAAAGCAATTTCATTTACAATAATTTATTTATTTACCTATATGTTTATGTGTGATATTGGTTTCAATACTTTTGTTTAGGCACAAAAGTATCTTATAGACCTTCAATAGATGATAATGAAAACAAAAAAAGAAAAAAGAAAACAAAACAAAAACAAAACAAATCAAACCAAAACCAAACCAAAATAAAAATTAATTCTAGTTGGCTCCAATTGAATAATAAAATGATAAAATTGAGCCCATTAAAAGGTTTCAATGAGTTCATTTCTCTTTTCATTATGTGCTTTAATTTTAAAGTCTTTCGATTTGTTTTTATGTAAAATTATTAATATTTAATTGAAATAATATTGCAATAAAAGAAAACAAAACAAAATAGATGCAATTTAAATTAATATAAACATTTATAATTTAAAAGAAAAAATTGAATAAAAAATATTTAAGCCAAAGAAACTAAAGCAAAGTAGTGTAAAACTTAATAAACAAATTGAAATGCCATGACAACATTAATTAAATTAAATTAATAAAATAAAAAAACAAACAATGAAAATTAATTATTAATTTAATCATAAATAAAAAATATAAATTATTAATTGAAAAGAAATAAGAAACTTGCTCTGAATTAGCTAAAAGCCAAAATTATTTTCTAATTAACCAAAAAGAAATCATTAGCACAAGGCAGGCGGCAAACTGATTGAAGTAATTGGGAATTTCTGATGTTTTGTATGAGAAACTTTTGGCCATGACCTAAATAAAGATCTATTAACCAAGTTATGTGTCTATATGATGTAGACATAGTAATATTGCCTATATCTGGAACCAATTCCTGATAAATGAAGAAGGCGCTGCATCTTTAAATATTCTGGCAATTCGTAGACTTCTTTCCTCAGTGACACTCAAACGAGTCAAAGCTACGCCCGACACATAGTGACCGATTTCTTCGGATTGGCCAATCTCAACACACATGACTGTATACCCCAAAAAGTGATCTATTTCAGGCGTTATTTCCCCTAGGCACATCGGAAAGGTCATTAGACGATATAAGGCGGACATAACCTTTTCAATAGGTGAAACTTCTAATATTACTTAGTACCTATGAGTCGGGTCTTGATGAGTTCGAAGTTCAGTTAAAACTGCATTAGAGTTACACCAAAATAGCTAAGATCGGACTGGTTGTCCACACAATACTATTCACCTTTTCAACTTTCCAAATAAACTAGCTGAATTGAGAATTGGCAATTCATTAGAAGGGACACAGATCTTACTTGGTGGAAAAGAAATAATATTGTTATCCGTCATGGAACATAACTGACTATGATATGATAGCATAAGACTTTGCGTGTACTACTTTGATAAGTCAAGCAATTAACAATTGGTAGATTATATACACGGAATCTCAATGACTGGAAAAAATCACACCATATACAATATTTCAAAAGAATATATAAAAGGTATTACCAACTGAGTTAGGACTACTAGCCAAGTGCATCACAATGAAGCATAACCAATGATGATTCTATGATGTTTTATATTGGCAGAATAGAAAATTAATCTATTTCAATATAATTATTAATTGGACAATTGAATAGTTAAAACTTAAATGACTGAGACAAGTTTCTGAGCAGAATTGGTTTTTCTTTTTATTTCGACTATATCCAATCATCATAGTTCCGCAGTTTATATTTATGTTTTTTCTACTGATAAAAAATTATCATAAAAATATGAGGATTTAAAGAAAATTATGAAACCTTAATGTATTGTGCTTCTTCACTAATTCATACAAATCAATCAAGGGTCTGGGTCTGCTTAGCAATGCAATTTGTTGGTAAAATATTTCTGGAAAACCAAATTTATTTCAATCTTCTATTCTTTCGTTTGCCTTGTGTCATGAACATTTTACTATTAAATTGCTATCTTTTTTCCATTTTGTTTTTTATTTTTAATGTTAACTATTTCTAAAAAATATTTAAAATTTTAATGATTTTTGTAACAATTAAATATAATTTTTATTAAACAAAAATAAATCTTTTTATAATTAAATATAAAAAGTCACATCTCTCTGTGATACCACAAATTAAAAATAAAACAAAGGATAAACTAAAAGTAAATGAAAAGGAATATTATTTTATTTCTAGAATTAATATTAATTTTTAGTATAAAAAAAACCAAAATCGCATTATGTCATTAATAAAAAAAAATAAAAAATTAAAAAGAAAATGAAAAAAAATTAAAATAATTAAAACAAACAAAAATTGAAATAAAAATGAAAAATTAAATAAATAAATGAAATTTTATGACATCTAAAGAAAATAAATAAACCTTAAATGTTTTTATTGGTGTTGATGACAGCAGGAAAAAACTCCTATTTATATAAAAAAAAAACAAAATATGAATGTTCTACTAACTTAAGTGTATAATTGCCTCCATTATTCTATTGAAATAAAACAATATTTGTATAAATATACAAAAAAAAAACAAAAAATTAATTGAAAGCAAAAAAAAACTATCTCTGTCATTCTAATTGTTAAATGAGTAAAAGAAAAACAAAAAACTAAAACTAAATGGAAAAAACATGTAGAAATGAAAAAGCAAAAGCAAAAACTGTTTATAAATGTCAAACAAATGTGAATCTTCCTTCAAAAACTGAATGGAAACTCTATTTTTCATGAAAACCTACTACTAAATACTTTCATAAATAAGTAAATAAATAAATATATAAATAAATAATTAACTTTATGAACAAAATGTGTGTGTGTTAAACGATATCAAAATAACAATACGAAAATAATAAATAAAATAAAAAAAAAAAAACTTAAACATTTAAAATAAGAAAAACAAAAATTATACTGAGGAATGCTAAACAAAAAAATTGAATGAATAAATCATGATGATATTATTGTAAATTATAATCATATTGTATTTTTTTCTATTTCTGAGAAATTTATTTTAATATTGTACAATATATAAAGAAAAAACACGCACAGAAATGGAATGCAACTGGATTAATGGCACAAAAGTAAATGAGCTGGAAATTCAAGCAGGTGGACTATGACCTATTTTTATATCCAACAAATATAAAAGATTCAAAGTATTTGGAAAGCACAAGTATCTAGCACAAACTATGTATAGTTTATCTTGAAAATTTTCTTTAATTAAGCACACTAGGCGATGCTTCTCCAAAAGACCAAGTGGGTGGATGACACAATGCCAGGGATACACTATAGTCTGTTTATTGTATGAGAAATGTATTGATGTATGCCGCTTAATCACTTCATCAAATGTAATTCAAATCAAGTGCGTGTTTTTCAATATATTTTTAAATTATTTTGAAGCTTTTGATTTAAAAAATAATATTGAAACAATGTGGAATTCAACTATCTAATATTCCAGATACTAAAGAGATTCTTCTTTGTAAGCCAACATTAAACAATACTAACAATCACCAGAATCTTCGGAACGTGATAATTTCAACGAAATGGATTCATTACGTGTAAAGTATAAAATGTAACTTGCCATAGGCTCTAGTGAAAAAATTTATCTTACGTATAAATATAATACTTCATATTGATGATTTAACAGATTAAAGATTTTACAGAATTGCATTTACTCAAAAAATGATATTAGAGGAACAAGAAAGAACATTTTTGAATACAATTTGTTTCCGTATAAAGATAAATATGCATTCAAGCGAATTTTACTTAGAAATTAAGGAAAGGGCAGCCTAAATATAATAATATAAATGGTCAATCAAACAATAATTTGTGACACATCAGGATCCTTAGCATTTTGGACACCTTTTCTTTTCCTATAATTGACTAAAATTTAATTAGTGGAATTGAGAAGTTTTTTATTAATTAAGAGTAGAAGATTTCACTTTAATATTGGTATTTATTAATGAATGTAACAAAAATAGCTAACATTGGTGATATGATATTTTAAAGTTACTAACATTTCCACTTAAAAAATCTTCTAAAAGACCAAAGATAATTAACTCAACTCTTTCTATCTTAGATTAGGGGTAGGGTGGGTAGGGTCTATTCACCTCGGCACTGATTAGCATTTCTTCTAAGATTTTGGTATTCATCATCAATTTTTGTTGGATCTTCTTATATATACTTACTTGTTACCTGGATATTGAAGACTACTACAAATTAACCTTCACCTGGGCATAATAAATGGCCTGCTCTCTTCTCTTATTCTTCTTCTTTTAAAATGTCTTCTTACGAAACCTGAAATTACATAGATAATTTTCAGAATAAGTCTTAGTATTTGTTTTGTCCATTGGTGAGAGCTAGAAGGCGTAAAGGTTTTCGCTACTTTAATAACATTTATGTCCAACCAACAATTGGTGCAAATTACCATCAAACCATCTTTAGAATATTATCAGAAAATCATTCTGATCCAATGAGGACACTAACAGCTAATTTTCTGCCTTTTCGTTCCCAAGACAACAATTGTTTAGTATTTTTAGTAATATTAAGCAATCTCAAACAAGCTTCGATTTGATCTCGAAGGCGTTTAGTACTTGTAGTGCAGCCTTGTTCTCTGAATAAATGTATACGTGCACAATCTATTTCTACTTTTAGTCACATCTCTTTTGCATGCATTTCTGCCTGAAAAACTCAGTTCTCTTGGCAATAATGGTAAATGAACGTTTTCTGCTATTTGCTCCATAAACTCTTACCTCATAGCATTGTCTGTTTCAGGGTTACCCGTGTACCACACATAAAAGTCACAATCGGGTTTAGGTCTTAACTGTTTTTAGATAGATTTTAGAAATGGCACATCAAATTTTTATTTGAAATTAAATTAAGTGGGACAAATGTTGCTTAGAATGAGATTGGATTTGCTCTGATTAACTTCATACTTGAGCAGGGATTGTATATGCTGTACCGAATTTCTATCCTTCTTTACAAATAAATAGATTGGCGTTAGGTGGTGCAGGGTCTTAAAGGCAGCTGTTAGAGCTGTTCTTATAGCTCCTGTTACATAACCAAAAACCAGTATTTGCACTCTGACAATCTTTGATTAAGCTGTTTTTTTTGTTAAACGTGGTTCACCAGATAGTTGTAGCATTGGCTCTGTGGCTCATCTATATAAATTTCTTATGACCAAAGTCTTACATTATAACCAACTCAATATTGACCTGTGATAAAGATTTAAGAAGAAATTCCTATCGATACCGATGTATTTCTTTGCGTCTATATCTCAAAAACTATAAGTTATTCTAAAGTATTTAAATTTCTTAAAGAGTCTTGTTGCATATTTTTAACATTCTTCCGATTGGAGTGATTTTTTTTTTAATGATGATTTCATTTTATTATAAATTTTGATATAATTCGACAAAAAGCATTTAAGAAAACACATTCTTTACAGGCTCACTTATCTTTGGGAAAATTTTAATATTGAAATATGTTATTAATTTCAAAAGTTGAAATAATTTGAGGATTTGAAAAATGTTTCCATCGTAGAAACAAAACAACATTACTCACTACAGAGTGCTAACAAAATAAATCACTTAAAACTATCTTATTATTATATCTTTTTATTGGCATCTAGTATTTATTCAAAAGCATTGCAGATACTTATCCATCAATGCACTTTAGCATGACAGTAGATAAAAATGTCAGCTCAATAAAAACAGAAATAATGCTGCAATTCAATCTGCAAAGAAAGAATTTAATTTTTTTTATATTCAAATATATTATATTTAAGCTCCTTAAGTCCCCCATTCCCCATTCTCGCTACCCCACTTCTATAAGCTACAACAGTTTAAATGTCAACTCAATTCAGTGTGAAATATCACAATTTACTTATAAACATTTTAGCAGTGAAAAGCTGCTAAAGCAAAGCCAAGTGAAAAACGGAAGTAAAAAGTAAGTGAAAAAAGAAAGTAAAGCATTCGAAACGATGAAAAAAAATTTATGAAATAACGAGAAAATATTCTATATAAAGAAAAGTATGTACATACATATTGCTGCATTTAAATCTGTTTTTCCCAACGTTTTTTATTTTTTTTTTCTATTTGCCTCAATTTTTATACTTTCTTCATTTTTCTTTAACTATTTTCTTTGCAATTTTCTATTTCTCGTGATTTTTTATCATATTTTTTTATATAGAAAAATATGAGTGTGGACATAAAAAATGTATAACGACGAGTGCTTGCAAAATAAACTGTTTTGCTGCAAAAGAAGTATAAGATTTTTATTGAAAGTGACAAGTTGAAGAAAAGCAAAAGAAAAGCATGAAAAAACATCCTCCAAAGAAAAAATATCATAAGAATAAAAAAGGAAAACAATTTAAGAGCATAAAATATCAAATACCATAAACGATAAAGCAAACGTTTTAGAAGAAACTCAGATTTACACACTCACACAAACAAGAAGCTGACAAATTATATCACATAGATACACAGTTATGTACATACACTCACACATCAGATACACTCAGATGCAGAAAAAAGAACATGCAACAAACTTGTTGAAATACAAATAAACAAGGAAGAAAAAGCACAGTGCATCCTTAGGAATAACAAGAAATAATTCGGAAAAACTATTCTTTCGGATCACAATCTTCACTGAAAACATTTGGGACTTGGATTTATGCAAGAAAAGGATACAGAAAACTGTTTTGCTTTGCTTTGTTTTGTATCCAGAGGCGGATTTTTCCTTAGGGTGAGAGCCCTGGGTGGATTGCTGCAAGGGCGTTTCAGTTTTTGCTTTACTAAACTAAACTCGAACTAAACTTATTCAAAGTCTTCTGAATCTATATTTTACCAACTAAGTATATTATCTTTTTATTGGCAGAAAGTTCACTTCTGTGATTGGAATCTTACTTATGGAAGAATTCAAGTTGTTTTACATGAAACTAAGTCTAAGTTTGGGATGCACAAATTCTGGTTTGCACATTGAAAAGATAGGTATAAGCTGAAAGCAGAATCAATTTTAAACTGTTTTATGAAGTCAGAAGTGGCAAGAATATGTGGGCTACGTAGGATGCTTAAATGAAGATAAAATACAGAAACGAAGATCGAAAAAAGTGCGTACTCAGGGAGGAACAATACAACAATAACAATAACCAAAGCATTAAAAACGAAACAAACGTACAAACCTTTTCATGTTTGGTTTTTCAGTGGGTTTTCAAAAAACTTAATACTTAAAAATATTGCATTAAAAGATAAAAACTGAAAAAATAAGTATGCAACTCTTTTCATTAGTATTCATTTGTCATTTAAAAAAAAAAAAAATATGAAAATCGGTTTAGTATATGTGTGCTAGACAAAAAAATGTTAAAAATTTGGTACAAAAGTACCTGTATCTCGAAAACAGCGCCACCTACCGGGTGCAACTGATGCATAACCAAACAAAATTTAACAAAATTGATGCTTATATGTAGTTGTTTTAGTTGCATGATCTCTAACTTCGTTTGATAAGACATTTAAATTTTGAATAAACAGTTTGCCAAGAAAAATGTAAAAACACAAAACACAAGGAGTTTAAAGCAACTTTACCTATTTATTAAGTGAAAGGATTTGACGAATACATTTCCATATAAGAATACTCTTAACATTTTTATTGACGATTTTGTGCATCTCAAAAATTGAGAGAATTTCAATTCGGGCGCCAAATCTTAAAATACACCACTGTTTGTAGCCAAAAGTGACATTGACAAAGTGATCTTTCGGCGCCATATTCGACAGAAAGTTTCTAGACAAACGCCAAACTATATATAATTTAACTAACATAAGTGAAAAATACTCAACTTTATTCTGCTATAATTTATAATTTTTTTATATTTTTATTTTTTCTTAATTTTATTGTAAAAAATATAGTATATTGTGGGTTGCATGCATTTTCAAAGTTAAATATATTTTCGCAAGAAAAATGATACTACATAGAGCACTTTATGTATTTTTGTTTAAATCCAGGGAAGCTTAAAACACCAAGGACTCTATAGAAAAAAGAAAACAATATTTAAGTGAGATTCTCTGTTCTGTTGGTTGTACAATTCTTGTCTTGTCTCCATTGAATAAAATTCACATGCCATTTAAGTGGATTTTCCAATGTGGAAAAGGAAAAAAAACACTTCGATTGCACTTTGTTGTACCCGAGGAATGATGATGATGAGTCCTTAACAAAACAAAGTCTCTTTCATATCTGACAATTGCAATAAAACTGCAAATTTTAGTGTCATAATTCATGCGTTTTATGCCAAAGTTGCCTGCTTTATGCAGAAGCAAAGGATGTTGACACTAATACGACATTTATGAAAAAAAAAAAAGTATCACATCATCATTATCACACTTTAGTACAGACAAACATGAATGGTAAGGATCAGTGTACAGTGTCCTGCATTTAAAATGAAAAAGAAGAAATCATAGAAATGCAACTAGCATATTTTCCTCCTCCCTAAATACAATATTTTATTTTTTATTTTTCCACTTCACTTGTGATATGTGACGCATTTGGAAAAATGCTAAGCAAAAATCATCATCATCATCATCATCTTCACCAACATCGCCTTCATCATGTCACAATGAAACTCACTGCAAATGACAGTTTGAATTGTGACATTTTTATGTTTTCAAAGAAAAAGTTATAAATTATTTGTTGAATGAAAGGAAGAAAAGTGTGAAAGGGCAAAGTTTTGTTGTCAATTTGTTTAAGAGGAGACATGTAGACAACAACAGAGAGACAGACATCTGTAATGTCCTGTGAATTAAGTTACAAATCGAATTGATTAATTTTCTTTTAATTTGCATATCAGAAGTCTTAGATTTTTAAGATATCCTAAGGGTCAAATTTATTACCATTTTTATAGTTAATTTGGCAATGATTGGCACTGTGACAATAAAAATAAAGAAATCTTTTGTGATTTGACTATATTTTTAGTAATTTTATCCAAAAGAAGACTGAAAATGAATTATAACTCAAATTTTTATTATCGTGGATTTCATTGAACTACAAAACTTTTTTAAATATATTTTTTATATTTTTTCTATCTAAATTTGTTTTGTTACTTTTTCTTTTCTTTTGTAAATTCAATAAATTTTTTTTTTTTTTTTTTTTTGTGTCAAATTGTGTCAATTTCCTTTCCTTGCTTGCTCACACATAAACAAGCCGCAATTGTTTTTAGACTGACTGAATTTATAAGAAAATATGAAAACAAAAGGAAAGAATGAGAATATAAAGAGAATAAAAATATGAAGCCATCGACTTATGTATCTGAACCCAATTGAACTCAATTTGTGCGCCGTTTGATGTCAGTTGTTGTTGACTTGTTTTCTATTTTCATGTTAGGTGCTTATGTCTTCTATCTAACATTGACTTGATTTGTGCCAATTTTCACACGAAGTGAAATGAAATGAAATGAAATCCAAGTCAATTGTTCACACGCGCACATTATTTCGCTTTTGTTTGCCCTTTACAAATGATTTAACATCTTCAGAACAATTCAAAATATATTAAGAAATAGAATTGTAGTTAAAAAAATATCTTCAGGTTGATAGTAGATAAATTCAAGTGAATGAAATCATCAATCATTACAAATCAACTAAATATATTTTATTAAAACTGATCAATTTGCAATGAAAGGACATGGAATTAGAAGGAATATTATTATAATTGCATAATTTTCTTTAAATTCTTTCAGAGAAACATTGTTGCCTTTACTCGTTGTTAGCCAGAACAAGACTCTCTCTCATGTCCCTCACTAATCAGAGTTTATTATAATACATTAAATTTTTTTGTGTTTATTACTTATTACAGATGATATTTGATTTATTTGTAGCCAAATGTCTAACCTAAAAATCAATATCAAATTCAGGTGAACAAGTTGTTCATGGCTTTACGTTTTTGCTTTTCCTTTAGTGTTTTAGAAGCTCTTATTATTTCTTTATTTGCAAATAAAGTATTCAGGTCCTTTTCTAAACCTTAATTATTGTATTTTAAACTATTTCTGTTGAATTAAATATAATAAATAATTCTCCAATTATCTCAGAAGATCTGATCACTGATCCTGATATCATTTGTCAAATTTTTGCTGTCCACTCTGATCTTGGTTCTTCAATTCTTCCAAAACAATTCTATTCAATTCGTTAAAATTTCTTCGTCTCTTCGTTTTATTCTTCTTCTTAAACCATAGTTTGTTTTCTTTCTTCTTCATCGTTTATTTCTTTCCATTACAGAATGTCCAATTCCAAGGACACGCATCATAGCAATCAGCATCCTAGCAACACTTGCGAATCGCTACGATTTGATTTGTCATTGCAATATGTTTCAACTCTTTGCATTACAATTTAAAAAATTTATATATTATGCTTATTTACTTTAAGTAAGTTGCCATCACAAAAAACGGTCTTATATCTTAAGGGGGTATTCTGGTCTAGAGCCCTAGTTTTTAGGTATTTTTCAAACTAGATAAAAAAAAATTAAAAACACTTTTAGTATCCATTTTTTTATATAATGTTTATTGATTTTTAAAGTATATAATAAAAATTTAAAAAAAGAAAAAAAGTCAAAAATTCATCCAATGACAGGCTGGTGAAGTGGGGGTTGCCATTTAAAGGGTGCTCCCTGGTTGACATGATTCCAACCCTTGTAGTGATCTAAATCAAACAAGGGAAAAAAATTCTTAATCAGTAAGGATGTCGCTATCGTTTGTGCCCCAGCCAAAAAAAAAAAAAAAATTCACAAAATGGCGTCCACTTGAAAAAAAAATTTTTTTTTACCCCTGTTTTTCGACCTTTACGAATTTTTTAAAAATACATGGAATTAAAATTTTTCAAAATCCAAGGGTAAGACGATAAAGAAATGTATAAAGAAGATTCTCACGAAATTTCAAAGGAATCGCTTAGATAGAACTTGAGATATCGTGTCAACCACCTCAAAAAGAGAAGTTTTGAGAAAAACGCGTTTGAAGTTTGAGAAAGATTTCCAGTAGAATAACTCAGATGATAATATTGCCTTTTATATGGAAATTTAAAAGTGCACATGTATTATATAGACATAAAGAGCTCGAGTCGGATATAAAAGAATTTCTGGAAAGAATGAATCCTCAAGTCTGCCGTTCATTGTGTGATCACTCCGCTCGGCCGGCTTAGATGCCACGTCACAAAATCCGCTGTATCTCCCAAAATATTTCGAATTTTGAAAAATCCTTTTAAGAGCATATTTTTGAGCTAAGCTTTGAAAATATGCAAAAAAAAATCGTTTTTTTCAATTTTCTAGACCAGAATACCCCCTTAACATGATGTTCTTCATTGCTGTGGTCTTTAATTGTATTGCTTTCATGGTGATTGGATGTCAAAACACTTAACATGGTTTTAAATATAACATTTTCTTTTCATAGCATACCCCAAGGCGTATAGTAAAATGACACTGTACCTATTTTTTTTTATATTTTCATTCGATACTAAAAGGATTTTTTCCCTTTTGTTTGGGAAATTAGCAAAAAATAAAAAAAAGAAATTCTTTGAAGATAACAATTTTTTTTTTTTTTGTAGACAAACCCTGATTCTTTTTTTTTTTCATTTCTTTATATTCCATGCACTTAAATGTAATCGATATTTGATGAGAGAGAAATCCCACAGTGCAACATAATAAGCTCAATAAATTTTATTCGTGTTAAAAATTTTAAAAGGAAAATTCGTTTAGTGATGAACATGATCAAGTTGCCAATAAGTATAAATTTCCAATGTTGTTAGTTTTTACCAAGATAAATTGAGTTTGGGAAAACCATGTCAAAATGTGTGTGATGGCAAGACTGCATGTGAGGGTGTAAATAAATGAAATTTCAGAGAAAAAAATATAATTTCGAAAGTTTAAAGTGTTGAAAAAATGAAGAAAAATATAAGTAGCAAGGAAAGGATAGAATTGATGGAAAAAAAAAAAATTAGGAATTCGTGGCGTAGCTTGTCGTGACTGTAAATCACTTCCTGTTCATAAACTCAGCGCCTTCTGTGGCACACACACAACTTATCTTTTCTCATTTCTTCGTTTTGCTAAATCCATATCCCTCTACCACCACTTGGAGGGAATCGCTTCAACTAATGTCCATGTTACAATGCTAATTTAGTAACTTGATTGCATAGTTATGAACAAAGGCAACAACGAACGAACAAGCGACAAGAACCCAAAAGGAAGCAGAAGGATAACTAAGTAGTGATAGTAGTAGATAGAAACGTTTGCAAAAATTATACATTCAAATAGCACCGAGAGATTCAAAGGGAGACAAGTAGACAAAAGTGAAATATAATAAACGTGCAGGCAGTGAATATAAAAATAAATAACAGAAAGCAAAAAAAAAAAAAAATATGAGAAAGAAAGTAGAAAGTCCACAAGGGAATAGGAAAAAAGGAATGACTCAAATGCAAAATTGTATTTTAATGTGCATTTCTGTGCAATTATCTTTTGAAAGTAGCAGTAGCTGGATACATTTCTGTATATATAGATAGATAGATACACAGTCAAATATCTATAAGGACACACTTAGTTAAAGAGATCCTTGTCCGACTATAATAATTTACTGCGACCGCATATATTATTTGATAGTTTTTATTCAATTTTCTATTCATTTTAAATTTAATATATAAAAAAACAAAAATCTTAATATAAGATGCCCCCAATTTTCTTTGGAAAAGCCAAAGTGCCCGAAAGATACATTCAATAAAAATCAATGCATCTATTAGAAATGTAAGACTCTTTAGATGTTTAAGAAAGATTAAGAACAAATAATTGCTCTGACCCTAATGACTCCTCTTGGAAAAGGACCCCAACAAAAAGGGATGCAAGTCATCTAAACTATCTTATAAAGGAAATGATTATCAAATCTTTCTATTCTGATAAACTCGCCAATCAGTGGCATTTTATGTTAAAGAACTTTGCTCGTAAATTATTTGGACCATTATACAAATTCTAGTAAAAGTCCATTAAAATCTTACCGATGATTTTAAAATTGATTTAAATTTCTGATTGATTGTCTTTCTTGTCCCACTTTAAATGAACATAAAATACAGAAACGCAGATCGAAAAATGTCATATCAGGGAGGAAAAATGCAACAATAACAATAACCATTAAAAACGAAAAAAACGTACAAAACTTTTCATGCTTGGTTTTGCAGTGGTTTTCAAAAAAAACTTAATACTTCAAAATATTGCATTAAAATATAAAAACGGAAAAAAGTAAGTATGCAACTCTTTTTATAAGCATTCATTTATAATTTTGAAAAAAAATAATTATGAAAATCGGTTTAGTATATGTGCGCTAGATAACAAAATATTAAAAATTTGGTACAAAAGTGCCTGTATCTCGACAACAGCGCCACCTACCGGGTGCAACTGATGCATAACCTATCTTGGTGACCCCGTAAATAAAACAAACGAAATTTAACAATGTTGGTCTTGCCGTTTAGGAGATTAAGAGTCTCAAAATTTGGTGTACTTGAATTTTATATATAAACAGAGATTGCCAAGACTGATGATGTATGCATCACACAATAAGACTCAGTATAGCGGTATCATCTGAAAATGTAGAGTGTGTGAGTCTGTAATTCATTAGTAAGTCTGATGCGGACAGCACATATAGGAACAGTCCAAGAAAGCTTCCTTATAAAATGCCAGTTCTAATTTTATAGTTACGTGTTGTGTTACACATAACATTTCTTGCCTTTTGCATTTCATGTTCTCTGTCTGTTAGGTGTTCTTTTCGCCTTTTCATTTGATGCTCAGTATGAAATTAAGTGTTGGCTAAGCTTGCGGACAGTCTAGCTTAAGACAAACGTTTTATTGTACATATATCTTCCTAGTAACAATGATTTGGGAAATTTTTGAAGGAATTTGGCTTCCATTGAAATCATCGTCTTTTTATTGATTAACATCACAACATCGAACTGGCATCGTTTGTGCCGAACTAGGCCTCCTTTTCATCTTTTCTTACTTGCGTTAGTCTTTATGTACTAGTATTTTTTATTTTAACATTTTTCCAGGACTCCGCCCATCACTTATTTTCAAATTGATCGCGTGGGTGTGTTAACAAAATTCTTTTACAATATTTTCCAGTAAATTTTATTTGCCTAACAAATTTACACTGTGCATAAATTTACAAAAAAAAAATTAGAATAAAAAACACTTAATAACATGCACAGAGAGAAAGCAAACTAGAAAATTCGCTACAATTTAGTGCCTGCTTTTTGTGTTTACATTTTACATTTTTTTTCCGCTAAACTGCACCAAAAAACCAATGTAGGACACTATTTTATGCTCTGTTGGATTATTTGGAATTTGCAACAATTTTCATTTTTCATTCTTTCCTTGAATGTGATCCTTGTGCCTTTGACTAAATCCCAAGTAGTGTGAGTGTTTGTAATGCAAATTATATGTTTTCTGCACTCACAGAATTCCCAACATTTTTTGTTTTCTTCAATGGTTTTTCCTATTGCATTTTCTCTCAATGCATTTGCCTCTTCAACTTTCTTCTTCTCATCTGCGTTGGAAGTGCAAATGTTGCATTTTTCGGCATAAATTTGCCATTTAACACATTTCTACTATTCTGCGCTCCTTAATTCATTTTCACCCTTCAGCGCATTCATTCAACATTTGTTTTAGTTATTTTATTTTGTTTCTGTTTTTATTATCCTTTTTGCTAATATTCATGTGTTTGTTATCCTTGTTGCTGTTGCTGTTGTTATGTAAACAATTTGCCTTTTCACTGCATTTGGGCCTGCAACATTTTTATGTTTTGCTGTGCATCGTGATGAGTTGAGTTGTGTCTTCCATTTTATTTTTCTGTTCTAAGTGAAATTTTAATTTTTTGTATTTCATTGTGGTTTTTAGTCACCATCACTTCGTGTCTTTCGTTACTTTTGCTCACACGTTTATGTGCCTTTTTGACCCCAAGTCACTTCCTTTGTGGCATTTGCGTCGATTTATAGCAAATTTACTGTGTAAAAAGCAACGCAATGCAACAGAACAGCAAACATGCAAAACCTGGCACACGTAGAACAACATATTTTTATGTTATGTCGCAGAATGTTGGTAAGACAAACAAACAAAAACAAAATTACAAAAATAGAGAGAAAGTAGAATGGAAAATAATAATAAAAAAAAAAGAAAGAAAAATTAATGTCGCAACAAAGTGACCACAATGCGACACAATCTGCCGCAAACATACATTGACTCATTTTCCCTTCTCTTCATTTATATTAGGTCACTGTCTGTCCCTCTCTCTCTCTCTCTCTCTCTCTTTCTCTCTTTCTATGCTTTCTTTCTCTATCACTGAATGCGTACTTTGCTGCGTTTCCGGTTGTTGCTGCTGCTGCTGTTGCTTTTGTTGCTTCCACTTCCGTTTTTATTTCAACGATTTTGTGGTTACATTTTTCATTTAATAAAAGGCAAAAATCACAACAACAAAAACAACAACAACAAAAAGCAAAAAAAACCACAATATAAATAACAATAAAAGTAGCAAACAAATGAATGGAAAACCGATGGAGAAACTTGGTAACATAAAGGTAAAGGCAGAGGATATGGAGAAAGAGATTGGGCTCAATTGTTTAAAAAATAACTTTTATTTTACTATAAAACTTTTCGAAAAAGGACTCCTCTTTTGTTATATTTAAAGTCAAAATCATCTAGCTAATTATTTCCAACATTAAACATTGGCATCCTTCTCTTGTTTAGAACTTGTAGTCCTTTTTCCCAACAAACTTGCAATTTTATAAACTTAATTATATTTCCTTGAACTTCTAGAATTTCATGAAGAAACTTTCATGCCAGATTTCAAGTCTCTAGGTTACCGAGAAGTGGTCATCCTATTTTTGTTACCATTATCTTCTCATAGATGCCATTCCATGACTATTTTAATCCAACAAATGCCCTTCTTACATCACCAACCCAACTCCATTTTACCTTGGTTCCTAGTTTGATTATGTCATCCTCCTTGATTTTTTCCACCAGAATTCTTTTGGTTACGATCTTTGCTTCCATTCATTATTGATTCTTCAAACTGTCAATTAAATTACTGGCATCTTAAGAAAATGAGTGCTTCATTATCAGTTATAAATGATAACAGTCCGCATAAATTGGTTATAGAATCGCATACGAGCACATCACTTTAAAATATATTATTTTCTTTTTGTAAGCGTCGCCTATCCGAAACCATCATGAGTTCTGTTGTTAAAACATTGACAAAATGGAAAGCCAGATTCCGTCACCTTTTCTTTATTTGAAGGTTGGTATTTTTGTTCAAATTATCAATTCAAAATCAATCAATTCAATTTATGACAAAATTATGTGATTTGGAAGCATTTTAAAGCGCAGTTTGTCTTTGTTTTCATTTTTCTTTGCTTGTTGTCTTTCTTTTCTCCCTTTATTACATTATTTCTTATTTTTATTTTCATTGTCTTTATTTCCTTCTCATATTCTTTCTTATTCATGGTCAATAATAGTAAATGCTCTTCTCGCACCAATGGTGTTCATTCCTCCTCATTACTTGATATAATATGATTGATATATCCCCATTTGACGCTTTCATTTAAATCGAATTGATCATAAAAATAACTTTTTAGAATATTGCAACTTAACACAACACTTATGACGGGAGGTAGCCCCCAAGAAGACAAACTTTGCTCAAGTGTGTATGGACAAGTAAAGTAAAGCTAAGCAAAGTAAAACTCTCAGAATAACTCATAAGTAAAATTCAATAATGCATAAAATACTTGAACGCGTACGAAACTCAAACCCAAGAAACACACAAGATACACATAAACTAAGTTGAGATACTTACATAGATCGAAATACATGTGATGCCTCAATAAGAAGAAAACATTGACTAAGAATTTTGTGTTGTGTTTTTGTTGGTTGGCTTATGCCAAAAATATGTGAATCAAGTTAAAAAGTATGCAAGCGGAACCAAGAAGGAGCGGAGCCAGTAAAAAAGTATGAAAATAACAAACAATAAGAAAATAAAAAAAAATGGGCCAAGTGCGAGTGAGACTCGTACATGGAGGGTTCCGTACCAGATTGTGGTTTGTATGGGAGGTTCGACGATTTGACTGATTCTAACATATATATATAGTCCAAACATAAGAAACTTATAGTGTCTAAATTTCAGTTCGTTAGGACAAAAAACAAAAAAGTTTTCGAAAAAGAACCTGAATTTTAATGAGGGTTTGTATGGGAAGTACACTCCCTAGTGGTCTGATCAAACTGAAATTTCGACAATATGTGTTTCTGATGTGTAGCCACCAACCTTTCAAATTTCAATATCGTGGGATTACTGGATCTTATAGCTGTCATATAAACCAAAATGTTTCTTGTATGGGGACTCCTTTAAAATGTTGAAATTATATTAGTTTTAGTATTTGCTGCTGATGCCCGGATAGAACTACATATTCTGTGAAAAATTCAACTCTCTAGCTGTTACAGTTCATGAGATATGACCCATAGACGGACGGAATAGGGTTCATATAGGGTTTGGGTCCAGAACCCTAAAAAAAATATATATACCGAGTCATCAAGTCTACCAAAATACTAAGAAAAAGAAAAAAAAAAAGAAAAAAAAAAAATGAATGAAGGAAAACAGTTAACGAAATATTCATGCATACTGAGTGAGTAATAACTTCATATTACCTCGTCGTATCTATGTATCTCTATATTGTCCTTTTACAATATTTGTTGTAAGAATGAGAGAATTCAACTTATGTGGGGGTTCAAAATATGAATGTGTAGTAGGCTTAGGACTCCTCGCCATATGCCTTAGTAGAAATGGCGTCATGAAATCTCAAGGAAATTGCAAACGAAATAATGAAGAAGAGAAATAAATTGTGTTTATATTTTTTTTTATTTTTTGTCAGATGGAAAAAAATCGAAATTCATAAAAATAAAATACCCAACTGATTTTGTGTTTTGATTGAGAATTTATTTGTTTTTATTTTTTTCGTTTCTTTGTTATAAATTTAAACTTTATTTTTAACATCCGCACCCCGTCAACATAATTTTACTTTTTAAATATAAAATATCACAAGTGAGTAAATCTGTATAATAATGGGGAAAGTAAAAGTAAAAAATATGATAAATTAAACATTTCCAAGTGGAGGTCATGATTTGTCATGAAAAACTATAATTCATCAAACTCCAAATAGAGAAATAATCAGTAGAAAATATTCAGTAAAAGTAAATGTTGTAACTTGAATTCTGGAAGACATCTATTTTTATAAGTAGCCTCTTAAATTCTTCGTCATTCCCATTCCCTTAATGGTATCTCAATGTCAATTTCTCTATCTTGCACATTCTAAAAGCAGTTTGCAGTCAACCCATACCTTCAATCATAACAATTTATGATCTTATTCTTAGACTCTCCTCATCATGTTCCCTAAAGCATTGAACTTCTTCAATTCATTTGGGCGGAAAAAAAACAAAGTCAAAAATCAAGTCGTAAATCAATGTCGTCTAAGGAAGAGTCTACATTTTATCACATAAATTCTGATTAGTTCCACCCATGCTTATGAGAATATTTATAAGTAGATTTGGATATATCTAAGCTTATTTTTTGGTTTTCTGTTTTAGTTTTTATTTTTCTTGTTAAAAAACTGATTAAATTTATGAAAAAATTCTTAAAGCTTTAAAATCGCGCGAAAATCGCTTCAAAATCGTACATAAATCGCTTTCTTTCATATCTAAGCCAAAGTAATAATTTTTGTTTTTGTGTTATAAAAAAAAAAATCATTCATATTTCTTTGGAATTTATATTTCAATAAGTGATTGTCTGCCTGCCTTAGTTAGATCGATTAATGGAGGAGGGGGCAGCATAGGAATGCTCTCCATACAAATGCTAACAGTTGGAAACAAAAAAAATACATTTAGACAAACAAAGCTAACAAGTTAAATAAATAAATAAATATGTAACAAAACAAAACAAAACAAAAAAAGGTAAAGAAAATAAAAACAATTTAACATAAAAAATAAATATGTTATTTGCATACGTGCGACGATTTGTCAGCAGGAAGCAAAAATAAAGGAAAAACTTCTTCCTCCTAAGACCAACAAAATTGATGGCGAAACATTTTGCATATCATCAACAGCAACAGCAACAAGAAAAGTAAATAAAAATCCTTGAATAAAGAAACACTGTTGCTTTACAAAATTCATGCAAAAAACACTGTGTAATTTTAAAATAAAATAAAATAAAATGAAATAACAATAAACAATATGCGCTGTAAAGTATGCTATAGTATTTCCAAATATGTTTTACTTACGCATGCTTTTCGTTTGGCCTAAAACTAAGCAACTAAATAAAATATGTAAAGAAGGGAAGCCAAAAGACAAACAAAAACAAACAAATAAGCAAATACACATTCAGATACTTGAACGCAGCCATAAACATTCAAACAAACAAAAAAGATAAACATATAAAGTTAGAAGCTCGTTAAATTTTGCCAAAGGGTACTGCATACTTTTGGGGATACGCGTGAAGAACTAAAGAACAAAAAAACAGTCAAAAAAAAAAAAAAACAAAAATCAATGTAAATACGCAAATGAATGGAGGCAAGTGTGGGTAAATGTATGAGTGTTTGGGTATGCGAGTGTGTAAGGGACATGTTCCATGAAATGCCTTATGTCACTTTGTCTCCTCTTCCCAGTCTCATTTTAGTTTGACATACTCGTATGTGCAAAAATTTGAGCTAAGAAAAACTGCACATGAATTTCGTTTCTCCGAAAACAAAAAAAAATTTAATACTAAAGAATTCTACTTTGACTTAAGTTGACTTTTTTTTTGGTGCTGAAAGTACAAAAAATAATATTTTTTTTTTTTTTTTGTTTTGTTTTCCACTCATCATTTTCCATGGTGTCATGCACACTGCTCTGCCATAGGGGAATTTTCTTTTCTTTTACTTAAGACTGAAAAAGAAAAGCTTAGAGAAGTTCATGTAAATATTTTGGCTTTTCTTTTAAAAGGACATTTTTTTGTTTTTGCTATCTTTCATTCTTTCTTTCAATGTGCTTTTGCATACTCTTTGCTAAGTTCTTCCAGGTTTCATTCTTTGTTTTCTTGATTTGGTAAGGATAGTTGAGTTGAGTTTTGCTTTATGTTTATGTTTACTGCTGCTTTTTTGACGCATACATTAGACTTTATAATCTCAGTTTGTGAGCGAGCACGTGATGCGATATAAACCTTGCGCCAATGGCCAATTGAGCTACCCACGCACATAAAAAGCTAAAATACAGCAAACATCAAAATTCACAGCTGCTCGCACTCACACATAAATATCTATGGAATCATAAACCTAGCCCACGGTGTTTGTGGTTATGTGAACCAACAAACAAAAGAAGGAATGAATGAACTGATGAAGGCAGGTTTATACCTAAGAACGTGGCTTAATAACAAACAAAACAAAACAATGCAACACAACACTGTAAGGGGGGGCGGGGCAAAAGTTTACCATAATTTTGGACCATGGCATGACATGGCCAAGACTCCATGGGCATTGGACAAAATAATGCATTCCTTGTTTCTATGCCATCGTGCCCATTTATGGTAAGACTTTACTAGCTTAAATTTAAACTACTTTTTGCTTTTGTTTCTGAATTCGTGATTGGGAAGTTGCTGCGGTTGTTATTACTAACCACTTAAAGCGTAAAAGAAAATAAATAATGCGAAAAGTGTTAAAGCATTAAATACCCTTGCAGGTTTAAAAAAAACAAGATACTAAACTGTTAAATAAAACATTATCGATTAAGAAACAGAAGAAGATGGAAGTTGCCTTAAGTTTTAAAAATTTGTAAAGAAAAAATTAAGATAAATTGATTGAATCGACAGAAGGTTTTGCAATTTTCATAATACGAGGGCAATTCGATAATTCATGGAAATTTTTATGCTTTTGTGAACTACCGTCTTTTAATAGTTTAGCGAGCTGTGCCTTTATGTTTGTGATTGCCAGCCATTAAAATTCGATAGTGGATTTGGTGAATTTCGTGTGTTCATCATGCATTATTTTTTGCGTCAAGTAACAAATATCTGCATGATCAATTTCAATGGTAAAGAATTGGTTAACTGAATTTCGTTTGGGTCATAACAGCCAAATGTTCAGGTCACCAAAAAGGAGTCGTCACGCCAGAAATCGTCGATAGGATGATTATGTCCATGGAATGATATTGGGCAATTGGAGAATGAAAGTGCATGAGGTGGCTGAGACTGTAGGCACCACATTTGGACATGAAATATTTACGCAATGGGTGCCGAGATTGCTCACAATAGAACATAAGCACTACCGTGTGGTCACTTCAAAGAAATTTTCGGCGATGATCCATACGAGTATTGGGTCACCATACACCATACACCAAGAAGCCGTCATAGCTGTGGACTTCTCTGGGTGAACGTGTACCAAAGTATGACAAGGTGAGTTTGTCGGCCGACAAGGTTATGGCTACAGTTTTTTGGGATGCGCGCGGTGTCATTACTTTTAAAAGGGTAAAACGATCAATATTGACAATGCACAGATGCACACATCTGTAGTCGCCACTAGGTCTATTTCCTATTTCCAAACCAGAAGAAATGGCATAACGATAAAAGATTTCAGTCAATTAAGATATCATCACTGAAGTCCTTCAACATCTATGAAACACCTTAGAGAACCAAATAATTTTAAAAGGGATAACAAATCGGAAGAATCATCCTAACAACACATCTGAACAGAAATTCAATGGCAATTCAGCTTTGATGCAATTTCTACCTTTATTATATAGAACTAGCATCGTCTTCGGTCATAAATGAGTATTTCGGCATCTTCGAGTGGACTTAAGATATCAAAGTAAGCAGCGACTCCATTGAGAGCCATACAATAATTTCATGGATATTTGGTTCAACTAGTGAAATTTCATTCACACTCACTGTACGGAACTTACACGGTGGGGTTTTCCCCTTATACAATAACAGGTAACTCGGGCATAGGATTAATTAGATGTAATTTCTCTGTATAGTTCTGCACAAGTTACTCTCCATTGATCCTTCCTAGAAGTCCATTCATTTGTGAATGGTCATGGAATCCCGCTTCAAATATTAATAATGGCAAAATAAATATTTTTATTTTATTTTTTTTTTATTTATCATAATTAAATCTAATATATAATACTAAACTTAATACTAATTTTAACGAGTAACTAGCTGCTGGGGCCTACGACTCAAAATAAATATTATATGTAAAGTCTTTCAAACTTCATATAAAACTATTGTATGGTAGGATAAAGTTGTTTGTAAGAGGATGAGAAATGAATGAATGAACTCAGTATTGGAAAATGATTGCATCCAAATACGCCGACCAATAATTTCCAATTGGCATATGACAATAGTTGGACAGAACAGAGTGATAAGTCAATTATGGCTAAAGGTGTTCAGAGTGGAGTACTGGGTTATCATTTAGACTGCAGTGGCAACTGTTCAAGTCACCCGAGATGACCATAAGTGTATTAGAGTTTTGTGTCTTAATGGTGTTTTTAAAGTTATGAAGTAATTACCCATATATTTTCATAAATTCTTGTATCATTTTAATTGTAATTGGTGTCATGTGTCGAGTTGTTGCTTTGATCAAATATAATGATTTTACGATTTAAATTCCAAAATGGCAATTCAAATTTATTTCACTGTCAATCAATTTCAAATGTATTTAACAAAATTAAAGTGATTGATATTTACAAAAACTGAAATATAATAAATTTAAATTATTAATAAATACAAAACAGAAATAAAGTAAAATAATTTTCTAATTAGAAATCACGCAGAATGTTCAACAGTATTAATTATTTAAATAATTGAATAAGCCTTTGAGCTGCGATGTGTGATGGATTTTCCATATTTTAATTAAAATTTTCTTTATTTTTTTGTTTTTAATATCTTTATTTATTTTTTGCTTTAAATGAAATGAAATATTTTCAAAAAAAATCATAAAAAAAATAAAAATAATCAAAATTAATTGAAAAATTTTACTAAAGAAACTTGTGTGTTTAAAGCCTTTAAGGGTTTGTTTCGTTCGTTATCTCATATATTCTATATACAATACTAATTAGGTACTTATATTTATTAAAGATAAATATTATGAAACTAAAAATGTATCTCACATGTGCGTGTTTATCTCTATCTAAATATAGTAATTTGCAATCCGATGAAGGCACTTAAAATGTATCTATTTTTAAGATCTTTAACACGATATACACGCACTTTCTGTAAAGGAAAGGCAACAAACAGAAAGAAAGACAGAGAGTTTGTAATACTGGGCTAATTTGTTTTCAGTTTAGTAGAAAAGAAAAAGTGAAAGGGAATAGAATCATTAACACAAAAATAAGGCGAGGCTTAGCAAGTCATGACATGAAAGGACAAAAGACTTGTCATTGGAAAACTAAAAGCGGAAATCAAACCAAAACACACCAAACTAAACTAACCCAACTCTATTTCACTTTTAAGAACAGACATTCGAATAAGAAAACTAAGGACAATTGTCAACACAACCATATAAATCATTCATGCCACCAAGGAAATGAATAACAGATACACAAAAATATCTATCTATCTATATATCTATCTATCTATATTTATAGTATATTATCCATATAAGTATAAATATGTGTTCATATGTCTGAGGATATCTAAAATCGCTGCTAGGTTGTTTTTCCACAAATTTAATTGACAGTCGAAAGTCATAAATTACATATACGCATTTTGGGGTTATTCTCTCTGTCAAATAGTAGAAGTTGAAAACGAATGAAGGAAACAATAAGAAAGAAGAAGGGGAATAAAGCAAGAATTTACCATAATTTTCAAATTGCTCAAGTTAATTGGGTGCTTTTGTTTGTGTTTGTGTGTTTTTATGACTTCCTGAAGGCGTCCTGTCAATGACCAGCATAGACTTCAGTATCAGCAGCAGTTAATAAATGCCAAAGGCAACAAAGCCAAAAAATTATATATAAATACAAAAAACAAAAGGCCAAAAACCTGAAAAACATCTAGTCAAGACTCTTTGGTTTCCAAAACTAGGAAAACCATATGAAAAACCACAAGAAATTCTGGACAAGTTTAGCGCTGGTTACCGGTCTCCGGTCTCCGGCCAACAAGCGAACGAAAGTTTCTTATTTGGTTTTTGGCTAATAAATTAATGATTGTATGTTCCTGAATAGGTTTAAATCTCAACTCGGCACTATTGAAAGTCTTAAAGCGATCATCTTAAAAGAGAAAAAATAAATAAAAAAAAAACCTCAAGAAAACACAGGACACGAATGACGATAAAAATACAAACACGCACAAACACTTAAGGCATGCACACTCATAGATATCGAAACGATTTATAGGCATTTATAGGTGAACACATGCCAACAAACAGAATAAAACAGAAAATACATTAAAACCTTTTGATGCCATGCAGGTTTTCCCTATCCCAAAAGCAAATAACAACCAACACAAACTAAGTCAGAGACAAGCAAAGTGAGCAGCGGCAGCAGCAACAGCAGTAAGAACATGTTCTATGTGGGAATCCTTTTGTCCTTTGGCGTTCATAAATAGACAAAATAAAAGAATGAAAGAGAAAGAGAGAAGGATCCAACATGTGTGTAAGCTTTGAGACCAAAACCATGTTGAAATGATTTCACTATACAAAACCAAACACAGTGCATAAAATAGTTGCCTAAATACCCTTTCAGCACGCTTTCGTTGACTCACGTTAACTCTCACGTAGCTTAGTTGGCTGATGCCCTTTTCCGTTTTACACTTCCGTTTTCAAATCCTTTTACTCTTTTTATTTTCCCTTTTTCGTTATTTCGTTTTTTCTTTATTTTTTTTTTTTGTTTTATTATTTTTCTATTGTTGCTGTCACTTTAGTGTCGCTGTCAGAAACCGCTCAGCGATAATTTGTCATACTTATAATGCCAGGCTATAGAATGTTACACATACGCCATATTTTACCAACAAGAAAAATAGAGAACCCAAAACATCCTAAAACAAAACAAAACACCCATAGAATTGAACAAACCAAAACAAAAAAAAAAAAAAGAAAAGTAGTAGACAAAATGAATTTAAATACAATAAAAAAACAAAACTTAGGTGAGTGTGTATTTAGTACAAATTGGGTAAAGTAGTTGAATCGGTCTTTGAACTATTTACTCAATTTATATTTAAGTGTCTCTTTACATTCAATCATCATACGGCAACAAAATGATCAATAGAAATAATGAAGGATTTAAAATTGTTGTGGCATCTTAACTAATGATGTCATTTTTTTTTTTTGGTTTGGTACAAATTGAATTGAATCCATGTACCCACGTCACTCATTCACTTGAATTAGACTTAAGTCCATACTTACTTACTCTTTCATTTGGTGAATGTCACATGATACTCGTATTCGTATATTAATATGTAGACAGTGATATTTTTTGTCTAAGAAACTTTCTTTGAAAGGAATTTGAATTGAATGATTTCTCTTAAAAAAAAAAAAAAATTATATATACTTATATTGAAATTTGCAATCATGTGATTTATTAATATCTGCTTGCTAAACTTCTGGTGTATTTACAGCGTTTAGAATATTCCAAATACATATGTGACTCGTAATTCCTTTCCAAAATGGTATACCTTTCTGACTTATTCGAGCATTTAAATGCCCTTAAAGGGCTAATGAAAAGACAAAATCCTTGGCTTCACAATGAAATTAAAACTGTAATTGTCATCTATAAATCAAAGCAATTTTAATACATTTTCATCAACTCGGTCTTTTATTGAAGAATTTTGAATTTAAAAGAAGAATTTTGTCATTATTTCTATCAGAGAACACTGGGAAAAGATTGCTCAAATATTCGTTTTTATATGCAGCTTTAGATAAGACAAATTTGGCAATCAATTTAATAAACTTACATAGATTTTATGTCAAAATTTATTAAAAATAATTTAGATTTTAAAAATTTTTAGGTTATTCCTTATTTCTCATATATAATATTGTATTTTATTTTTATTTTTTATTTTTTATTTTTTTTATTTTTCATATAATGGGTTGAAGGAAAAGTAACTTCCGAAAATGAGTATTATGTTTCAACCATTTTTTTTCATATAACAAAGCAACTTTATTTTATCAAATATTTTCCATTGTTGTTGATAACCTTTTGCCATCTTTCGGGTAAAACCTTATGGTCCCCGTCTTTGTAGAAATTCTGGGATTTTTGATCAAAAAACTGTCGCAATACCGTTTTGCAGTCGCTTGGGGAATTCATTGTTACACCAAAAAGATAATTCTGCATGGAGCGAAATAAATGGTAATCAGATGGTGCTAGGTCTGGACTATATGGTGGATGCATTAACATTTCCCAGCCGAGTTCCCTCAATTTTTGCTGAGTCATCAAAGATGTGTGGGGCTTAGCGTTGTCGTGGTGAAAGACTATACCTTTTCTGTTTACCAATTGTGGCCGTTTTTCCTTCAACGCTGCATTTAGTCTTGTTAGTTGTTGACAATTGTTTTAACAGCATGGTTTTACCAAGGTTGCTACCTTGGAGCAATACTTAAAGAGATGTCGCTTTTTAAATCTAGCAATTCAAATTTTAGGAAGTTGCTTTTCCACAAACCCAATATAATAAGAAATAACCTAATAATTTTTAAAATTTAAATTATTTTTAATAAATTTTGACAAAAATTCTATAATTTATTTAAATTTATTTAATAAAAAAATTGTATTATTTATAAATACATTTTTTAAAATAATTTAAAAAAATAAATTATTAATAAAAATTAATAAATAATTTTAAAAATTATAATAAATATTTTAAATAAATTTATAATTAACGAAAATCTGTTGATAGAATATTGCCCTTGACATTCAAGTCTAACAATTTGGATACTTTTTGGTTAAAAGGAAAATCGGAAGACCCAAAATTAACATTAAATACTGAATTAAACTGTCTATATTTGTGTATGAAAGTGTATTAAAGAAGTGTTAAAAGCAACAACTTAAGTGAGATCAAAATCAGCAATGCCAGCGGCAGCTGTCAACGTTTTACAAGTGTTACCAGAACCAATTCAACGACGTCAACATGTCAATTAACTTATTTGGCATGGAGTTGAAAGAAACCACAACACTGACATCACCAGCAGTGGCACCAGCAGCAGCAGCAGCAGCAGCAGTGGCAGCAGCTGTGTGTAGCATACTGAATACATAAGTGAGTGGAAATATGAAGGAAGGAACGGAGTGGATGCGATGGGAGAGATAATGAAGAGAGAATACACTCACAGGAAGGCAAGCAGACACTCTGAGTTCATATTTAAGTACAAACATGAGTATATGAACGCATTTCCGTTTCCGGTCATTTTAAATGCAGGAACTCATATGCCAAGCGAAACCAAAAATATCAAACAAATGGTGTTAATGGTTGGTTGTGTACCACAATATGCACACACACACACACACACACACTATCACAGGTATTATATAAGTATGTATGTACTAAAGCATACATCATAAATTATTAAAGAATTATACTTTACTCAACCTTGACCACTGAGAGAGAGTTCTCTTCCTACTGCATACAATTTCTCCTGTTGTTGCTGCTGTTAACCAACTGATATGACTTGCCTTGGCCAGAATATGGTTGCCTTTTCATGTGCAGTCTTGCGTATTAAAGCCAAATTGCGATATCCGCTTGGAAAACGGTATAAAGTCAGCTTATTAAAATATTAATTGAATATTCGAAGATTGAAAAATGTCAAACTGAACGTCTGAATTTAATACAAAAAATTGTTGTTCATATTGGGGACTCAATGCCATTGGCAAAGCTGCAGTGATTTACAAACTACATCCACCACTTGACATTCAATATGGTTCAGGGCGACATTTTAACAAAGAGAAAACTGGAAAAAAAAACAGAAAAAAAGAAAAGAAAACTTGTTAATAAATTATAATAAATGATGATGAGAGAGTGAAGTAATAACCAACCAGAATTGAAAGAAATTGAAAGCCATTCAAATACGAGAACAGAGGAGCAGCTATGTGTAGGGGCTATTCATACTCGTAAGGAGAAATAATGAAAGAAAACTTGGACAAATAAGAATATGCATGGTGTTCTTTTATAGTCCCTCATAATTATAGCCATCATAAATATGACTTGACTAACAAAAACAAGCCAAGCGCAAGCAAACAAAAACCATTTCCTTCAAGGACATTTGTTAAAGAGAAAACTTAAGGCTGAATAACAACAACTGGTAAGGTAGATGGCATGCATCCTGTACCCACTTACTGACTAACTGACAGGGCAACTGGAAAGGATGCATACAACACCTACACAAGTAACTGTAAACAAGTTAGGGAAGTCTAAGAAGTTTCTTAACTAAGAAAAGGAGTATAAATATATTTAATAGAAATATTTTTTAAAAATTTTTTCATGTCATTTTGACTCATAACATTTGGCGGTTCCATTTACCAATTGTCCTCCCCATTCATTACACTTTTTTTAACATATTACAGTAGCCTAAATTTGAATAGAATAATGCAGTTTGTGAAGCATTTCCTAGGCTGATTCATATATTTTGGTCAATGGAATTGCTAATATTTTATGGACAACTATTAATTTTTCTTTTTTGTGAGTCGATCTAAAAATACTACAAAATACATTTCCAAATATTTCAAAGTATGTAGTTGATATTATGTGTTATTCTTTGGCCAATGTAACCACATCTGCTTTCTTCGAATCACTAGGCTTCTAAACAATGTTTTGGCTGCAATTTGTTCCTAGGCTTATGGTGGTGGACTCATGTTTCTTAAGAGATTATTATTATTATTATTTATCAAGAGTTCAAACATTGCTTCAATGTAAACAAATTTGGTGCACCACATTCTCAGTTTCAAGTATCTTGAGCATCATGAATTTTTCCATCATTTCTTCAGTAAGTGAATATTTGGGAAAATTTGAAGGAGTTTTATCCTTACCGCTATCATATTAAATAATAAAGATCTGCTACTAATTGGTCAGTTAAGAAACTTATCTAACATTCTTCGTTGAAATCAGTTGCGCAATAAAGGCGTTACTTATTTTTAATGAGCACACGCAATCCTCACGCAACATCAACAGCAAAAAAAAAAAAAATATCGTAACATCAAATACCTTCAAGGCTATAGAAGCATAACAAAGGCCCGTAAAAAAGTCTATAAAGCTATTATTCCACACACACACACACACACACACACACACACACACACTTTTAATGCCCATACATACACATATTTATGAATTGCACCTATATTATTATCTACTCTTCCTTGTTAGATTTTATACTTATGTATAATTTTTATATTTATCTCTCAACCATTTTTGTGCTTAAAATATGCGCATATGCTTAATTGGCTTATAGAGGAGAGCCTATTATTCTATCTGACCAGAACCAGTTACCAGAAGCAACATGAATGCTTCCAATACAAATATAATAGTCTATCTATCCTTAGTTTAAGACTCAAATCCTTGTTCTATACAAACCAACCAAGTCTAAGTCTACCCAAAAGACCAAGCGACCTCTCTCTCTTTCTGTGTATTAAAACAAATTGTGTTGTGTTTTCTTGTGCTATTCATTGCTTTATGAAGCATAAACGTTAACAATTATGCGTGGCAAAGGCCTAAAAAGATATAGCCAACAACAACAGGATAATAATATTTTTATAACTTTGCTTAATTAGAAAAATACATTAGCATGTCAGTATGGCCAGCGATCACCGCATAATGAGCCTGAATTCTTTTTCCTCATTTAATATTTTTTGTAATTTTTTTTCTTCTTTTCTTCATTTTTCTTTTCCTTTTTATTTTTGCTATGATTTTGATTGTTTTGATTGTTACAAATGGAGGTTGATGGCACTTGGGACCTTGTCGGAAACGTGTTGGTTTCTTCCTGTGTATAAATTTATTAAGTCATAAATAAGAATAAAATATTCGCATTCACTCATAGGACAACAACAAAAACCTGTTCTTTCTTTGTGTGTTAATTATAAGAACGTGATAATTATGTGTAGCACACACACACACACACACACACACAAAATAGTATTGCAAATGGTTTTCTTCGGACTTTCGGAGAAAGCATGAATATAAATGTTTTATTTAATAGGAAGTAGATGATGTCTTTCAGCATTCCATATAATAAATATTCAATATTCATGTGGAATAGTAAAAAGAAAAAGCAGATAATTATATATGATTTAATAATATTAGGTGTGCGTATGAGTGATTTATTTCGATTTTACTTATGCAGTTTGGATTATGACTCAGAATTAATAATTTATTTTATATAATAGAATAAATAAATATATTATAGTTTTTTATGTGTGTCAAAGGTTTATTTACCTTCTATATAATATGTTAAATTTATATTTATTGGTAAAGTTTAAGTGCACCAAATTTAAGAAGTGTTGGAAAAAGAAAAGAATCAAAGCTATCGAAAAGTTTGAATTACGTAGAGTAGTTTCGAATACCAATTGCCTCTTCCTTTCTTTCACTTGTCTGTTGATGATACTAGATGATTTTATCCATCACTTTAAAATTAGGAATTTGTGTCGTCTATATAAGTCCATTGTTAATTTGGATTTCGTACAGAGGAGGCAAAATAATCATGGTTTATTTAAGGAAATACTTTGTGAATATTCCAAATCAAACAAAATTCATTATAAATTTCATTCATATGTCAAAACCAAGAAATTATTTGGTGATCCATTTAAAAACAAATAGAAAGAAAACATTGGAAATTTGATTTTAATTAATCAAAAGTGATTATATAATTTGAATTTGTATACTTGTATAATTTTATATAAATTATTGTTTTCCATTATACATAAATCGTAGCCAGAACCATAACCTGATTTAGACCATTAAAGACTCGTGGCTCTGGGTATCAAAACTAAACCTCCATTAATACACACCTTCTATGCATTTCAAACCGTCAAAGAGAAGAAGTTGATTGATTGTCTCCTTCTCAATTTCATCCCCACAGCGCTTCGAAAGTTAAAGGAGCGTTAGAATAAATGTGTCACTACACTACAAGGAGTGTATTTTTATGAATAAGGTTGAATTTAAGAAAAAAAAACAATAAAGCTTAAAAAATTATTATTAACTTGAGGGAAGCACTGGCTACTTTGGCCTTCAAATCTAAAAAAATCAATAATTTTAAAGTCTTTAATCACAAATGCTATTAAGGCAGACTTTGTAGAAATAATAATAGAAATACATTCTATTCCTTTGCTGATTGACTATTTGAGCAGCCTGAAGGATGGAAAAAAAGTAGCGTCAATAGCATTTTTATATATCTTAGAAGGATTTTCATTGACTACGCAAGTAAATTGATAATTTATCACAAATTATACATTCACATTGTGTTGATTTCCAGCTCTTGTTTACAATTTTATTTGTTTTTTATTTAAAACATCGATTCATCAAAACATCGAATCAGTCTTACGTATCGACGGTAAACATCGAATGGAATTGAATATCCTTACTTCTGCCATCTCTTTTAGAACTTCACAATGCCTTCTTAAGAAAACAAAAAACCACCTAAAACTGATTACTGCAACTTAAGTGATAGAAGTTTAAGTGTAGAATACAATAGATTCAGAGTGCATTGAACAAGTTTAAAAAATCAGTTATGGACAACAATACTCATATTAAAGAAAGAAAAAATGGGCCAAGTGCGAGTCAGACTCGTACACGCCGGGGTCCCTACCAGATTGGGGTTTGTATGGGAGGTACTCCCACTAGTCCGATTTGGCTGATTCCAACAGATGTATAGTGCCTATATTAGAAACTTACATTGTCAAAATTTCAGTTTGATAGAACTGAGAACAAAAAAGTTTTTCTAATAACAACCTGAATTTTAATGGGGGTTTGTATGGGACGTTCCCTCCCTAGCCATCCGATCAAACTGAAAGTTTGACAATATACGTTTCTAATGCATAGCCATCAACCACCTAAACTTCAAGATCGTGGGATTACTGGATCGTATAGCTGCCATACAAACCAAATAGTTTTTTGTATGGGGACCCCTTTAAGTTTTTGAAAATATTTTAGTTTTAGTATTTATTGCTAATTCTCGAATAGAACTACATATTTGGTGAAGAATTCAACTCTCTAGCTAATACGGTTCATGAGATATGATCCGAGGGCGGACGGACAAAGAAGTCTCTGCAATAGGGTTCCCTTTGGGTTCGGAAACCTTCAAATAGAAGAGACTTTTAATAAATACTTTGCACTCACTTAATTTGCATATTAATATTTAATTCTCTACAGCAATTTATAAAACCACTTAATTTACTCTTGACTTTATAAATATTTATCAACCTATGACTGTTTTATAAACCCAAATAAATTATTTTATTAATAACCTCCAATATTCATAAAATTTGTCACCTAATTTAAAGTTTCTCTATAATAAATTTTACACGATTTTATTATGCTGTTTTTAATAAAAAAAATATATTCTAGTTGTTTTCCTTTATCATACTTTTATACTTCATGTTCAAACTGCAATCGATTTGATTTACCCAAACTAAAAAAGAAACGAAAAATAACAATGTGAATTCCAATGCGAAATAAAACTATGTACAAAGATAGAAAAGTCTTTCTATTGTTGTTTATACAAGTATTCTTAGTCAGACAATCTTGAGCAGAAGAAAACTTTACTCGTACTTTATTGTTGACTGACTTTGTTGCGTTGTTCATTTTGGATTTTGTTGTTTATTGTCCTCCGTAACAGTTGAACACATGGGAAACTCACTCACTGCTCATACTAAATTGTAGTTGTAGCAACATGACATTGTTTGTTTGGATATCACTGAAACTGCAACTTTCATTTTCCTCCATTTTCACTCTCTGTATATATTGTATTTTCACATTTGCTTTGCTTATCCTAGTGAAAGTGAATGAACATGCGAGTTTTTGTTTGCATTGAGTATCAGCAGGAGCAGCTGCAAATGTGTTAAATATTGTCACAACACTTAAAATGCAAAGAAACTATGACTACAAAAAGTGAACAACGTTGAATATTCAACTGATTCAGCTTTCCACACTTGCTTACTTGCGTACAAGACTTAAATAAATTTCCTTAAATTCTTTTCCTTTTAACGTTTTAAATTAAACTTAACTCAACTTGATTGCAAGTCACGTCGAGTTAAACACAAACGAGGCAAAAAAAATAAAACACCAAGTCAAAAAAAATAAAAAAGAGATGTTGAAATTGTGCAATTTAATTTTTGTTCTTTCTCTTCTTTGGTTTTTATTTTCAACAAACTGAACAAAGTTTTTTCAAGCGCAAAACGCAAGGAATGAGTAGAAAACACAGAAAAATCACTCATACGCAGCATATGAAATATATAAAAAAAAAAGTACACACACACACACAACAAGGCGTGAAGCTGTAAAAATGCTGCATATGTGCACGAGAGCATGAACAAGTTTACAGGGTAAGTTTAGTGAAGGTCCGTCCCACAATCCTTTCTAATTTCTCCTTTACAATGCCAAGCATTGCCATACATTTTGCTTAACGAACTTGCACGCGACCTTAAAATGGCGGCTTCTTTGGCTCGCTGGCAGGCCTCTTTAACAATAACAATGATGATGATGGCAACGATGACGAAGAAGAGAAAACGAAGACTTCCGGTGCAACCAACTGCGACATGTGTTTCCAAGTTTTATACTATATACATACGAACATACTAACATAAATATAGAAAAAGGTTTCTCCTAGCTGATGTGCTAAGTTTATGCGCTATGCTAACCTAGTAACGAAGCCGACAAGCCAAAAAGTAAACCATGCGTAAATATGTTTTTTTTGTTTCTATAGAAGTATATACTTTAAAGCAATAAAAGGCGACGTCGTTGACAGCCGCAATGTTACTTTTTCTCTTTTTAAAAAATTTAACAAAAGAAATCATTCGCTTGTAAGTAGATAGATGTCTTCTATACCATGTAGTACTTGTGCGTCAGTATGATTGAGTATAGTACTTAGATAGAAGCCTGCAATCCAATCCAATGTTGCAATGTTATATTACTATAAATGTTGGTTGTGTTTTTATGAACGAGGTATGGTATATAAAATAATGAAGATGATTATTCAATTGAAAGAAACACATTAAAAGCAGGACAAACAAGTAAAAATAGAGTAGCAGAAATTCCCAAACAATGAGAATATTCACTTGAATAAGAACAAAACAGAGCATCAACATCAAGAGCTGCAAAGACACCAGAACAAAAGCAGCATTAATTGAAGGTAATACTTACATCCAAAGGAAGGCAAATAACAGAAACATCCAAACAACGAGGATCTCGACTAGAACAAGAGCAAAATAGAGCATCAACATGAAGAATTGCAGAAACACCTAAACAAGGGAGCGTAGCAAAGATAAAATTAAAAATTTGTCTACAAATTTGTCTATCTTTTATAAAAAGTAAATAAAAAAAAATGGGCCAAGTGAGAGTCAGACTCGTACACGGAGGGTTCCGTAGCAGATTGGGGTTTGATTTGACTGATTCCAAAAAATATACCGCGCCTTATAGTGTCTAAACTTCAGTTCAATAGTCCAAAAAAACAAAAATGTTTTTTCAATAAGAACCTGAATTTTAATAGTGGGTTTGTATGGGAGGTACCCTTCTTAGTAGGCCGATTTGGCTGATTCCAACAAATGAATAGCTTCTATATCAATAACTTATAGTGTCTAAATTTCAGTTTGATAAAACAAAAAACAAAAAAGTTTTTCTAATAAGAACCAAATTTTTAATGAAGGTTTGTATGTGAGGTACCCTCCCTAGTCATCTGATCAAACTTAAATTTCGACAATATAAGTTTCTGATGTTTAGCCACCAACCTTTCAAATTTCAAGATCTTGGGATTACTGGATCGTATAGCTGCCATACAAACGAAAATGTTTGTTGTATGGGGACCCCTTTCAGTTTTTGAAAATATTTTAGTTTTGATATTTGTTGCTGATGCCCGGATAGAACTACATATTCTGTGAATTTCAACTCTCTAGCTATTGAGGTTTATGAGATATGACCCGAGGACGAAAGGATGGACGAACAAGGAAGGCCATACCGTTCAACTGATTGCAATGAAATTCTGTGTATATATATAGTTGGGTCCAGCCTTGGTCATAGCATAGTATTAGCTCCGATATGTGGCGCAATTATCGTGAAAATTGGTGAATCAAATTTTGGCATATTAAACTTAGAGACATAGTATTTTAAAATCAATTAATTCTTCAATATCAAAACACTTGTTTTCAACTCGCTAATTTGTTGGCTACTGAACCAGTGGAAAGTTTTGTGTATCATCATCACTAACGCACTCGCCGATTCGCCCGCTGGTTAGCAGATTTTAAACTCGCGCAATGTAATCGAGGATTAAGATCCAAATCTACTGAATCTACAATAATATATTGTATATCGTATTGCCATACTCTTCTTTGAAAACGGATCCATCGCCTTGGGCAAACGTTTCATCGAGAATTTGTGAGTTTATCAGAGTTGCCACTAGGGGACCTGCTTCTGTTTGTTCGCTTTAGTGACCGCATGATTTTATAACCACACCTCGCATACTCGCATACTCGTATGTTGCAAAAGAAGAACTTTTGTCTTCATTTGTCACCCATTTTTCCATTCTATTCTATTTTATTTCTTCCGCTATTTCTTTATTTCTCTTCACTTTGAAAGAAAAAAAAAAAAGTGTAACAAAAGTAAATGTCTGCCACTATCTAAAAACTTATTCGTTCCTTGCAACACTTTCTCTATTGGTTTAGTAAGACTATTTCTGTGTTTTGCGTTAAAGAAAAAGGACTCATGGCTTTTCATGCAGAAATTTCTCAACTTCCGTTGTATTGTTGCGCAATTCTTTGAGCGAATTCTTAACTTTGTTGAAAAAATAAAACTTTAAACATTTATAATTTTTAAATTTTTCTTAATCATCCAATAATCTTTTAAAAAATTATCAAAATTTTGTTTTTCTTATGAAAATACAATTATCAATATACCTATATTTTTCTACTAACAAAAAATGCCTTTTTGTAATAAATTTTGTGCAGTATTTTTCTTGTTCCTCTCAATTTGGGGTGCTTTACAATTGGTTATAATGGGTATTATATATTATATTGGAACAATGATTTTACTTGATGATATTCCGGAACCGAGGACTCATAGTTATAAAGAATTTAAAGAAGATGTGGATAAATATTACGCAAGCAATGCGATATCTTGTTTTATAGCAGCATTTATATTTGTTCTCATTGCGATTTTGTGCATTTGGCAATTTCAAGCCCATGGAAAAGCAAACAGACCTAAAGTTATAAAAAGTGACTAAAGGTGAGATGAAATATAATATAATTTATTCTAAATGGATTTGTTATTCCATTTATCTTATAATATTCTTTATTTCATTACTTTCTTTCATCATCTGACATCAATTTTAACAATGGAAAAGAAACAGAACAAAACTCAAAGAAAAAGTCAAAAAAAAAAAAACAAGAAACATACAAAAAGTATCCTACTAAAAGCGACAAATTTCTCTTTTCAAACTTCTAAACACAAAAAATTCACACAAAAGACTTAATAGGCATCAAAAAGAATGCGAAACAGGACATGGTATACTAGTACGATAAGAAATTTGGATGGATTCGGATGTTGTGTGAAGAGGAAGTGTGGGTGGATGGATAGTGAGAGATGATAATAGAAGGTCGTTGGCTCAGCTGAAAGTAAAAAAACCCATGAAACATACGGGAAAATAAAGAATAGAGGAGAAATCCCAAAATGATTAACGCTCTTTTAACACCAAGAAAAATAATGTTCTACTTCTCTCTCCTATGTAATATGTCGATATAAAACATAATGAAATACAAATGAGATAAATGATGGAAATGAATGAAATAAAATGATACAAAAAAAAAAAAGAAAGAGCAACAAAATTACATTTTATAAAAAGAAGTTTCTTTAATGCTGGCTAAACTTTGCCAAAAATAGAAACATGTTACCAAAAAAACAAAAAAGAAACAAAATGAAATATAAGCCAAAATATAAATCTTAGTGTAAGGAAAATACCCTGCACTTGAGAAAAACAAAGTTTTGTTTACAAAAAATATAAACAGAGTAAGACACTTAATTTTCATTTGCATATGCTTTTTTTTAACAGAATAATAATTTAACAGAAAATTGATTGAGCCTCAAAAATAATAACAAAGTAAGAAGTGGAATGCAGAAGTATCTTTTTTGTTATTGTGGTGTGACGTGACGTGAGTTGAGTGTATTTTGGAGAGAGAGAGAAAGTGTCCATGGACAACATGTGTGACCAGAAAGCAATGTTCAATGTGATTTTTGTTTTCAACCTTTTCCATTAAAAAACTGAGAATTTTGAAGAAAACCTGAAAGTATTGACTGTTATTTGCGACCTCTGATCATAACCTAAGAATTGGGGGAGCATTTTTTGTCGTTCATATAGAAATTCGATACAATCATTGTACTTATATGATACACACAAGTTTATAAGAAATTTATAAACTACAATTGTAAAGATTTGCAAGGGATAACTAAAGCAAGATTCTTTGAAAAACAAAAATAAGCAGAACTTATAACATTCTCAATTTTTAAGTTCATAGTCAAATAGTGTCCGATCATATTGATTATATATTCATAATTGTATGAATAAATTTTATACATTTTTTAATAAAAAAGTCGTCGTGACTTGCGACCAATCTAGTGGGTATAATTTTAACAAGTAAAGAAAGTCGAGATGAGTTGCTTTTGATCTGATTAGTGTTTGTTTCCCAAGTGAAGTCTTAACCTAACCAATGTAGGACGCTGCCTAACGCTAATACCAATGTAAAACATGTGACGAGAAATGTTATGTTATATAGCAAAAAAAACAACAAGACAGGTGCGAAATTCACTTACTCTAAGCCTTCATTTCCTCAATTTCTTCAGTTTAGATAAAAGTTACCTAAACAAACTAATTATAATCCAAAGTATGTTCCATAAAAAACACAGTATTTGCTGTCCGTGTCATGATTGAATTTGAAGAAGTTTCAAGCCCACAAGGCTAACCTCAATCCGAGAAAAAAAAAATTTGTGGGCATATGAGAAGGCTACCAAAATTAGAAAGTAGGGTAGAGTACAGCATAATTAGAATAATATTCTTAGTACCCATGTTTATAGATTGAAAGAAAATATGCCTGCGCATGTTTACTGGTATAAAAGACAAAGGGCTTTGGGCCAAAACTAAAAAAGAAAATCCTTCGGACCTATAGCCATTACTAAATATCCCTCCTCTCTTCCCCTGGGGAATGTATCTATTCCGGAACTGCATTAGTTCAGAGTAGGTATCCAAGGCATCTCTCTATTCACTTATATCTACAAAGGTCAATCAACAAGTACTTAGCCTCACCGAACAACAGCGCTGCTATTACAAAAGAGAGTTACTATCGTACAGTTTATTCTTTTAGTAGCCTACTACTGTCAAAGTTTCAGTCAATTCCCTACATAAGTTTTGTTTTGATAGCCTTTGGAAGCGAGCGTGTCGGTCAGTTTTCAAAAATGGAAAAAGAGCAATATCGTTCGGTGATTCGTTTGTGGTGTGTTTGGCGCTGTTTAAGCGCAATCCGGCAGAGTTCTTGCGTCGTTTCGTGACGGTCGACGAAACATGGATTCACTGGTACTGGATATCGGTAGCCAGCATCTTATATGAGCTTCATACTCGTCATACAATGATACGTGATAGAATCTGTGGATATATCAAAGTCTTCAACTATAGTATTTTTATATTAATTTTCATACAGAGCTGCAAAATATATAAACTTTTCATAAAATAATCCATAGTCAGTTAATAATAAGAACTGTAGCAAGCAAGATTCTTTAAAAAAGGAGAAAAAAGAAAAGTTAGAAAATAAAAGTACAGGATATAAATGCTCTACAACTTTTAATTTAAAGATAGTCAATACCGCTACCGATTGCACAAGTAATCAATTGGAATGAGAGTATTTCCAATCAGTTTGATGTTCTTTTCTCAAGTAGAGGGCGCTGCCTAGCGCTAACACAACAGTTTATTCTATGTAATATTATACATACAAACCCCAATCTGGACACACAAAATTGGAAAAGTACAGAATTGAGCAATTCAAAACCTTAATTTTTGCCAGACTTAAACAAATGTCATTATGTCCAGCTTCATTCATCTAAATCAGAATGTTTTAAACTCTGCTCCACCAAAGAAATAAGTGAAGTGTTTCAAGTTAAAATTTTATGTGAAGCAATAAAAGTAAGTGCAGTACTAAGTAAGTACAATACGAAAATTTTAAAGAATTTAAGAAAGGCATTTTAAATTTCAGAATTTTAATAAATGCTATTTTGTTTAAGAAATATAGAGAGTTTTTTTTATAAAAATCTCCAAACAATCTAAACAATGTGTAAATGATCATCATAAAAAAAGCCTTCATTTGAATAATCAATCTTATAACTTAAAGTTTATTATAGTTTTTCATTCAGATTTTCATTTTGCATTCCTGATTGTGTATTAATAATATTTTGATTAAGAAATAGAAAAACTTTTCTTAAGAAATCTTTATTCAAACACATACAATACAAGTTTATAGTTATGTCAAGTCCAAATTCATAGGAAATTCCTTACAAAAAGTTTGAGCATTCTAACTAAAAGTTTATTTAAGTTTTTCATTCAGAAATGTGTTATTTGCAGACATGATTTGTAAAAATCCTTGACCATCGCATGACCAAGCATATCTAATGAAACTCTCTTGGACAAACAACTACAAGAAATTGTACAATGACACTAATACAAATTATGTGTAGGGTATAACAAAGAAAAATTAAATACCAAAAATATGGTGTGGCAAAAGCATTGAAATGAAATGAATTGAAGTAAAATGATTTTTTTTTTTAAGTAGAGCAAGTGTGAAAGGACTACAGCAAAAAAATAATGGCATGTTAAATAAAGCAAAGAACAAAGCATAATTGAGAAGAACAAAAATAAGGAAAAAATATTAAAAGAAAAATAAAATAAAAGCATTTTCCTCTACCATGAACCTGCTGATTTCTTAACTTGGCTTTTAACAAATTTTATGGTTGCCTTTTGTAATTTTTTCATGTTTTTTTTTTTTCATATCTTGCATCAATTTAAGTCTCTTGAAGATAATACAATACAATACTGGGCACAGTTACTTGCGAGAATCATACTGCTACTACTACTACTACTGATGTTAGTCCTGGAGTCCTGCTGCTATTCCTTTGTCTTTTATTGTTTATGCTTTTAAGTTTTACCTCATCATTAGACTTTGGGACTTCTACGTGGCATCGGCATCGTTATCGTAACCCTTCGCTGGTTCTCTTACCACTAAATGATTAATGTGTTAAGTTTTAACATTTTAATGGTCTAACATCAGCAGGAATCGTTGCCAACGTTCCCTCCATCATCATCATCATCACTTATTTCACGATTTTCATTTTTACTGATTTTTTAATGTTATTCTCATCTTATTTATTTATTATTTTTTTTTTAATTTTTTCTTTCTTATTTTCTTGTGGTCTTTGCTGTTGCTTATTTTAGATTTTAAGCCAGCGATTTATGATGCAGCATTTCCGCTAAATTACTCTAGGCAACACTACACTACCGTGCTATATAGCACGAGCCACATAAATACGAAAACACAAAAGCAAAGTATAATTTTATAAATAAACATAGTCTAAGGACAAAGTGTTGAAGCTTCCGTGCTTGGCGTATGATTAATATTTGCCAATTTTGATGTTGCAAAATTTCGTTGATTTTTCTTTTTTCCTTGTATCTTTTTATTTCCTTTCGGGGTCTCCTCACTGATTATACAAGTAGATGTTGTCTTTTCCTCATAGTCATAGTCATGATGATGATGATGATGATGATGATGTTATGTAACACATTATGACCCAGTTTCTGTTTCAGTTTCAGTTTCTTAATTTCATGACAGGCACCTTTGTTAAATCTACTCCAATATTATTAATATGCATGGCATGTCATACCGAGGCGTGACTTGCTTGTTGTCATTATTGTTGTTTTTACTGATCTCTGAAGTCATTTTACATACATTTTTCTACCATGTAATTTAATCTGTTGTCTGCTGGGATGTTTGTTGCCCGATGCCAAAGTCAGGAAGCGTGAAATATAAATGTTATTAGCGTGTAAATTTTAAAAAATAGGAAAAATGTGAAAATGTGAAAATAGTAGAAAAATAGCAAATTGGTGAACATTATTTTTATTAGTTTATTATATTCCTTATATCCACAGAATGATCAAATAAATCAAAATATGATATTCATATGGCATGGATGAGTATAACAAAAATTGAACTCAATCTATGTAACTAGCCTTGCAGACCCTTAAGGACTGCCAGACGACTTTGTGTTTGTCGTAGGCCAATATTAAGAACAGTTTTAGACCTCTGAATGCTTTTGGAACTGAGGATCCTCTGTTTATTTCAAGTCGGTAATTGCGTAGTTTCGTATGACGCAACCCACACCGCGCAAGTCAAAACAAAAAGAAAAGACAAATCTATAAGACATATCTCTTTGTTAATAGCTGGAATACAAAATGTTTTGAGCAATTACATTGTGTTCCACTTGGTGTGTGTTGGAATAAAACACGTTTTCTTGCCTTATTAGGCAAAGAAGGCATCAAAGATCAGCAGATGTTGGAAATTGAAAAAGCCATGAGCTAAATTAATTTCTCTGACCTGTTGTCTTTTGAAGACAAAATATTTTGACCAATTACATTGTATTCCACTTGGTGTGTGTTGGAATGAAACACGTTTTCTTGCCTTATTAGTCAAAGAAGGCATCAAACATTAGCAGAAGTTGGAAATTGAAAAAGCCATGAGCTAAATTAATTTCTCTGGCCTGTTGTCCTTAGAAGACAAAATGTTTTGACCAATTACATTGTATTCCACTTGGTGTGTGTTGGAATGAAACACGTTTTCTTGCCTTATTAGTCAAAGAAGGCATCAAACATTAGCAGACGTTGGAAATTGAAAAAGCCATGAGCTAAATTAATTTCTCTGGCCTGTTGTCCTTAGAAGACAAAATGTTTTGACCAATTACATTGTGTTCCACTTGGTGTGTGTTGGAATAAAACACGTTTTCTTGCCTTATTAGTTAAAGAAGGCATCAAAGATCAGCGGATCATGAGCAAAATTAATCTTTCAGTTTTTTAAGATAAATAGCTGAACCGTTACACAGTAACTTCTAGTTGTTCCATGCAAAACGCCACTTTTTTCAATTAAAGTTTTTTGATCACTGAAAGAAATAAGCACTATAAAAAACCCATCATCAATTTGTTACATCTTGCAAGTAAAAATATACAATTTTTTTATTAAATTTATCTAGGTTTCTTTAATGAGATCTACTTAACCTAACTTTGAAATATTACCGGAAGCCACAACTTTCAATATAAAAATAAAACAAAAAGATATAAAAAACTCAACTCAATTCAACTCAACTCAACTCAACTCAACTCAGCTCAGCTCAGCTAAGTTGTTAAGTACTAAGTATAAACAGCAAAAGTTGTTGGTTCAAACGAATGCCATAAACAACAGAAGTCCATTGGAGGAATATCAACAATAGAAAAACTACCAACTTGTAACACCTGCACGCAAGTCAATACCATTAAATCAAGTATAAGCCATGATTTCCAATGCGAAAATGCTTTAAAATAATGAAGCAAAATAAGAAATAAAACTGAAACAAAAATGGAAAAAAGAAAAGAATACTACAATATTAATATATAAAAAAGAAAGTTAAAAAACAATAACAATGAGGAAAAGAAGTTTTGCACACAAAACAAAATGAAACACAACACACAAAAAAGGAAAAAAAAAAAACTTTTAAATGGTCTTCAGCTGTGGCTGCTACTTGTTTATTTTTTATGTAGAATGATAGGAAGAAGTACTTAAGTGAGGAATCAGAAAGAAAAGCATGAAACAAAGCTTATGCACACCTTAATTTGGACCTCTTAATGGGTTCTTACAATGGACCAGTGAGACTCCCAGTTGGATCATTAAACAAAGAAACAATCGAAGTAACAATGAGAGAAAGAGGTGTAAGAAACAAGTGATAAATAAGTGAAGAATAGGCAAATGTAAATTTACATACCTTTCTCTCACAATTTTCGTACACAGTATTTTAAGTAAATTATGTTTAAATGTAGAAGGTTTCAAAAAGGCTTTTGTATGAGTCCTATGTCTTCCAGTTATCCGAGAACGTTGATGAAATTTCAGTTAAAGGCGGATGCAATGGATAGTAATATGTGGATGTGAAAATGTGAATTAATTGTAATTAAGTACAATATATCAAACTGTAAGTAGTTTTAAAGTGATTTTTCTTTAGGAACTACCTCTTCTAATTATCGGAGAACTCGCACCTGCAATCGACAATACAACGTATTAGTGAAGCTCATTATCTTCGAAAAGTGGACCTTAACATGGAGAGAAGCTCTGAAAGCCATGACTTAATCAATACACCTTATAACGTTGAACATATTCATTTATTAGGGTTCCAGACCCAAAGGAACCCTATTGCAGAGACTTCGTTGTCCGTCCGCCCGTCCTCGGGTCATATCTCATAAACCAAAAATGCTAAAGAGTTGAAATTTTCACAGAATGTGTAGTTCTATCCGGGCATCAACTAAAACTACTAAAACTAATATATTTTCAAAAACTTAAAGGGGTCCCCATACAAGAAACATTTTGATTTGTATGGTAGCTATACGATCCAGTAACCCCACGATCTTGAAATTTTGAAGGTTAGTGGCTATACATTAGAAACTTATTTTGTCGAAATTTCAGTTTGATCAGATTACTAGTAAGGGTACCTCCCATACAAACTCCCATTAAAATTCAGTTTCTTATTAGAAAAACATTTTTGTTTTTTGTTCTATCAAACTGAAATTTAGATAAAATACGTTTTTGATATAGGTGCTGCATATCTGTTGGAATCATCCAAATCGGCCAACTAGGAGAGGTACCTCTCATACAAACCCCCCATTTAAATTCAGGTTCTTATTCGAAAAACTTTTTTGTTTTTTGGATTACTAAACTGAAATTTAGCCGCTAGACGTTTCTGACATATGCGCGGTTCGTTTGTAGGAATCAATCAAATCGGACCACTAGGGGGAGTACCTCCCATACTCACCCCAATCTGGTACGGAACCCTCCGTGTTCGAGTCTGACTCGCACCTGGCCAATTTTATATAGTTTATAAAGTCTCCGCTTCTTGTTTCTTTACATTACAAACATAAAAGCAAAATGATAATACCTAATCACACTAGTAAGAAAGGTATAAAAAGATACGAGTATAAATAAAAAGATGATTTGAGTAAGAAATAAAGGAAGGAATGAAGAGAGACGGTTGAAACACTTATGGAAGGCTTAAAGTGTTGAGTAAAAAAGTACAAAATCCTTAATAGAGAAAAGAAAAAGTAATTTAAATGAATGAAGAGGATGAAAGTATGTTATTCTATCTGTGTGCCTGTGAGAAAGTGTTCTTGTGAGAAAGAAAAACTTTACCAAATTGTTATTAATTGAGCTTTAAACTTTTGTTGATTTTTTATGGGTTTTATGTTTGTACTTCATATTCCCAGGCATCCCAAGCTCATCATTATTTATATATAAACAGCCAAAACAAAAAACAAAACAAAAAATTAACAAAATATAAGAAGTCTCAAACAACGTTGATGGTTTAAAAGGATAATAATCATAGAAAGGCTAAGCACAAGCGTCAATTTCTATTAAAATCTGATCTAAGTAAAATGGAAATTATTTTAAGCTGATATTTGATACATTTTTCCTTATAACCAAACCAATCACTTACTACCAAATTAAATTATATTAAAGTTAGGGTGGATCCGACTGCCATATACCCTGAACAGCAACATTTTGAAATCATGAAACAAAATGTATACTGACAAGAATGTAGGTAGAAATAACTTTTTAGAACAAGAAAAACATTCCAACAATCAGAGAAAGATTACAAGACTAGTAAAGTCCTATATTCTAAATTTAAAATTCCTAAATTTTGTACTACCAGGGCAATTGTTATTATTATTTTTGTAGCCCAAAATTGGTAAAATCTGTAATAGACACCCAGAAGAACAATTCCAATGACATTTCCAGATCAATTCACTGATCATTTTCATATATGATATACTTAGAATTTTCTATCCCACAAACGTAATATGACTTCAAGTTACAGGTCATGAAAAGTACAAAGCATTTGAGAGTTGTTTTTTTTTTTTGTCGAGAACGTGACACTTTTTTTCATATTTACGTGCAGTGAATATTCTTTTGCTACTTTACGTTTCTTGGTCCTGAGCATTTAAAGCCGTTTGTATCTTTAAATTAAAATTCACGCCTAAAAATTATTGGTTGAAATGATTTTCTGATTTAGATTCTTCATTTTCTTCTTATCACAAAGTGTGAGAAGTTTATTTGGGGTATCCCATCAAAGCTTATCTTAATACAATATCAGTTTTGTTGCCCTTGGCCCTTCGCTACTGAATACTGAACTGATGAGAAACTTTGGAGAAAAGGAGAAAAATTTAAAAAAAAAAATAAGAAAACTGACAACGAAAGGAAAAAGACAAAAAACAATAAACCTATTATCTCGTTACTTACTTAAGGCAAGATTTTCATTTAACAGATGCATTTTGTATCTTTTTCTTGTTCTTTATTAATTACCTGTTGTATGATTGCTACGAGTAAAAATACTAAAATACAATCTCTTATGTTGTGTTGGTCGTTGGTTAATTAAAACAAAATCCTTTATGTATCCTTAAAGGTTTATAAACTAATTTCGTTTGCTTATTTTCTCTTTTTTTTTGTGTTGTTACTTTATTAATGCTTTTGTTGTCTACTTAGTACAGATGCCAAAATCCTTTTTACTTTAACCTAAGGGCAACCACAATGCAATAAAACAAGCAAAACCTCTAATCCTTCCCAAACAGTTACAGAGATACAATATACAGATACAAGAACATATGTACATTAGTCTTAATCTTTTCTAATTAAGGTTTGAGGGTTTGGATTTCATTTATTCATTCAAATGTGCAAAGATGACTCCACTTGTCTTTTATTTCTGTCTATATCTCGTTTTGTTTTTTTTTTTTATTATTTTCCATTAAACTATTTTCATTTATATCTAGATACAGTTGAGGATTTGATGTCCTTTGTAATTAATGTGAGTCACTTTAATCATTTTCTGCTTAAGCATCTTATCAAAAAACAATGCTTAAAGGAAATTTTTGATCTCTTAACTCACTGAAAGGATATTTTAAAATGATAGTAGATATTTGATAATCCTATATAATTCTAAATTTAAACGGTTTACAATTGTCGTGGCAATATACATATCACAAGTACACAAGAATTAGAGTACCATTTTCGTAGTTGACTTCTTAAGTGCCCCCGGCATGATCATGCATTTGGCATCAGCCGTGTGATCATCATGCTGCATAGAAGCATGCGTACCTTTTGTTATACTAAATGACAATTTTATCATTCATCGGCGCAAATCTACCTTAACAAATGTTAATCATGTTAAGGTAGGTTAGTCATGTTAAGGTAGGTTTGCACCGTTGAATGACGCCATCTCATTCAATATACATAAATGTAGCAAAAGTCTCTTGAGCTAAGGAGGCATTTAAACCGCATGATAAATTATCATTACTATGGAAATTGCTATTGTGTACCAATGACAAAATAAATCTCATTTGACAATCGAAATTGTCGGCATCCATTTATTCACTCATGAAATTTTTAAATGGTAAGGGGTTCTTTCTTTGCAACATTAGGGTAAATTTATGCAATTGGTCATTCAGTCAATCACTTGTTTGGTAGAAGAAAAAAAACTAAGGCGAGGGTGAAAAGCGATTGACGGAATTTCAGTAATAAAAAACCCAAGTGTCAAGAATGCATCGACCCATTGTTTTCATTGTCACCGGGAGGTGACACATGACCCTCAATCAGTCTTAATTAGGGTTGTAAAGAACTTCACCCCCGCCTCCGCAACTGCGGAACTTCCGCAAGAAATCGTACCTCCGTCACCGCATGTTTTTAACGGAGTTTTAGCGAAGGTGTATTTATATATTTTCATTGCGCGCGACTACACATTTTTCACTCAAATACGCAAAAGAAGACAAAACAAAAATGTCAGCAGAGATAGACTAGACCAGGACTGTCCCATGCGACTCAACCGAATAACTTTTTAGATTTCCGAACACTCTTATACAAATAGTACGGAACCACCCAATTTTTCATTTATTTATTTTTTTTTTTTTTTTATTTTTCTCACTTTAACTTGATTTAAGAAATTTTTTTTTGCTCTTTTGCTCACCAATTTATTTGAAGCCTGAATTACCACACCTTCTTCCAATGTGGCTCAGGAAACCAAGCAGGTTGGACAGCCCTGGACTAGACAATTCTCTCACTCTCTCTCTCTCTCTGTCAATAAGTTCGTCTTATTAGTCTTTAGCAACAAAAATTGTACATAAATTCTTCGTAATTGTTGTTTCGAAACCGATATTCTACTTTGCTAACTCACCTCCGCCTCCATTATCCGTAGAGTTCATCAAACTCTGGACTTTCACATCCGCCTCCGCCTCCGCTAAAATTGCCTCCATTACAACCCTAGTCGAAATACTTGCAATTCTCTGTTGTCATTCTCTTTGCAAGACACTTTTTATCATTTCAATGATAGCAATGACAATTTTGAAAGATATCAAGTGAATGCAAGGCGATTTTGATCATCACTCTTCCAATTTTATCATTCGCTATAAATGTAGACTCAGCAGGTCAAAAGAACAACAGCCCCCCCAATTTCATCTTTTTCTTTGTTGTTGTTGAACGCTTAATACGAAAACGGTATATCTTTCTAGCATGTCAATAATAAGAAAATATCTAAAGGAAGAAAACTTGATGAATTGTGAAATAGATAAATTTATTTTGTCGTCATTCGCCATGACTGCCTTTTTTAAATGTTTTTTTTTTTGTCTGTTTTTTGATGATGAATCCCCTGAATCAATTTCTTTCAGTTTATCCATTAATTTCGGGCATTTCCAAAAATTCAATCACACAGACATTCTAAAATTAATATAAATTTTTTTCCCCTTCTCGTAGCATTGCAAATGTTCATTCGTTTGAAAAAGAGAAAATCAATTGTTTTTTTTTTATTTCAATTGTCTCATTTTTATTCTTTCTTTGCGTTGAGGATCTAATAATAATTTTATTTTAAAAATCTAGAAACCAAATACTTTATATATATATACAAAAGAATGTCCAACAACATGTACATTTTTTTTATCTATATGGAACTCATCATTCAATTTATTTTTTTATTTTGATCTAAATGTAAATGTTGCTTAATATTTATTTTCATTTTATATTATGTTTTGGGCAACTTTTATTTAAAACCTTGATATTTTCTTCTTGTTTTTTTTTTATCTTTAGTATTAAAATTGTCTTCTTCTATTCATTTATTCTTTTCTGTTTTTAAAAAAGAAAATCAATTGATTTTGTTTTTTTCAAATCGATTGTTCTTGATTTTTATTTACCAAATATTTTTTTTTATATATCAATTGAGTTAACATTTACATTTTTTTTATCTATATGGAACTCATCATTCAATTTATTTTTTATTTTGATCTAAATGTAAATGTTACCTAATATTTATTTTCATTTTATATTATGTGTTGGGCAACTTTTATTTAAAACTTTGATATTTTCTTGTTTTTTTTTTTTAATCTTTAATATTAAAATTGTCTATTTCTATTCATGTATTCTTTTCTGTTTTTAAAAAAGAAAATCAATTGATTTAGTTGGTTTTAATTCAAATGTTTTTGATTTTTATTTCCCAAATATTTTTTTTTTGTATATGAATTAAGTTAATATGTACATTTTTTTTATCTATATGGAATTCATCATTCATTTTATTTTTTTTTTTTTTTGATCGAAATGTAAATGTTACCTAATATTTATTTTCATTTTATATTATTTTTTTTGGCAACTTTTATTTAAAACTTTGATATTTTCTTCTTGTTTTTTTTTTTTATCTTTAGTGTTAAAATTGTCTTCTATTCATTTATTCTTTTCTGTTTTTACAAAAGAAAATCAATTGATTTAGTTTTTTGTAATTGAAATGTTTTTGATTTTTATTTACAATTAAGTTAACATGTACATTTTTTTTATCTATATGGAACTCATCATTCATTTTATTTTTTTATTTTGATCTACCAGTAAATGTTACTTAATATTTATTTTCATTTTATATTATTTTTTTGGGCAACTTTTATTTAAAACTTTGATATTTTTTTTTTTTTTAATCTTTAGTATTAAAATTGTCTTCTTCTTTTCTGTTTTTAAAAAGAAAATCAATTGATTTTGTTTCTTTCAAATTCTTTGCTCTTGATTTTTATTTACCAAATATTTTTTTTTATATATCAATTGAGTTTAAGTTAACATTTACATTTTTTTTATTTATATGGAATTCATCATTCATTTTATTTTTTTATTAATCATTTCTTCTGATGAAACCTAGTTTCATTGAATATTAAATTTTGATTTTTATTCGTAGTTTTTTGCGTCTCATTATATTTTTATTTCAAAAATCTAGAAACCAAATACTTTATTTTTATAAAAAAAAATATCAATTGAGTTAAAAATGAAATTGTTTTTTCATCATCATTTATTGTATTTTTTTTTTTTTTTATTTTGTTTTGATCTATCAAGAATAAGAATTAACATAATATTACAAAAAATAAACTATTATTTTAAAGACAAAGTGAATATCTTTTGAGATAGTAAAAACTCAACTCTTAATTTTAAATTTTAAAAATTGTTCATGATCTTCCAATATAGCATCGCATTGTGTAACAATCGTTGCTAGTGCTTAGTTGAACTTTTCTGTTGAATTCTGATTTTCACAGTTTTTTCTTTTTATTTCAATTGTCTCATTTTTATTCTTTCTTTGCGTTGAGGATCTAATAATAATTTTATTTTAAAAATCTAGAAACCAAATACTTTATATATATATACAAAAGAATGTCCAACAACATGTACATTTTTTTTATCTATATGGAACTCATCATTCAATTTATTTTTTTATTTTGATCTAAATGTAAATGTTACCTAATATTTATTTTCATTTTATATTATGTTTTGGGCAACTTTTATTTAAAACTTTGATATTTTCTTGTTTTTTTTTTTAATCTTTAATATTAAAATTGTCTATTTCTATTCATATATTCTTTTCTGTTTTTAAAAAAGAAAATCAATTGATTTAGTTGGTTTTAATTCAAATGTTTTTGATTTTTATTTCCCAAATATTTTTTTTTTGTATATGAATTAAGTTAATATGTACATTTTTTTTATCTATATGGAACTCATCATTCAATTTATTTTTTATTTTGATCTAAATGTAAATGTTACCTAATATTTATTTTCATTTTATATTATGTTTTGGGCAACTTTTATTTAAAACTTTGATATTTTCTTCTTGTTTTTTTTTATCTTTAGTGTTAAAATTGTCTTCTATTCATTTATTCTTTTCTGTTTTTACAAAAGAAAATCAATTGATTTAGTTTTTTGTAATTCAAATGTTTTTGATTTTTATTTACAATTAAGTTAACATGTACATTTGTTTTATCTATATGGAACTCATCATTCATTTTATTTTTTTATTTTGATCTACCAGTAAATGTTACTTAATTTAACTTTCATTTAAAACTTTGATATTTTCTTCTTTTTTTTATCTTTAGTATTAAAATTGTCTTCTTCTTTTCTGTTTTTAAAAAAGAAAATCAATTGATTTAGTTTGTTTTAATTCAAATGTTTTTGATTTTTATTTCCCAAATATTTTTTTTTTGTATATGAATTAAGTTAATATGTACATTTTTTTTATCTATATGGAACTCATCATTCATTTAATTTTTTTATTTTGATCTAAATGTAAATAAATGTTACCTAATATTTATTTTCATTTTATATTATGTTTTGGGCAACTTTTATTTAAATCTTTGATATTTTTTTTTTTTTTTTTTAATCTTTAGTATTAAAATCGTCTTCTTCTTTTCTGTTTTTAAAAAGAAAATCAATTGATGTTGTTTTTTTCAAATTCTTTGCTCTTGATTTTTATTTACCAAATATTTTTTTTTATATATCAATTGAGTTTAAGTTAACATTTACATTTTTTTTATCTATATGGAACTCATCATTCAATTTATTTTTTTATTAATCATTTCTTCTGATGAAACATAGTTTCATTAAAGATTGAATTTTGATTTTAATTCTTTGTTTTGTGCATCTCATTATAATTTTATTTCAAAAATCTAAAAATCAAATACTTTATTTTTATAAAAAAAAAATATCAATTGAGTTAAAAATCAAATTTTTTTTTGGTTTCATAATCATTTATTGATTTTTTTTTTTTTTTTTTTTTTTGATTTATCAAGAATAAGAATTACCATAATATTATTGTATTTGAGATAGTAAAAACTCAACTCATGATCTTCCTATATAGCATCCCATTGTGTAACAATCGTTGCTAGTGATTGGTTGAGCTTTTCTCTTGAATTCTGATTTTCACTGTTTTTTTTTTTTTTAATTTTATCTCTTATCTAATCATCTCTTCTGATGAAACATAGTTTCACTGAATATATCCGATGTAAGTCGTTCTCGATTTTGGCTTTTAATTTAATATTCGTTTTCATATTATATTTTCTGAAGGTTTAAAATGATATTTATTTTCGTTTGTATTCGGTCAGGTATCTTTGTTTTGGTTCAATGTTCTTCTGAACTGTTTCCTTGTATTCAATATTTATTTTTAAAAAATTAAATCAATTTAGTAAGAATCTTGATTTTCCGAATGTCAGTTTCATGTTATTTTTTATTTATAATTTTTATCTACCTTTTTACGAAAACTGATTTTTTTTTAAAGTTTATATTAATATTTTAAATACTTGTAGCATAAATTTACTTCTTTGTCCTGCACCATGACAAAAATGATTTATATAGCTAGAAAAATACTCAAAGCCAGATAAATAAGACTGCAACTATCAAGATTTTTGCCATTATCTCTTTCAAAAACTTCTCCATATATAAATCGTTGTAAGTACAATATGTAAAATTTTGGATCGCTTTTTCCCGTCTATTGGCTGGAAAGTCAGCAATGATACGTACAATATTCTCTTCCAATGCTGCAATTTTCCTTGTCTTATTGGTATAGATGAGTGATTTGACATAACCCCATAAAAAATAGTCTGGAAGCATCAAAACAAATCATATCTTTGCATGTTTAAATGGCATTATTAAAGGCATGTTTGACTTTGACACATGTCACGAATCATAAGTAAACTGTTAAGAATAGAATAGTGAAAAATTAAACAGCAAAACCAAATAAAAAATCACATCATACAAATATTTAAAAATATGAATGTGATCTATTTTTATATTATATACTCGCTTTGAATGTTTGAGATGGTTAGCTCAATTCATATGCTGATAATTTTTTATATTTAACTTTATGGAAGCCCCATTGCATGATTCTATCAGCTTTCTGAATGGCAAAAATTCTTGCCAAACTTAATTTTTTTTTGTCTCTAAAGGCAACTAAATCAATTGCACGTTGCTAACAATAAAACATTTATGAAATAAACTACACATTTTTAGGTTTCCGATTTTCTTTTGAATTTTTTAAGGAACTTGAACTTAGATCCAATGAATCTAAAGGAAAGAAATTGTTTATCATTACTATAAAACATGTCTTCTTATTACCAAAATAACTCAATCATGATGCATCACTAAAAATACTTTTTCTATTCCTTCCACCACAATAATTTTACACATCCTTTACAAAATTGAATCATGCAAACTATCAAATGATTTCGATATTAGCACCATTTCAACATCAATTGAAGCAATCAAGCGGGTGAATATTGATGTAAGGCAACAAATACATACAATACTTAAAGAGAGAAACTAAAAAGACTCGGGGGAAAAAAGGATATCATTGAAAAATTATAGTCCGTCGTCATGGCTCAATTTTCTTTGCCATGAACTGACTGATTTTTACTCTATTAAATGTCAGCGAAAATTGTTGGTTAAAATTTATTAAAATTTCTTAATGCGACAATGCACTCACTGTTTCTTTTGGTATCCTTCGAGCTAAGTATTTTCTTTATATGTGTGTATGGTGGTAGGAAGTTGTTGGAATATCCTTTGATGCTGCATTCATTCATTTTTTCATTTGTTCTTTTAATCATTCAATCTTGCAATCGAACCACGTTAGTTCATGCCATCGGGATGCCAAAGAGTATCGATAATCAATCAAGGACGGAGTGAATATATTCTCCTTTAGACACTTGGGAGGTGTATTTCAAAAGTATCCAACTTGCATTCAAAGTGGTAGAACAACATTTGTGGGTTATAAGGGATTCCTCACGAATTCACCATGGGTTTTTCTGTAATATTTTAATGTATTTATTTCAATTTTTTGTTATACATTCAAAAAAAAATTATACGAAATCTATTGAAATTATACATAAGCTTTTCTTGAGGATGAAGGTCTGAACAATGAAATGTAAATGTTCTTACCGTAATAATAAAAAAAACAGAACATATCCTACGATCAAATAAAAGAAACAATGGGTCCTTTGGCTCATTTCAAAATTTCTCATGTTAAAATCGCTCAGAACTGTTTCACATTGTCATTTGGGAGCTTATAATGTTTAATCAATTAAAGATTATATGTATACTTCAAAGGATGCCATGAGTCTGATAAAGAAGAATATTGACACCTCACAAGTCGTTTTCTTTTGGATACTCACCTCGTATATGGTATACTTATTCTCCCATATATACAGATACAGACACACGCATTTAAATATATCAACTAACTAACCTACATACAAATGATGAACAAAGGAATGAATGAATGTTGAACTATGTATATGTGTAAATGGAAGGCAAAAAGTCCTGTCGGCAACCAGCACCAGCAGAATCGGGAGCAATTGCCAACGCTACAAAAAGCTGCTGATGAAAAATGTTAGCCAACTTTATTTGTCGATGATAATGATGATGGTGAGTGTGAGTGTGAAAGGAAGAGGGAGCAAGCATCAACGGCTGAGCAAAATTACAACCAACAACAACTGACCTCTTGCACTTGGTTACTTTGTTGCGGCTTTCTGAGTGCGCTGCTTGGCTTTCCTGCCAAGGCTTCCAAGTATGCGTCCTTCTGCTGTTGATACTATATACAATACTATGACTGCACTTAAATATCTTTGCCCAGGTTAGACGATGACTATAAGATCTACCTACAATAAGAGAAGATGGAATGGAAGTGTGGCTTTGGCACTGCGATAAATGGGGGCAGGCCAAAGTTCAGAATTCATTAAAGCTTGTTACGAGGCATTCTCAGCATAAAGATGGATGTAGATGTAAGAAAGACGTGGAAATTGAAAGAGAATGGAAAACTATGTGTAAGCTCAGCAAAGCAAAGCAAAGGACTTTAAAAGTGCTGCAAGGACTTATTTTATTATTATACCTTTCATACAAGTGTGAACAGATATTAGGACTGCAAAGAAAAGGCATACGTTGGAGACCCCATAAAGTATATAAGTAATTATTTTGAATTGGTATGATATGTCTGTCTATGTCTGTCCTCCCCCTCTAGGAAATTCTTCTGGAGTTCTATAAGTCTTAATGCCTAGAACTCATATTCCTAGAGGGAACATTATTTTCATGTATAATTTGTGATCCAGGTTATCCTCTATAAATGGGATTTCTTGGCTACTACATGAATGAAAACAATATGGGCCACCAACCCATGAACGTTTTTGAGTTCGAATTTCGGTAGTATCTCGGGTACGAAGTCTGACCAGAGGCTATTTCTGATACCACGGGTCAGGAGCCCACGTAACTTGTTTCCGTCCTGGCCAGTGGGTACGGATCCCTTGTGGGAGTATCGTGGTGTCTGTGGTTTAATACACAAATGCGGGTAGAGTAATAACTCGACGTGGAGTTGCGTTATACAACCGGGTGCTGTGACACAGAAAACAGCAGAGGTTTAAGATGGGACTCGCTCCCCACCAAGGAGGGAGTCATATTTACTAAAATAGATATGACTCAAATTTGGGACCTGCGGATATATATCCAAGGGGACGTTGATTGACGTTTATCAATCCATGTGCTTGGCAGATAGGTGAGCATGTAAAACACTGGTACTTCATTGTCTATGTCTGTCCTCAGACAGATGCTTATTAAGCTAACATTTGGTAGAAACACGTTTCATTAGAGTTGTCCCATTACTAGAAGATGTAGCTTCATATACAAATTCATTTCTTTTTTCTTTTTTTTTTTTTTATTAACAAAATTAAAGAAAAATATTTTGATAATCGTTGGAAAATCCTTTAAAAATGGTGAAAGGTATGTAAGTTTCGGCCAACCGAATTTAATGTTTTGTCTTGATTTTTATTTTCCTTTGCGTTTTACCACATTTTTTGATTATATTTTTCTTTAATTTTTATTACTTGCATTTTACGATTGCCAAGATTGCATGAGTGCGAGTGGACTGATGATGAGATACAGTACACACTTCTACACTACAGAGAAATCTGCTTCATATTTTTGCTGTACGAGTATTTCAAAACTCACTTACATACTTCAGCTGCAAGTTGTTGCAACTGTTGTTTTTATAATTCTGACTCAGGTGCCTTGTTGTTTGTACCACCACCTTCTTTCTTATGCGGCTTTCCCTGCAACTTTTCTTTTCACTATCAATTCTTTTGCCTGTTTTCACTTGTACAAAACTTTATAAAATATGCATAAAGTTCCGTCTTGTTACTAAGTTGAACTACCATGAACAACTAAACTAACCAGCAGCAGACCTATTGCCACTAAAAGTATCTGGCAACAACATCTTCTTATCTTGCGTAGCCAATATGAACAATATCATCATCATCTTTATCATCATCATCATCATCATCATCATCATTATCATCATCATCAATATCATCCACATCATATTTTGTCTGCCCTTTTGCTTCCTTCATCAAATCTTTCTTTAATTTTCCTGAGAAATTTTCGAGAAAAGTGTTCAAGAGCAAATGCAAACTTTTGCCGTCAACTTTCTTTCTTTTCCTATTTTTATTTTTTATTATTCTTATTATTATTTTTTTTTTTTGTCAATTTTTATAATTTTCTCTTAAGCGATGAAAAATACAAAAAGAAAATTTTTGCTTTTCCTGCATTTTTGGGCCAAAACAAAAACACTCACTCAGTCAGTGGAAAGCCAAAAAGCTTTTGTTATTAAGTGTTTTTCGGCTCAAAAATTGATTTAGTTGAAAAGTTTTCCTTTGGATCATGTTTTATTTTTCTCTCCTCTCTTTTTGTCTATTAGTGTATTTTGTTGTTTTTGGACAACAATTTTGTTCTACGCCGGAAATGTAAAGTGGTTAACTCTGCAAAAGTTGCTCTTCGATTGTGAATGAGAAGAGAAGCAAAAGCAATCGAGCAATAAAAGTGCGACTTAAGAATATTTATTGTTGATTATTTCGAGTGTTTGAACAAATTTACCAAAAGTTTTCTAGAGTCTTTTCTCAAAACTTCTTGATTTTTTCTTCTAAAAATTTTATTATTATATTTTTCAGAATGGTCGATTACAATGAGAAGTTAGTTTGAGTGGGCATAAGAGTTGCCATGATATTGAAATTACAAGTTTATGGTATAATTTTTGGATGAAATAAGAAGAAACTTAAGAAGAAAAAGGATTGAATACACTTAGTGTGTTGACAAGTAAAATAGTCAAGTTGAGATATAATTTAACAAGTTACAAAGTTACAAGTCATAGGTATAAATATTGTAGAAAGACCTTAACTAGATTTGTTGAGTTATACAAGTATTGCGACCTTTTCCTTTTCGGACAACTACCTTTGGTACTGGTACTATGCCTATATTGAACTTATACAATACAAAGGGGGACCACCAATATTACAATGCCACTTATAAAGCAACTACTCGGCTTCTAATTGTCCATTGGTCATGAAATTTTAACAGAAAGTCATACTCCCGTCAAAAGGTAGGTTTAATACAAATAGAAATTTTGAAAAAGTCTCGTTTATTTTTAATTTACCTTGTACGAGTGTCTGTTCAACAACTTAGATCTCATTTTTTGGAAAAAAAAAAACTTATAACTCAGCATGTCTAAACTATAAAGCTGAGACTATAACCAAGTTTCCGCCGTTCATGCTTGTTTCACGCGAGCTACCCCACAGATATATTGTATCATAAACTTTAAACACCACCTAGTAATTAAAAACTCTATAATATAAACAATAAAATCATGAACATCAAAAAACTCTACAATTAAATACAGGAGATCAAACAAAAACCAATCCAATCCATCGGTTTTCTACCGACCAATTAGTCTGCTAGCCATTCTCTCAAAGATACTCTAAAGAATATTTTTAGTGAGACTGCTCTCGCTTCAGGTCAATGGACACATGTTGCCTGATCACTAATTCGGATTCAGGAGGTTACATGGAACACCTGAGAAATACCACAGAGTAGTCCAACATATATTTGAAGCCTTCGAAATGCAAAGAGTATTGTTCAGCTACATTTCTTGACAAAGTATGGTAATCCAGGACTGCAATTTAAACTAAGTACCACCGTACTATCTGGTCATCAAGGTCTTACCTTGGCAAGAGAACTTTCGAAAATCATGGCTAATCAATTTCTGGTTGTTGTTGAATGTGATTCGAATCAATAATCGAATCCTGATTGATTCGAATCTTGGTCCACTGTAAACAAGCTGAAGCACAATATTTAACAACATTAAAATTATAGGCCATTCAACGCTGTGTAGACGTTGATATTTGTGTGCAACAACAACAGGAAACTCATCAACATTTGTCCCTGCGTTCGCTCGCTGTGAACGGCCTATTATTCGTCTATCAGCTGTTTTCTTAATCACAACTGCCAGTTGAATTGAAACAAACAATTGAAAATACCAAGAAATGTAAAAACAAAGTAAATTTATTGAAATAAATACAGAAATTGAAAAAAAAAACAATAAAAAAATATATTTCATACTTCTCTTTGCGGTGAATCAATTGTTACATATTTCAAATAAATTGGTAAAACATTTCACTTTAGACTGGACTCCTTTCTCGTCACTGTAAAGCTAGCTTTAAGCATACAAGATGTAATAAAAAAAAAATAAATAAAATTTCACTTGCCAATTCATGATAAATTTACACAATTGACAGCAGTTTAACCTACCCAATTCTTGATTAAATTTAGAATTAAATTTGTTTTGTATGGGTAAACGGACACTTAGTTAGCGCGTTGTTACTGCGAATATAAGCAGTTCACACCAAAGACACGTTTGTGTAAACCACGAAAATATTTAGGGTCTTCACTCACTCTATCGTTACAATATACTCAATGTGTATTTGATACACAATTGTGTGAATGCACTGTTTTGATTTTTCTGTGTATCAGTGTGAATCAGCTGTTTTCGTATTTGCAAATGTAAACAAAACAATTTAAAATGTAAAGAAACCCTTGAAAATGCCCTTGATTTGGCAGACTTGTCCATTCTTTAAAAATTCACTAAGTTGGCAGGACGCAGTATACGAGGTTTACCCTACTCAATCGTCGTTTGTATATACGGCATAGCATATATTTTTTTTTGTATGGAGTTAGTAAACTATACACAGTATACACTAAATAAACGCCAAATAAACGTTAGAGTGAAGACCCTAATTATAAAATAATGATTACATGTTTTCTTGGAATAGAAAAAGTTTTATAAATCACCTAAAGAAAGAATTTCTTTTGAAAAAGTCATCATTAAAAATATATATTCCCAAGAGTATGAAATATCATTTAAAAGATAAATTACACTAGGTAGATGATACAAAATGTTGCAAAATATGAGAAGACAATTTTAATTAAAAAACATTAATCATCAATCATCTCACATCTTAAAATTCCAAACTGCAATATTATAGTTGAATCAAAAATTTATCATAATTTTAAAGTAATTTATATTAATGATAAATTAAATGAATCATGAAATTGTAAGATGGCCGGCCTCCATTAAGATCACATTAATTATACTAAACCATTTTATTATCATCATCATCATCATCATCCATCATCATCACAAAGACTAAAGAAGAAATTAATAACCTTCAATAGAAAAATATTATACCTAAACAAGCCACAGGCTCAACATTAGTTTTCACTTTTAGTGAAGCCAAATGAAAACAACAATTTGAATGGTTTTTGTTCATGAAATTATTACTGTAATTTATCGTTAACCAACAGAATGGAACTGAACGCATCATTGAAGGAAAATGTATGAAATGAAATGAAATAGTAGAGAACACTAAAGGTCGAATGGTGTTTGGTGTTTGGTGTTTTTGAAATTGATGTTGCATATTTACAGATACATAGATGCAAGCGAACGAAAAACACAGATTTTCACTCAAATCGCATTATCAAATAAAATTAATTTCAAAGAGAAAATGGGAAAAAAATATAAGAAAAAACAAAATACAGAATGTGGTAAATAAGCAACAGAGCAGAATAGGAGTAGGAGTAAATTAATGAATGTGCTACTATTTATTGCAAATAGTGAAAAAGTATACAAATGTATCTCCTCCTCTACCTGCAAACAATGTTTCTGCTTCAATATTGTGAACAGAGGACTGAGTAATTTGGCCAAAGGCACCAACAAACTAACAACAATGGGATTTTAATTGCAACATCTGACGGATTCTGACGGATGATGCTAACTTGCAACTACTACTGAATGAATTAATGCCCCGAAACGTAAAGTTGCCTGCCTGTGTGCCCAATATTAGCCGAGATGCTTTTCATTTGCCCGTTGCCATTGGATCCTTGCCATTTTTTTTTTTTCTTTTTGGTTGCTTGCAACTCTGACAGCGGCAACAACAAGTTTATTATAATCATTTTGCATAATTCATAAAATATGCACACACACAGAGACACACATACACATAAAATGAAATTCACTCAACTGGTTACGATTACGAGGTAACCAACATCATCATCATCATCATCATCATCATCACCATCGTCGTCATCCGTTGACAACAAAACATGGATGACAATGACGATTGCAGTTTTAACTCAACTCACTCAACTTCATTCCATCCTGTCGCTTCAATTCATCTACCAGGTGTTGTTGGTTGTGCATGGTAACATCACAACATAACATGGCCAGCATAGCATCAATCTAGGACAGAGGTTCTTAAATTGTAATCAGCGTTTAACAATTTTTTAATACTTGAGCAATACAAATTGGAAATGAAACTTCTTTAGCGAAGGGTATTAAATTCAAAAAATATGAAAATTAAATGTGACGAAAATCAAAATATGACGATGTTATTATTATATTGTATATAATAGTATATACTGTATTATAAAGTAGATGGTCAAGCAATAATATACAATAGAATATTGTAGTGTTATATTGTTTCAATACAAAAGAGTTATTTTATTTTTCGCTCATTCGGGCACTTGTTCTATGTTCTTTCGTAAAGTAAAGCATTTTTTATCTCTCTCTCATTCATGCATAAGCATTTATTTTCTAAGCTGGAGACAAGCCCGCGCAAGACAATGCGCATTGTTTTGTGCGTCTCCACACATTGCATTTTGATTTACGTCACATTTATTTTTCTAATTTTTGGATTTACCTCCCTTCGCTAAAGAACTTTCACTTCCATATTGTGTTTATGAGAATGAGGCACTCTACTTAATTTTTTTTTTTTTTTATTAATTGTTACATAGCCAATATATTTTCAAGGGTCCTCAAAATATCGAGGGCATAAAAGCAATAATAAATACAAAAAAATCCTTAAAATATTGTAGTTTCTTCCACCTAAAATTCAAAGTATCAATCCAACATTTCTTAATGAACCGAGGGCTTGTGAAGGCCTCTTGAAGGCCACTAAATAGAAAGAATTAAAAAACCTACACAAATATAAATTCAACCGAAACATTTACAATAAACATGGGGCTCATGGATCAATATATGTTAATGAAGCCCGGCCTATCAGATTATTGATTATTGATCCAAAGAAATGAAGTTTATGCTTTTAGAACAATTTTGTTTTGAAAATGGGACTTGTAGTTCATTAAAGATTAGATAACCCTGGCCTATGGAATTATTTAAGAAGAAATTCAGTTTTAAGGACAGTTTTGATTAAGGAAATGCAGAATCCAAATTAATAATGAAATTTTTGAATCAGAAATATAGTTTTAAGAAAGTTTTTGTTGACAAAACTTGGAACTTGTTGATCATTATAAGTTCACCATCCTTAGTCAATGAGAATAATAAACTAGAAATAAAATTAGAAGAAGAATTAGTGCTAAAGATGATCATAATATTGTTCAAGGGAAAATCCACGACCTATATGCTATGAGTTCAAGAACCGCTGGACTAGAATATACAATATGAAACAATTTTTTGATTGTTCCATTCTCCATATTCCATATTCTCCTTATCTTCCCACTTTCTATCTATTTGTTTGTTATGTGTTTGTGTTTGAGAGCCATAAGCGATTGTTAGAATATTTTTGTATCTTTTAAATGAAATTACCTAGTAAAAAAAAAAAAATAAAAACAAAAAGAGAAACTTCCAAATGTCAGACAAAAAATTCCAAAAAACGGAATATTCAGTCCTTTTTTTTTAAATCAACTCATTGTTCCTGGTTATTTCTCTTGGTTGTTGTTAAGAATGATGATGATATTGTTGCTGTTTCAACTGCACGACAAGTTAAGCTACTTCCAAGACCAAGGATATCATGGTTTTTTGTTTCAATTGTTTGATTTTCATTTTTTTTTTTTTTTTACTGCTGATGTGCATTTTCCTTACAAACAAGACACCAAAACAAACTAAACTCCTCTACAAACAACATCAATGGAGATTATAAACGAATATGCAAAAGGTAAAGGAAATGTCTGTAACTAAATTTTCATCTCTCTTCGTTATGGTGTTTTTTTGTCTACTTTTTTAGTTCCACATATCCTTGTATTTTTTTTTTTTTTCGTTTTTTTTTTTAAGTTTCTTCTTATGGAATTATGATGAGATAGCAGGAGCAGCAACAGCAGCTTTTAACATATTGTATTATAAGTATACATAGATCAAGGATTTAACAAAAGGATACAAAGCAAAAGGATTCTATGCAAATGGTTTATTAGCAATGTATCTTCTTTAGTATGTAAATCTTTGATGGTAGACTTTTTGTTTTGCCTACACAAACCAAATAAACCACAAAGTAAAGTTTTCAAAATCTAATTTAGTGTTTAGCTTTGGCAAATCTAAGTTAGAGAGACACGTTCTACACGAGTCGAAACAAGACAAGACGAACGGAATAGAACTGAACTGAATCAAGTTAAATTTAGTTGAATCAAGTCTCGAGTTAAGCAAAGTCAAATCAAGTTCCAACTACTTTTTTTTTATCTTCTATGAAATTCTTTAGTTACCTGCCTGCCATGTGTGTATTACGATTATGTGATGCTTCTTTATAGTTTACACTAATGAACAAAATAAGGATCCAAGAACATGACTTTTAAGTTTATTTAGAAATATTATTGTAGCAAATCCATATCCAATAAAAACCTCGAAATTTTTGAAGGAAATTAAATGTTAAAAGATTCTCCTGCCGACAATGAAACTTCATTAGTTTAATAACAATGTGATAAGCCCAGAGAAATAACTTTAGAAGATTTCTAGGAACTAACCGTAAGTTTATCGATAGAATGGATAAGATATATGGTTACAACTTAATGATTTGAAGTAATGTTGGGTTGATATAGCAGCAGTTTAATGCCATGATCCCTAGAAAAGGCTTATTTTTATAAGATTTGAGATAGATATGGGTTACTTGGTTTTTATTAGGGTTCCAGACCAAAGGACTTAATAAGGACGGGTCATATCTCATAAACCGTAATAGCTAGAGAGTTTAAATTTTCACAAAATGTGAAGTTCTCTTCGGGTATCAGCAACAAATACTAAAACTAAAATATTTTAAAAAACTTAAAGGGGTCCCCATACAAGAAACTTTTTGGTTTATATGGCAGCTATACGATCCAGTAATTCGACAATCTTGAAATTTGGATGGTTGATGTCTATACATTAGAAATCTATATTGTCGAAATTTCAGTTTGATCGGATTACTAGAAAGGGTACCTCCCATACAAACCCACCATTAAAATTCAGGTTCTTATTCGAAAAACTTTTTTGTTTTTTGGACTATTGAACTGAAATTTAAACAATATAAGTTTCTGATATAGGCGCTATACATCTGTTGGAATCAGCAAAATCGGCTTACAAAGAAGGGTACCTCCCATACAAACTCACCATTAAAATTCAGGTTCTTATTCGAAAGACTTTTTTGTTTTTTGGACTATTGAACTAAAATTTAGACACAATAAGTTTCTTATATAGGTGCGGTACATTTGTTGGAATCAGTCAAATTGGACTACTAAGGAGTGTACCTCCCATACAAACCCCAATCTGGTACGCAACCTTCCGTGTACGAGTCTGACTCGCTCTTGGCCTATTTTTTATTTTCTATTAACATGCTCTCCTAGTTGACCCTTTGAATGAGTAGATAATATTTATATTATTATAAAAAGCTCTTAATGCTCTGCATATTTCATATTTTTAACAAATTGCCAACATGTGGAAGCTGTGAGCTGTCACATTAAATGATGTCTTAGACAGAATTGTGTGGCCTATCAAATTTATGAAGGTGTTCCAATTTTTTGAAGTTTATTTAAAATTTGGAAAGAAGAAATGAATTTATAGTTGGATAGTTCGAAAACTACTTTTATATTATATTTTCATCAATTTCTATTTTGGGATCTTTAAGTTAATTTTATAATAAAATCATTTTGAAATCATATTAAACTTGTGTATTAGTGTATCTATGTACATATCTCTCTGTCTGTCTAGCTATCTATTTGTATTTTTGTTGTATTGCGGCCATTTTAAATGACTTGTGTTGCTGTTCCTGGTCCTTGCTAAACTCTACTCTATTCTTGGTTATGTTGCTTTTCCTCATATGTATGTAGTATGTATTAGTTTTTGGTAAGGAGCTTAGTCCAACTAAGCGCTTCTGAGTCGGTCAGGTACAATTTACTATTTCACTTTGGCAACGCTTTCACTTTACTACTACATACATATAAACTGAACGAAACAAAACCAAAGGTGGCTAGCTGCTACAAGGATAATGCATGGTCCTCTTGCTTTTGGTTCGCTCTATTGGTTTTTTTTTTTTTTTAGTGTTGTTGTTGTTGTCTCGGTTTATGTATCCCATGCGCTTGTTGTCTGCATACTCTTCTACAATACTTACTATAAACATAAAAATTCATATGTAGATATATGAATTTTTCTTTTTGTTTATCTCCACTCTCTCTCAGTTTTGGTATGTAATATTTTTTTGTTTTTAATGTAAAACCAAAAAGTAGTAGGTGTTCGAATGAAGAATGGAAGTTGTTAGAAGTTTACTTTGTATGCCTTTTTACCATGACTTAATTAAGATACATGTGCATTTAAAATGTAAAGGTAGCTAAATTTTTTTCCCATTTAAGGGAAGGAGAATTTGATGTTGTTAAAAGCAATTCATAGTTTTGAGAAACAATGTGCTACCATTTTACACTAAAAACAAAACCAGAAGGAAAAACCTAAAAATGTTAAAAGAAAAGTCCATAAAACTATGAGAAAATCGTAAAAAAATGAAACTTACATTTTGCTAGTTTTGTTGATTTACAATGTTTTATGTATTTTGACAATGATAACAAGATGAACAATTGCAGAATCCTTCATCTAGCAGATGTATAAGAAAAAAATGTAAAATAAATTTCCATAAAGAGAATTGTAAATAATAGAGTTTCTAATATATTTACAAGTTGGGGAATAGAAACTGATAAACTATTTTATTTTATTTTATGATTTCAAAACGAATTTTGATAAGGGCCCCCTCTTTATTTGCCTTTAATTGAATCATTATTTTTTTTATTTTCCTTTTGTTATTTATGGTTTTTAATCCATTTGTAGCACTTTACTACTTACTTTCTTTCTCCTGGGTTTCCAATTTATCTTTCAAATGATTGAAAAATGATAGAGTGGTGCAACTTTACAAAACAAAGTCCCTACAAGAAAAATTTAAACCTGCTTAAGAACATTCTAAGCCTATTTTCTTTGTCTTTTCTCCTACGCTTTCTCTAATCTTTGCTTTCTGTGTGTAAACAAAGTGTAACTTCATTTTTACGACTTTTGTGTAGTATGAGTAGGTTTAAACTCTCTTTTCTGCATTCTTCTTTAAGCAAACTGTCCTTACTCTTCTTGTAATTACACCTTTGCTTGTTGTTCATTTGTTACTGGCTGGCATTCATGCATCGATCACACAACGGAATATTGCGTTTTCCACGTTTTGTCGATTTCCGTATTATCTGATTAAATGCCGCACAAAAGTGTTGCGGTTCAAGTGAGTCACGAATCCTTTGGAAATGCCGTTGAATCAATGGGCATGAAGTCCTTTTTACAGGCGAACCAACGTCATCAGCCCTTCATTACTTCTTTCTTTCTTTCTTTCTATTTTCCTTTCGTTAATTCCTTCATTTTTTCCCATTCAGTGATGAAGCTCATCCTGAATGCATGAGCACAAAAGGTTTTAAGGATGTTTTTGCTGCTGTTGTGTTGTTGGTTGCGCATGCCGCCATGTTGCAAGCTAAAAGAAAACAAAAAAAAAAAACTCCAAAAGATAGTGAAGAAAGTACAGCATAACAACTATAACAACAACAACAATAACAACAACAAGAACAACTAGTAAAATGAAGGCGTAAAAGGGAAAATGTGTTTGTTCAAGTTGTAAAAACTAATTAAAATTATATTACAAAAGTGTTGAAAAGCACTGCAAGCCACGATTCTGATGCCGTTTATTATACGTTAATTTTTGCATTTGTTTGTGTGTGTGTGCAGGTAAGAAGTATTCATGTGTGTGTGTTGGCTGTTTAAGGACAACAAATTAAATTGTTCAGGTGACATGTGCATAGCAAAATAAAAACAAACAACAAATAAATATGAAAAACTCCTTAGAGGGAAAACAAAATAAAATTCAAATTTTATTGAGTAAAATTTATGATATAATTAGAAATTCTTTTAGAACACAAAATTAGTTACTTATACGAATAGTATAAATATATAATTATGATTTTCAATTTAATTATATTCAATTGTTAATCATTTTGACGTTTAGAAATTACAAAAATATAGAAATTAAAATATATAGTATAAATAAATAAATTTCTCTCAATAAGAAACCATTTTACTTAAAATTTTAATTAATTTTAATTCAAATTAAAAATAAAAAGATGGAAAAAATCTCGAAATTTTCAAATTTATATGAAAATTACGAAATTGCCCTATGTTTCAAGCGAACTGTGGAGAACTAAGATTTCGAATTTGGTCATGTTTGTCAGTCATACTGTCGTATAATTTGGTGACAATTTTTATCGAAAAATTTTAAAGAAAAAATTTTGCTACAACAATATGAAATTTGTTGTAATACGTACCCCGTTTCTCCATTTTACGCGAATACTGGGCGAAAATGACCAAGACATGAGCAAAAGTTTGAACGTGCCCCGTTTCTCCATTTCAACAAAATGATTAATCATGACCGAAAAGTTCAACAAATTCTGTAAATAAATAAATAAATAAATTTGTCGACAATATGAAATTTTTGTTGTAATACGTGCCCCGTTTACTTCTTACGTTTCTTACGTATCTAAATCTAAATAAATAAATAAAATAATAAATAATATAAATTTTCTGAAACTCAAATAAATTAGTGGCGTCATCTTGCGGGGAGTTCATAGCAAATGACTTTACATTAAGTCCATGACCAAGGGCAACTTACTAAATGATGTCTCTTCCAACAATTTCATGACCAATTTTTCTTTATTCTTTCTCTTTGCTAGTTTGATGCCTGTCTAATGACAAGGTGCCATTTACATAGATGAGCTGAGACAAATGTATGACTTCATCTTACTTACACAAGATGTCGCTCTTTTACAACAAGATCATGACCATTTTCATGAAACGTTGTCGCTTAAATGAAGCTCTTGGGTGGTGCATGAACGATCTTTTTTCTGTGTTAGTAAATTGTGGATTCCACACTCAAAAGTTTTATTTTCATTTTTACAATGAGGAACGAACGTATTTTCTTATTATAGAAATAAATTCTCATATATTTGCAATTAAATTCCTTATTGAAAATGATTCACAAAAAAATTACTCACAAAACATATAATTTAGATTATAAAAAGTGTTGGGAAATTGTTTGAACATATTGTGGTGAATAATAGTCATCACAATCTACTTTGTAGGTCATTTTATACACTACACTCAAAGTAAGAATATTTAGTACAATCAATCAAACAATCACATAGTTTAATAATTTTCTTCATTAGAAAATGCCAAATGTAGATTTGATGTGGTGAAACTTTACAGCAGCAAAATGAGTAATAGAATATATGCAAAATAAACTAATAAAAACTATTAACAAAATTATTACAAATTAAATTTTATTAAGAATATTTAAAATATTGAAAACTTTATGGCCAAAAAATAACCATACAAAACTGATTGAGTTGCACTCAAATGTTTACTTTTTTTTTTTTTTTTTGTTAAAAATTCTACTCATATTTAATTAAGGAAGGTAAATCCGAAAATTAAATGTGACGAAAATCAAAATGCGATGATGTTCGTGCCAAGTTCTATATGTTTGTTTAGTTCCTTGAAAGAGTAACATTTGTAAAGACAATTACAGTTTTCAATCAGATAATTTATTTTAACAAATTTTAATAAAAAATATAACATTATTAAAATAAAAATATAAAACTTTTTTTGTTCCTTTTCACAGAGAGTTGTGTGAACAGTAGCTGATTGTTGTTGTTGTATGAGCCAATTTAACTTAATGCTGATCCTTTAGAGTTTTTAGTCCCTTCCAGAATTGGTTATCAAATTATATTTGAAATTAAAACAATAATATTATTGATATATTTGATTCCCAATTCATTTAACAATTGGTTTTGGGATCCTTACAACACAATTCATTTATGCATGCGCTCAATTTTTCAGACTTGGTTTTCTTTTAACTTCTCAAAACTTCTTCCCCAGGAACCCTAAATATATTATAAGATTCCCTTGCTGCTCTCATATATTAAGATTATATTTCCGTTTTGTTTTGAAACTAATTGCCGACTTAGGCAAATTGTCATCATCATCATCATCATATACGATAGCTTTGCCATCATCTTAATAATCATATTGAAATGATATATTCTTGAAAATTTTATTAATTTGACTTACCTGGCAAATTCGTATTTATTAAACCTATAGCGGTTTTAGATCGCATAGGCAGTTTATACCGAATTGGATCTTTTCCACAACCCGTTAGTTCCGGCGAAGAAGTTACGCGAACCAACGTTGATCCCTTGGCAACTGACAACTTACGGAAATTGACAGGCAGCATAACATCATTTGGGATAATTTTACCATCATATTCCTCTAATATTCTTGTAACCTCGTACAAAAGTTTATCATCGCATATCATAAAAAACTTAAGATTTTCTTTCGTTACGCTTAAATCACATAGATCTTTATGAAATGTATCGTTCCCATACTTCAGAGATTCTAATATCCTCTTTTCGGGCCCGCTTCCGTCTTTGAAGCGATTTGAAGGTTGCATGAAACATCAAAATTGTTTGAAATTATTGAAATGATATATTCTTTAAAATTTTATCAATTTGACTTATCTCTACCTCGTAAATTCGTACGCATTAAACCTATAGCGGTTTTAGATCGGATAGGCAGTTCATACTTTATTGGTTTTTTTCCACCACTCTCTGGTTCCAGCGGAAAACTTGCACTTCCGAACATCGATTCCTTTGCATTAAGCCCATTGGGCCTATTTAGGCCCTTAGATGCTGTTTTTGCAGTTGAACCAATTTTCTATAAAATTAAAATTGAAATTGGTTATTCTGAAAGGTTTTGAGACTCAATATAAAGGTGGAATTGTACTATGAAACTGATTTAATTTTTCGATCATCATTTTAATATTGCTAAGTGAATCCCCTCAAATGTGTACCATACGTAAATTCCCCCCACCACTAAAAGCGGATTGTGTAAATAAGCACTTACCGTGCCTGTTTTATCACTATAAGGATAATCGATAGTTTGCAGAAGAAAGTCGATATATTTATATCCCTTGACCAAAACTGAAGACAAAGTCTGATGATCTGATTTGTTTGATATCAATTGATTAAGTATTTGCTTATCAAATTTTGATGGGCTCATGGCCTGGAAGTTGAAGCTTGAATTTTTTGATCCCTACAATGTTTCCAAGAAAATAAGAATAAAATATCATTAGAACACATTCCATTGCTTCGTATTTATGTACAATACCTTCTTTACAAAATCATTCTTGTTTTCATTGATGCTGGATGTAGTGGCATCATCTGGTCCAATACGAAAAAAAAATTGTAACAAATTCATTAGAACAATAAAATGATATGACTAAATGGGTTTTACAGTACTTACCAGGATTGTCAGACATTTTTTATACTCATTTACAATCCACTTCTTTTTTAAAGAAATTTGTAGCAAGAATTTAATGAAAATATTTGTGTGTGTTCTATGAGCTTATAAAATTGACAATGAAATAATTCCCGTAAAAAATTGTCAGGAAACTACATGACAACATGATTGACAAAAAATCGAATTATTTGCTCTACACAATTTTGTGGTTAATATTAATTTGGAAATTGCTGAAATTTGTACAAATTTCATCTTATTAATTTGACCATTTTAATCATCTGGCAGCTCAAAAGCCAAAGCTTATTGTAAATGCCCTATAACGTGATCATTGCCTCATTATTTTCAAAATCCGATTTCAACTGTTAAAGCGAAGCGGAGTGTTGCCATATTGGGGAACTCAAATGTTTCACTCGCTACTTTTACTCACTCGGTTAGTATGGAACGTTTTTCGCTTGGTTGAAACACCAAGAGAGAGAGAGAGAAACACATGAGATTAGGAAACAATTGTTCAGGGCCGCTGCTAAATGAATAACAAATTTAAGGTCCACTCAATTTTTATGTTAAAAAAACATCTCATCTTTTTCATCAAATATTAATGTGTTTACAACACTAAAGTAAATTTTAATTATTAACTGCAAAAATGTGTGAAGTTATATGAAGTATAATGGACGCCCAGGCGCCCTTTAATGAAACATCCGCACTGCGCACAAAAATTTTACACTCTTTCTGTTTGCACTTTGCCTCGTACTCCCCCCGCTGGTCCAGAAACTTCAGAAAATTTCAATTCTATCTTGAGTCGTATTCTTTTCACCCGCGCGACTTCGAATCCGCTCAAGAGACCGTTACTTTTCCAATTTCAAGTCACCCGCGAGACTCCGAACTGCACTAAAAGCAAATCACTCGCTACTCTTTGATTTGCTCGCTACTTTTCTACTTACTCGCTAACTTTTGCTCGTTACTTTCAAGTCGCAGTTCGACTTTTGACGGAAGCGTTTGTGTCTGCGCCTGTTTTTTCGGTAAATTTCAATACGAAAATTGAAAACTTGAATTTTTCAATTTTGTTCATCGTGCATCAATTAATTGCATTATAATTATTCGATTTATTAATTTTGTGTTTTACCGACTGGAAAATAAGAAAGTATTTTTCTTGTGAATAAAGTTCAAATATTGAAGAACACAAAATTCGCGCCGGAAAATTGTTGTAAATAATATTAATTCGAAATATTACGCGCGCCGGTGTTTGTTTTCCATGAAAATCATAAATAATACGATTTCTTAATTTTGTCCATCGAAATTCGACAATATGAAAGTTGAAAAATTGTTTTAAATAATATTGAAAATAATAAATAAATAAATTTAAAATAATAACAATAATGCCGCCAAAGAAAAACAAGAAATCAAGAGGCAAAGAGAGAAGAATTTTTGAGATTTGTGTGCGCGCGTAGTCAGAAAGTGAAAAAGAGTTTTTTTTTTGTATTATAACTAACGGCAAATGTTTGACTGTGTTAAAGAAGAGAATGAGATAGAGTGGAGGAACGAAAAAGAAAGCAAGATCAACAACGAGTAACTACAAAAACACACACATGCACGCACGCACGCAAACAAAGCAAATTCCTACATAATTAGTTTTAATTAGTGTAAATAACAAAAGCAATACAACAACTTGGAGAGCGAAGCAAAACAAGAAATTGCATTGAATAATTAATATTAATAAAACAAAAATATTTAAAGAAAAAAGAAATATAACGCCAACGACACAACAACAACAACAACACAACCATAACAGCAGTAACACCATAAATGTGAAGGAAAAGCAAAAGCAGCAACAAAATAACATAAAAACGATTGCTCTCTGCTTACCAAGTGATCGCGCATCTGCGAGCGAGAGTATTAAGTGTATGAGTTCTGTGTGTACATGCGTCCGTCCTGTCTCTCAATCGTCGTCGCTTGTACGTGAACGTATACGTTTTGTGTAGCTGAGCTTGCTTGCTTGTGCATGGGCGCGAGTGTGTGAGTGATTTTTTTTTGGAATGGAATGCAGCCACAGCAGCGCAGTTCGCGCCGCGTTCATTTGTTGTTCGTCGTGGTTACGACAAAACCAAAAAGGCAAAAAAATCAACCATCCAAGCAAATGAGTGAATAAGAAAAATAAAAAGCAATAACAACAACAACGGCATCGACATCAGCAAGCAAGCGAGCTGTAGTAGAAGTGAAAAGAGAGTAAAAATTATAGTAAGAAGTGTTGCTCTCGTCGTCGTCGTACGGTTAAATAAAAAATATTTTCAGTTAAATGTAAAATGAAATGATGATAATGAGTTTGGTGAAGGTGGCATGGAAAGAATTTAATTAAATAAATATTTAAATTGATGATAAAAAGAAGAAATTATCTTCAATCTTTCCAACTGATAAAACGCAACACAAGATCAAATAACAAAATCAAAAAAAAAAAAAAAAATCAAGTGTCGCGCACTCAACTCGGTTCGTGTTATTAAAACAATTTTATATGTTTTATTATAATTAAATGATAAAAATTTAACAAGAAAAACAAGTGCACGAGAAAAATGAAAAGCAAAGCAAGAAATCAAAATTTTGTTTGATTTGATAAAACGCGTCGTCGTCGTTATCTTTATCAACGGAAAAGAACGAACGAACAAATAAATAAATATAAAATTTAAGAAATTGACACCTGAGTTAGCAACAACAAAAACAAAAACAACAACAACATAAGCATAACACTGAGTTGTAAAAGAAGAAGACTATCTCTACACAGAAGAAGAAGCATCAGGCGACGGTAGAACATTTGACGCCATTTGTTGTTTTAATTAAAGAAAAGAAGAAGAAACGAAAACGACGGTGGAGCACAGAAATTATTTTTATATTCAATTTTTGTTTTTATCATTTTGCGCCAAAGTGTCTGTGAGAGTAGGAAAAATGCCAACATTACAGCAACAACAACAACAACAACAGCAGCAGCAGCAATACCATGCACATCAGCAGCAGCAGCAACAACATCAACACAATCATCATCATCAGCAACAGCAACATCATTATCCCCATTCCCACAGCGAATTTCCATTGCCTGATGGTTGGGATGTTGCCAAAGATTTCGATGGCAAAACTTATTACATCGATCACATAAATAAAAAAACAACTTGGCTGGATCCAAGAGATCGGTAAGTCATTTTTTTGTATATATAATTTTTTAATTTTTCATCTAGTATAAGGGACTAACAACTTCTTCTTTGGTCCCGCCATACAAAAACTAAAGAAAAATATTAAACAATCTCGCTCTCTCTCTCTCTGCCTTAGTACATTCCACCGCATGCCAGTGAGTGAGTACTAGTATTTAAACTCATTGACACTCTCTTCGTGTGTGTACAGTGAGTCAGTAAAGTAAAGTTTTTATTTTTAAAGCAGTGATTTTCAAATTGATCGATAGCAAAAGGAGTTGGGAAGTTGAGTGGGTGATTGTATTAAGTCGGCTTTTACATGAAACAACTCCGCCGCAGATTCAAGACTTTTGTTTGTTGAGGTGGGAAACACGCATGTACGAACGACACAAGCAACCCGGGCCAGGGTTTTTTTTTTTTTGTTTTGTTTTGTTTTCTTTTGCGTATTTCGGCTTTTGTCGAGTGAGGGATGTGAGAGGGAGTGAGAAATGTCAAAATAGTTGCTGACTGTAAACACAAGCTAGCAACACCAAAGATAAAACAACGAAAAGGTATCGCAAGAGAGATGCTAGGTGTAAAAGCAGTCTAACCTTGATTGAAAGACAATTATCCATGATTTCATAAATTTTTTTCTTTTAACCTTTATCTTTATTATCCATTATTCTGCTTCTTATTGTATTTTATTCTACATTTAGACTATTATTAGATTAGATTAGGGAAAGAGCAGTAACAAACCCCATAAATACAGTTCCCCCAATTATTTGGTATTCGTTAGAAATTTCAAGATTTTCTTCTGGCCAACTTCTATTAATTTTAGATAGTGGAGTCCTTTCTTCAAAACACAATAAATAATGGTCGTTGAGATGTATTTAAATTTTTTCAATGTCCTGTTGAGAAGCCTAAGACTGTGAGAATACCTTTCGGACTCAAATTAGATGGAGGAAATAAGAAATAAAACTATTTATTGACGCAACTAATCGAGACTTATAGTGTCTGACAGTTGGAGTTCTTAGAAAACTGCAATAGTCTTGGTATTGTATTTTGAAGTCCGAGAGAATATAAGTGTATAAACTCTTTCAATCAAAAAAGAACCATTAAAATGTAGAGAGAAAAGGCAGATAAGTCTAATAAAATTTATGAAATTATGAATAGTTTATGTTTATAGATGGAAATATGTATGTTCAATGTAGGAATATATAAAAATTATTAGGTTTTTAAATGTTTATGTATAATTTCTTATAATCGATATTTTTCATTTTCCCTATTAATATTTTTTAACAATATAAATTTATTGTTTTGTATTTATTTCTTATTTTATTAACCAAAAAATCATTAAAATGATCCAAGAATATAAAGAAGCAAAATACTTTTATGACACACTGTGTAATGTGCCAGCAAGAGCAGCAGAGCTCTGTAAGCGAGTGTTATTTGTTTGCTTGCCTTTGCCTGCTGTTGCCTGTACACAAAATTATTTCATTTATTACGAGAAATTCCGATTAGTTAAATTGTGTGTTGGTATCTCATTTACTCTTATGTCCGTCTTATGCGCATACCAAGAGTGAGAGAGTTAACTGCACAATGGCATGTTGATGTTGCTGTGTAGTATAGTAATAATAAGTAATGTGTACTAGAATTGTTTGAGTTGGGCTAGGAGAGATAGCGAGCGAGCGAGCGGGCCACTTGCCTACCGCTCTCTTGATATAATATTTTTGTTTAGAATTGAATTTGGTTGGTTTTTAATGTTTTTGTGTTGTGAGAGAAGAATATTTTCGTCGTTGCATGGATCTTTGCGAGTGAGCGAGTGAGTGCCTGTGATCTCATGTCGTTGGCATGTTTGACATGTGTCAAGTGTGAATTTTTTGTTCCACTTGTCCTAGGGTGCACTGCTTCGAAAAAAGAAGAATTTTTGCCATACAACGTTGTTTGTTTGTTTGTTTGTTTTTACATTTGGAATGTGAATGTGTTTCTTTCAGTGATCGATAAAATGTCATTCATCTTTTGTGTTATGTTTGTTTGATGTACCTTACTGATTGATGAGGGGTGGCTGTAGAAGCCGGCATCTTCTTTTAGTTCAAACTTCTGATGATCATACCGGGGGAGCCTCATTTAATTTAACTACCCCGATCCCCCGAAGAGCTTAGTCAAGATGCTTAGTTGTTGTGTTAATGAGATAAAAGATAATGAATTCAAATTGTAAAATTTATTTAAGAATAGAGCATACACACACACACACACACACACGCAAACACATACAAAATCAAGATTAAAAATAACAAAATTCTTTTGGAATTCACATTAAGCAATTCATCGAATAATTTCAAATGACGTCAAAAGTTTGTAAAGAAATAAATTTGTTGTTTTTATGGCATTCAGAATTCATTTAGTATTTTTTTATTTTTATTTTATTGTCATTTGGAATGTTTCAAGTGTAAAAAGATACAAACAAGTCTTTCAATGAATGAAGTGGCAACAGAGATGATGAAAAGGAACATAAATTATGAAAGAAAATATGGTTGATTTTGAAATAATTTATTAACATTTTATTATCATTTCTTCTTCTCTAAAAAATTCCATTGAAATTTACAATAACATTTTTTTTATGAAGAAAATATGACAAAAATATAAAGTTTAATTACCTTAAAAAGATACAAATAATATTATGCAAAAAACCAAAAAAAAAAGTAAATGCTTCTTACGTACGAGACAATTTGACGCTTGAGATACATTTTTGGGCATAAAAAATACAAATTTTGAAAGGGAATTCCAAAGTTTCCAAAATAAAAAAGGAGAAAAAAGCAAAAACAAGAAAAGAAAAAGATACAAAACAACAACAAAACCATTAAAAAAAAGCGTAAAAATCATGAAAACAATACAAAAAAACAGAAAAAAAAACTCGAAACATTCCAAAGTGATGATTAAGAGTCCCAACTCAAGAAAATATAAAAAGACACAGACAAAAAACAAAAAAACGAAACTTAAACATTTTCAACAAAAACAACAGCAACAATCAGCAGAGAGGAGTAAAGTCAAAAAAACAAAAATGAGCGCAAACATCAGCAAAGCATGTGAATGTACAAATGCCACAAATGATACAATTACAATAACAACAACAACAACAACAGCAAGCATCAAGCGGACAAACAAACAATCCAAAGAGATTGTCAACGGACCAAACTTACTGAGAGTTGACTGACAAAACAACGCTCACTCGAGACAGTTAAAATACAAAAATATACACAAAATCAAGTAAAAACAATTAAAAACAAAACAAAACAACAAAATCTTTACATTTGCTTAAAGTATTCAACAACAACAACAACAAAAACAACAAATATGTACAATACATCAAAAGACACAAAACTCACTCAGTCATTTACTTTACTCGCTCACTTACTACGCTCACTCAGTCAGTCACTCACTCACTGACTTATGTTACTTTACTCAGTTGTATGATTTTAATGTAATCTTATATACGCGATCAAATAATGTATGAATATCTCAAAGATACATTCGTATCCAGTTCACACAACTAGTCTCTCCTTTCATCTCCTCGCCTCTCCTCTCTCCATGATCATGTTGTTATTATTGTGTACTCATTCAATTGACCATTCATACATACGTTTAACAACAAGTCCAGATGTCTGACTGTCTGTCGACAACAAGGCGAACAACAACGTCGCCATTGTATGTATGTTTATATGTACAAGTCTCCCCCCTCCCCATTCCCTCTCACTATTAATATTTGTATCTGTATGTTGTTGATCCATTCGCAAATTGCCTTAACAAACACGCCGACACACTGTTGCCGCCATCACCATAACCGATGCCCGCCGCCGCCTCATGATGATAATAAACAATTGCAAACGAACGTGGAATTTAGCAGTTTCGAAATAATTGATTTCTGAAATTCTTTTTATACCAAAATACAACAACAACAACAACAAAGAAAAGATACATTTTTGTTCGGGTTTTTGGCGCGGAAAACACAAAGCAAAAGGCGCAACAGATGTACAAGAAATGAATGCTTGATTTTTTTTTTTTTTTTTGAATTTTTTGGTAAATTTACCTCTGCCGCCTGCTGCCTTTCGCTGCCTCTCTTTACTCAACTCTATATTTTGTATATCTTTTAGGGGCTTTCAGTTTTTGGTTTAGATTTTATATTATTTGGTTATTTATTTTGATTTTTGTTTTATAAATTTTGTGTGTTTAGCAAAAAAAAAAAAAAAAAAAAACAACAAAAATAGAAAAATATTTCGAAATTTTCAATTTATTTTCGGAAAAATTCTATGTAATTGAAGGCCTTGTACTTTTAAACAAAAAAGTCCATGGAAATTTGTATAATAAACAAAACTATTGTATATACTAAAAGGCATTGAGATACATTTAGTAATTGGTTGATTATTGAATTTTATATTGTACAATATATTCTATTCTATATAAGAGTACATACGCATTTCTATATCTTTTACTGATTTAATAACAAACAAACAAAAATAAAAATATTAAGATTTAAATTTTTTCATGGCTGCCAATTTGCTGCTGCGTGCATATCTCTCTAAATAGTTTTTGAATTATTCAAGTTCTCACTAGATTTGTTTAGTATATACAATATTTATCTACATTCCATACGAGTACCATACTCTTATAATTTTATAGTTGTTACATTTATCTATCAACATGCAACAAATCCAAAAGAATTCTATAAAATTAATCAACTTTTTCTCTACTTTTGCTATCATTGAATGTACTAGCATAATAACTTCATTTTTGGTTGTATTAAAAGATATTCAGTTTTGTTTTTTCTGTTTAAGTTAAACCATTTCGTGCTTCATTTTTATTTGGCTCTTGGCTTATCAAAAAAAAAAAAAAAAATTAACCAAGTTTTTTCAACTACGCCGCCAATGGGGTATTTTGTTTTTTATTTCTTTGTATCTTTCAAGTCTCGACAACTAAGACGACGACGATAGCTTTCGCTGCTATGTTAGGCATTTTGTATCTTTTATCGCTTCTTCTTTTACACAAAGAAAGATACTCACATGGTTTTGAATCACACACACTCATACACACGATGATCATAGACTTTGCTTTTAAAATACTAAACAAAAACCAAAAGACGCGACACAAAAATATTTTTTCTTTCATTTTGCTTTTTTTTTGTTTTTTTTTTTTTTTATTTTTATTTTAATACTTTTATTTGTTTTTAAATGTTGACGATGAAGAGGAAGAAGAGGAAGGATGGGATGATGAAGGTATGCAAAACTTAAATATTTGATTAAAATGGCGAGATAACAATAATAAAAGGCGTCTGGGAGTTAAACATATTCATAAAAATAATAATAATAATAAGAACAAAAATAATTTATTAAGCAAACTTTTTATTTAAATATTTTCGCAATATTTTATACAAATTTTTTAATAAAAATTAGAAAATACATAAAATATTTGAATAAAAAACCTTTATAAAAATTTAAAAAAATTTATTGAATATTTAAACAAAAATATTATATAAAATATTATTAAAAGATATACAATACATTATAAAAAAAACATTTATAATTATAAAAAAATATATAAAATATAAAAAAAAAACATTTATAAATATAAAAAAATATATATAATATAAAAAAAAACATCAATAATTAAAGAAAATATTTAAAATATCAAATATAAAAAAAAAATACTTAAAATATAAAAAAAAAAATATTTATAAATCAAATATAAAACAAAAATTACTTTAATTAAAAAAATATAAAAAAATATACAAAATATATGAAATATAAAAAATATATAACATATAAAAAATATATAAAATATGAAAAAAAACCTAAAATTAAAAAAAAAAAATTCTTTACATGGGTTTTGTGTACAGAATTGAAGGCCCCGGCGAGATTCGAACTCACGATCTCCTGTTTACTAGACAGGCGCTTTAACCAACTAAGCCACGGCGCCTTGTTAAATTTCAGAAATTAAATAATTGTGAAAGAGACGATTGAGGAGGGCAATTCTCCTAAGACAATATCGCACTTATTACATCATTGGAAAGAGCAGAAAGAGAGAACTATTATTATCTTATCAAATCAGAGAGAAATTAGATGAAAAATGTCATGAAATTAAATAAAACCAAAATAAATATTAAGTAATTTATTTATAGCAAAGAAAGCAAATAATTTTCATACAATTTTAGAAATTTCATTTAATTTTGTGTATGGAATGATGATAATTTGTTTTACGAAATATTTCGGTTGAAAGACAAACCGAAATATTTCGGTTTAATATATCAATAAATCATTAAGCCATCAAATAAGTAAATTTGATAATGAGAAATGAGATTTTCTTAAAGTTTTAGGCAACTGAAGCTTGACAGAAATACATTGAATGAGACTAGACATGATTCCAGTCATTTAAATACCTATATGTTTGAATGCAAATTGTTCCAATATAACACTATATGCATCATAATCTCAATGAAAGTATAGTTCTTTTTAAATTAAAACAATCAGAACTAATAAAATTTCTAGACATAACTTTAAATACAATCTCTTCTCAAATTTTAAATGAAGATTGGCCAATATAACTTGTACTTTACTATTCTATACTGTATACCTTTGTGTAGCCTGCTCCTTTCAGATAATTCCAAACTGTCATGTGGTTGAGCCACACATTTCAAAAATTTCATAGAGATCTGTCTTTACAAAGAATGTAGCCTGAAATGTCTGTCACCTCTTCGTTTGATATAATCATATTAGTGTTGCGATAAGTACCAACACCATCTACGTATACTTCTTTATATTATCCAATATATATATTTATGTAAATCAAGATATTCTTCCCAAAGTCAAGCAACCATAATTTTACAATGAAACTATAAATTAGTCTAGAGAAACTTGTCTTAAACAAGTACAAATATTGAATGACGGATATCGTGCAATATATTGCACCAAATGAATCAATGACTGAAAATTCAATTCTTCTTAAACTTAGACAATCCAAGCTTTACAGAACAAACATTTAATAAGTCTAGACATGTATAAAAATATTAAATAAATATAAGTCTAAAATATCATCAGAACTGAAAATTAAATTCTTCTCACATTCAAGCAATCAGAATTTAATAAAATTTCTAGAAATTTAATACAATGTGTTTTCCGATGTTGATTAAAGATTAGTCTAGTTCAGAGAACCTTCCCAATGTTGTGTTAGGAAACCAAAAAAAAAGACAATAAATTATTTATAAAATATTGAATGCAATTTGATGATGATCAACATATGAATGATGATTCCTTTTCAAAGTTTTACTATTGGTAGTACAAATTAATTCGGTCCGTTTTTTTGTGTTAAAAAATACAAAAATACATCATTCAAAGTATTGTCCGCCGGAAGCGACTACTTTTTCCCATCTCTCTGGTATTTTTCGAATATCATCTCTAGAAAATGAGTACTCGATCCAATCATTGAGCCATTTTTCGATTTCCCGAAACCGGTGACCCCCCAAATCGTTTTGCATCCGTCGTGGAAAAGCCAGTAGTCGGAAGGAGCAAGGTCTGGAGAATACGGCGGCTGGGGTAAGACCTCCCATTTCAAGGTTTCCAGGTAATTTTTGACCGTTACAGCTAACTAATTTGTACTCCCAATATTTACTATTCATACAAGAAAATAAACTACCAATTAAGTTGCAAGTAGGAAATCATAAGAATATTAATAAATAATATTTAATTTGTATTGAAATAAAAATTTTATTAAATTTCTTTTCATTTACATTTATTTTTGGAATTTCACATAAATTTAATTTTCATAATTCTTATTATTATTATTTCTTTAAATGAAATTCGATATATAAAAAGAATTTTATGTTTGTCATTTATTAAAAAGTTACCTCGATTATTTTAAACTTTATAAAAGGAACAACAAAAATTCTTTAAATTAAAATTCAAAAACTGGCAAAGCAATAAAATTTATACCATTAAACACGATCAACTTAATTCAGTTCAGTTCAAACTCTCTGTTTCTCTGGCGATCAGAGACACGAAATACAATATTTTTCTCTCTCAGATTTGTTATTTTTATTAAACAAAAAAAAAAAAAAAAAAAAAAGATACAAAAACAAAGTCAAAACTTGTATAAACAAGATTTGTGTTTCTTTTTTTTTGTGTTTAAAATTTTAATTTAATTTTTATTAATATTTTTTACCATTTTTGTGTTGTGTGCGCTGTGCGTTTCTTTACTCAAATCAATTCAATTCACTTCTCATCCCCCCTCCATTGCCTTAGTTTAACTTGTATTCGTCGCACCTGCGCTCTGCAGATACCACCGCATCACGTTAGCTAGCAGATACTTTGCTGTCATTGTGAGGGGAGATAGATGAAGATACCGAAACAGATCCATTAAACAAGTTGAATTGAATTGAATTGAGTTGAGTTGGAAAGATGAGGGGAGAGAAATTATTTATGACTTATTGGAATTTTTGTGTTTTGAGTTGTGTGCGCACATTTGCTACCGGCAACAATTTACTAATTTACTAATTTAAATCAATTTCAATTTAAAATTTCAAAACAAAAAAAAATAAAAAACAATACAAAAAATATTAAATGTTCTTTGTTTTGTTTTTGTTTTATGAAATTAAGTGAACGAGCGCACACGACGTGCAAATATTAATACATAATTGAATAGAAATTGAATTTCGCCGGCATGGCATACGAGAGTAGATACAATTTATATGTATGTATTTATCTATGAATCTATTTATCTACAATATAAATTGTTTATAATTTATAAGGCAAATTGTTCTCACACACACACAACCACACAGAATGGCAACCGCACCCAATGATGATGATGCTGATGATGATGAACTTTGACATTTAATGCGCAACAGAAAGAGTAGTTAAATTCCCAAAGTATCTTTATGTTTATCATTATCATTATAGATTGCGTGCAATTATTGCATTCGTTATGCTTTTGGTATAAATATGCATAAATAGAAGAAGGATTGCCTGTGCCTGCCCTGCCTTCTTGCCTTCTTGCCTGTGTTTGTTCAGTGTTGTTGGTTTATTTATCTATCTATCTTTTGATATGAGGCTCCATGCATGTTGCAAATATGTATAAACTTATATTATTTTCCTTCTTTAAGCATAAAATTCAATTTTAAGTATTTAAAATGTGGTGTGATGGCGGTGGAAGTCAAGTAAAAAAAAGAAAAAATTTATATATATATTTTTTTTTTATATAAAGAAAAAAAAGTTGCTCAACAGCATTTTTGTTTATGTTGGCTGGTGGTGGCCCCCTTTTGCCCTCTAAGCTCTTGCAACAATTGCTGTTGCTGCTGCTGCTGCTGCTGCTCCGCTATGTGTGTGCATAATAAAATGTATCTAAAACTTTGTGTTAAAAAAAAAAAAAAAAGTGGGGAAACAGCAACCAGCAACAGTTGCAGCAACAAGTATTTCCACTTAGGGGCAGCAGCAACAACAAAAACAACGACAACAATTTGATTATGCACCACAGAGTCATGCAGCAGGCAATGGCAATGTATCTACTACACATATTTCCACAACAAACTACCGAGTTGAGTTTAGTTGCGCGTATATTGTAGTGTAGTGTTGTTTATCTAAAGCTGCCCATACGCATCTAAAGTAATTTTTCCTAGCAGCAAACAACAACAGAGACAACAACGACAATGTCAGCAGTAACAGCAATAGCAGCAAGCAGTCAACCAGCCCAGCCACATCATCATCATCATCATCATCATCATTATCATTATCATTATCATAGTATACTATGTCGCCATAGCCAACACAACTTTGTCGTTAGTTGTTAATACAAGAGAAGCCCGGCTTCTGGCTTTTACTACTCTGTACTCAGTTCATATGGATGTGGATGTGGATGATGATGATGATGATGATAATGAAGGCAATGGCGACAATGCAACAAACATTAAGCTGTGCGCGCTACATATTTGCCACTTGCAACAGCAGAAGCCAGAAATTGTTGCTTCAAAGCTTTTACAACAAAAGTATATTATATACTTATGCACAAAGATACATACATAGATACATGATTGCCTGACTTCATGACTGTTTATTTTTACTATTTTTATTTAGCGGCTTTCTTCTCATTGCTGTTTGTGTTGTATCTCTAAATACAAGAAAAAATGTCGTCGTTGCAGCTACAACTTTTCACAGTCTTAGATGCAACAACTCTTTATCTTCATGCTATTGTTGTTGTTGTTGTTGTTGTTATTATTGCATTTCTTTTTACACTTTACACTTTGTTATTTATATATTTTTATTTTTTTTTTGTTTTTGTGCCTTGAGTTTGCTGTCGCTTTTGTCGTTGGTTTTATATGCTTTTCAGTTTGTCTGTCATCGTCTTAAAGGCGCTTTTCCTGTCATCATTTGTGCCGCTTAAAGCGTAGCTTAGATAAAACTTATGTCGCTTATGTATATAAAGTTATTTTTTCACATATTAAAATGTATCTTTTTCCCTCTATATATATATATATATAAGTAATCATCATATCTATAGTATCTTTGAATGAATGTGTTTGTGTTTTTTTTTTTTTTTGCGTAAATTGGCACTTGTTTTGTAATTTGTGTTGTTATTCTAGAGCAAATTCTATTTATTAGATACATACATACATATGTATGTAAAAAGATACAAACCAAACCAAGCCAAGTCAAGCAAGCAGGCACAAATATCTAATTGGCACATGGCATAATAAAGAAAAATGCATGCATTTTTCCTATTAGTAGAAAGCACACGAGCCATTAAATTGATGAAGCACCACCACAATACGCAAAATATAATAAATTATTAAATTTTCTCAAGGAAATCTACATTACAATGCAATACATTGTATCTAGATACAGATTTTCTTGACTATAACTCAGGGTTATAAACAGAAACAACAAATATGAAATTTATATAATTGCAAATAGCCACAAGACTCTTTGTTAGTCAAGATAAAAACAAATGAATGAATGAATGAATTCCTTAGCCAACAAGCAATCAAGCAACAAAAAGTATCTATCTACACGAGATGTTATTGTAAAGTAATGGAGAAATGGATGCTTTTTACAGAAGAAGTTGTGTCAATGTGATGGTCATATATGAAGTACCAACCAAGTACAGACGAAAATGTCATTTCTTTTCATTAAAAATAGATTTTGTATCCAAAGTATTGGTCCTTGCTTCCTATACATTTTGTCCATCTTTCAGACAACAATTTATGGATACCATTCTATAAGAAAGTTTCATCTGTAATCAATATCCAGTAAGCCATTCTTACACTTTATCGAATGTTTTGAAATGCTGCTCAGCTATTGCATGTCCCATCTAAAGGAGGTAAGAGTTCTCAACCTAGAACGTAAATGATGTCTTTGACCAGGTTGGCCGAATGTGCAGGAACATTGTAATGCTGCAAAATGACTTGACCATGTCTTCTGGTCCATTCTGTCTGTATTTTTATCAACTTTTCGGTCCAATTGATCATTTGATGTCAGTAACAGGTGCACCAGACTTGACACCCTTCTGATTTTACCCCACACACACACACAGCATTATCTTCCCGTAGCTATTCAGTCTTGTACTCGATGTTGATGGATTGTCCTGACTGTACCCATGATATTTTGCATTTAAGCGATCACCGTAAGTTTCAAAATACAAGAGTTCGATGAATTTCCGATGCTTTCTTTTCTCTAATTGATCAAGAAAGTTAGCAAGTGCCGGTGCTTAACACCATAAAAAGCATGATACTAATCTATAAACAAACATATAACGCTTTTCTTAGCTGGTTGTCATGTCTTCGAAGAAAAACGACATTTGAAAAGAATACTAGACCTTCAAACTATCTTTAACTATAGATTATGTTACAAGAGATCCAACTAAGTCTGAAGTCATGAGTTGACTAGTTTCCCCTCTTCTGTAATTTAATCTGCAGAACAAATAAGAATCAATTGCCTCTTTTCAGTGTCGATAGACATATTTGTCTGTGAATTTTGTTTGCTTAAGATCTGTGATAAATGTTTTTAATATAGTCATGGAATTTCATATGAAATTTCGAAAATTCGCTACTCAAATTTATCTTTTTCCAAATAGAAAATTTAAATAAAATGCACGACGGCAAGTGCCTGATAAAATTTGAATGGTTTCAGTGATTCTAAGGCAGAAAGTTTTGAAAATGATTATTCAATTTCCAGAGTCACTCTTCCAAGTCAGAATTGGGTTAATAATATGGAAAATATCACCAACACAATCCAATCTAAATTGATTTGACCATCGTTTAAGCATTTGCAACTGTCGGAATTGGCTAGCAGAGAATCGAATTTTATATAACAAAGCCACACCTCGTATTTGTTTGCTTGAATGCAGATGCCGCCTAAAATTGTATTTGTATCTTAAGTTATAACATATCGATCGTTGTCCATCGTTACTTTTGCTGTTGTTGTTGTTGCTGATATTGGCAGTTGGCAATAATTTATAACTCAATTTTTCATTGTCGCTCGAAACTACTTATTACCATTAAAAATACTTACAATGGCGTTATGCCGCATCTACGAAGTAGATATAAATAAGTAGTAGTATCTTTAGTATCTCTGATATTCAAGTTATATTATTGTGTTGTATTGCATTGTGTTGTGTTGTGTTGTGTTGGATATCCTTCAACTTCAGAGAGTCAAAACACAGCCAGCAAATCGCGCACCAATCAAGTTAGTTTACAACAGACAGAGACATAATAAGTATAGAGCAACGCGTTCAGTATCGATTTGTAATAATTCAGCTGTCATTCTTTCGTTCTCTGTTGTGTTGCAGTGTTTTCTGGGTTTTTTTACATTAGGTTTTTTTTTTTCGTTTTGTATTATTTTCATATAAACGTGCAAAGAATATTAAGTAAAGTTTTCCCCCAAAGTTGTTGAATGCAAAAGATACAAACATACAATAACACACACTACGATTGCATATTACATAGAAAGGCTTATAAAATTACACACGCCTCATGTGTATGCTCAATCGGCTGTCGGTTGTCGGTTGTCGGTCGGTTGTAAGGTTGAGGCGTTGTTTTTATGCTGATCCATCGTCATCGTCTCACATTTGCTGAGTTCGCAAGAAAACACAAAGAAAAAGAAATAAGTTTGCAATTCTTCACAGAGTCAGTCAGAGTATCTGTCTCTCCCCTCTCCGTAGATACTCTTGGCAAAGCAAAGTTTCAGTCTTTTTGATCGTGATATATGCGCTTATGTTGTGTATGATGAAGTTGGTTGGTTGGTTGGTTGCTTGGTTATTGCCAATGGCAAAGGTAGCAATTTTCCATACAACAACAACAACAACAGCAAAAGCAATAAATGAGGAGCACAAGAATGTGCATACTTAAGATAAATTGCTGTGAGATACTTAATTTTTTTTTTTTTTGTATATTTTTCTTTATATAAAGAAAAAATGCTAGTAAAGTTTTTTTTTTTCATGCAAGGAAGCAACCACATATTTTTATGCAATAAAATTGTATTAAAAAATAAAAACAAAAAAAAAAAATGATATTGTGAAAAATTGAGTATTCGATGCCCGGGGCAACCGACCCAACCGATCACATTCCATAGCGACAGCTACACGAGCAACTCCTCCTCAGTAACAGATAGAGGCTGCAAGTTCAATTCGGTTCAAGTAAAGTTAACAAATGACTGCAACAGCAACAGTAACAACAACAACAACAACAACAACACTGTGCGGAAATGAATTGCATGACTTTTACATAACATACATGTACTGTACTAAAGATAAACAAAAAAAAAAAAAAAAACAAAAAAAAAATACACAAATGAACAATAATAAAAGTATCTGAAAGGGTTTTGTCCGAGAGCGCTTGTTTTTACCCATTAAAGATATTTTTAAGGTCGCAAAAAACAAAGTATATAATATTATTATAAATGTACAAAATATTGCTCACAATTGTTGTGTAATTTATATCTAAACAATAGTAAATATTGTAGATACAACTTAAACCAAATATTTGGCAACAACATCGTTTGTGTTGCTTTGAATTTTCCTGAATTTAAGGACACTTGTAATAAACGGAAAATTTTATCAATTTTTCCAATAAACACACTTGGTTTATTGTATTACTGTTATCATAATAAGTATCTCAACTTTGGTGCATATTCTATTATCATAATAAGTATCTTAATAGAATACACCAAGTTTTAAGTCAAGGTTGATAGTTTGTTTCGATCAAATGGTATGAACTTGATCGAATTGAAGTCGTGCTTCCCATTGCTCGCCTGTTTCAAATGAAAGTGGCTCCAAATAATGAGTTTTTGAACAATATTCAGTATTGCTTCTGGCTTGCTTATCAGTTTCATGGAAATGATATTGAGCAGCATTTATTTCAATGTCTGCGTTTAATGATTTCAAGTCTTGCTTCCCATTGCTTGTCTGTTTCATACGAATAAGTTTGAGTAACGCATACTTGAATGTCTGCTGTCTAATGATTTCAGTGTTGCTTCCCATTGCTCGTCTGTTTCAGATGAAAGTAAAGTTTTTGAACCATATTCATTCAGTATTGCTTCTAGGCTGCTAACCTGTTTCATACAAATAAGTTTGACCAGCACGAACTTGAATGTCTGCTGTCTAATGATTTTAAGTCTTGCTTCCCATTGCTCGTCTCTTTCAGATGAAAGTCGAGTTATTTGATGATGTTCGGTATTGCTCATGAGTTTGACCAACGCATACTTGAATGTCTGCTGTCTAATGATTTCAAGTCTTGTTTCCCATTGCTCGACTCTTTCAGATAAAAGTCAAGTTTTTTGATGATGTTCATTATTGCTCATCTGTTTCATACGAATGAGTTTGACCAACGCGAACTTGAATGTCTGCCGTCTAATGATTTCAAGTCTTGCTTCCCATTGCTTGTCCGTTTCATACGAATAAGTTTGAGCAACGCGTACTTGAATGTCTGCTGTTTAATGATTTCAGTGTTGCTTCCCATGGCTCGTCTGTTTCAGATGAAAGTAAAGTTTTTGAACAATATTCAGTATTGCTTCTAGAATACTAACTTGTTTCATACAAATGAGTTTGACGAGCACGTACTTGAATGTCTGCTGTCTAATGATTCCAAGTCTTGCCCATTGCTTGCATATTTCAGCCGGTGGAACCTATGTAGTGCATACAAGTATATGTAAAGTTCCCAACACTGCTTCCCTATTGCTCCTCTATGTAAGTTGAACTGGCTTAAGCAGTGTATACTTGAACTTGCTTTATTGTTTTTCAGATGAAAAGGTTAGACCAAAGTGCATTGGATTGTCTTTCATCCTTATATCTCGTATTGCTTTCTGATACCCATCTAATTCAGTTGAATTTGGCTTACGTAATGTATTCTTGAACAAATTTTGCAGTCTTGAACATCGCATTCTTGAACATATTGCCTAATAGCAAGTCTTGCTTCCCATGATTTGGCCTATTTCATTAAAGTCTTTACTTGAACGGTTTCCATAATTGTTCTCATACTATATCTCAGGTTAATTGACTTAAGTAGTGTGTTCTTGAATTGGTTTCCATTCTTGCTCGACTGTTTTTCTCATGAAAACATTAGACCAGATCTTAGTGGAATGGTTTCTTTAACTGATATGTTTCACATAATCGAGGGTTCTTCAGAGGATTGTGTTCTAGAATATTATTTCTGATTATTTACAAGCCTTGCTTCCCGTTGCTTGTCTGTTTCTCTTAAAAATTTCTTCTCGTTGTTTGTTTGTTTCTCTATTGCAGATGGAATTGATTTAAGTAGAGTGTTCTATTTTAACCTTGCATTTTGAAATAGTTTTTAGTTTCTCATTGTTTCCCAGTACAGTGAATAGGTTTCAGTTTTGAGTAATGAGCTTGAGTAACTTACTTATTACCTACTAAAACTGTTGCCAGATTTGCTTCCCATTGTTTGTCTTCTTCTTGTAAATAATTTGTTTCCTTAAATTTCTTATGATTTTATGATTCATTTTGAATGAAGAAAACTAATAAAGGAAAGTATCTCTATTACTTTTGATTAAAGTGTTGTATCTAAACTTTTATTATTATTGGTAATATTCTCCAAAGATCTGTAATCAATCTAACAATGTTTTCATTAAAAAAGTATCTCAATTTCTAAGTATATCTATTGAACACATCACATCACATCAAATGAACTTGCTTAGTGTTGCATGTAGAACTACACACGGTGTATCTGTATTGCGTTCTTTTCTTTTGTATCTACAACTTGGTATTAAGTATTTCTTATTTTTATTATTGTTATTATAAGTTTTGCTTTGTTATTTTCTTTCTTGTACTTTTGTTTTGCTTTAAAAAGTTACAAAAACAACAATAACAACAACAACAACATGTGAGTGAATAACGCGCTTTGTGTTTTGTTGTGTTGTGTTGAGTTTTGTTTTGTATTATTTTTCAGTAGCAGTTTTGAATGCCATTGTATGTGCAACATAATCTTTTATGCTCGTCGTCTAAAGCTACAAACATACAATACAGATACTCAGATATACTTACTTACAAATATATGTGTGTACATACATTCACACCCATCCATCCATCCATCCATCCATATAGATAGATATACGAGATACATTTTAAAGAAGCCTTAAAGACTTTGTTGAAGACAAAACACACAGTCAAAAGCAAAGCAACAAATGTGCAAGATGCGCACGCGTGTTGTAGAATCAAAGTACAATCTTCTGCTGCTGCTGCTGCTGCTGCCTGTTGCTTATTGTATCTTTTTCGTGTATCTTTTTGAAATTGCTCTCAAATATTTTTAGTGTTGCTGTTGCTGTCGCTGCATAATTATTATTATTCTTGTTGTTGTTGTTGTTGGCTATAAAAATGCAGTTCTCCAGTCTTAGGGACTGATGTCAGACGAAGAAGCGTCTCCGTCGTCGTCGCCGTTCAGCCTCAGTAGGTTGGCCCGGCTTAAGGGTTTCTTGTTTCTTAAACTTGCAGATGTTCCCAGTTATTTCTTTGTCTTTTTGTAACTTTTATATGCAAGTTTTTGTTTTTTTTTGTTTTTGTTTTTGTTTTTTTGTATCTGTTACTGTCTACTGTGACTCCTCTGTTGTTGCTGTGTTTGTGGTATTGTGTAGTCGAGTGATTAAGTCGCTTGATATGTTGTATTGGACTTGGTCTTGGTCTTGGTCTCTTTTTACAACATACCCACATACACACATATGCACAGAGTTTCAAAGAAGAAGATACTATAAAAATAACAAGAAACAAAAGTTTGGAAATAATAAAAAAAAGTGTCTTAAAGAATTTATGAGGAATTTCTTCAATATTTGTTTCTTTTTTTTGTTTTTTTATTTGTATATTTTTCTGTACTTTGCTGGTTTAAGTTTCTTAAAAAGTATCTACCACCTCATTCTCTGACCAAGAGAGACTCCTCACTCCTTTTTCATTGGCTTAATTGTCATTAAGAGCCCACAGAACTCTTTTTCGTGTTGTTGTTGTTGGTGTTCACATTCCTGTGTGTATGTTTCTTTTTCTTTTTAGTTTTTTTTTTGTTAAATTTATAGCCTAATGAAGTGATAAGACCGACAACAAATGAAAGAATTAACGATCGATCTTTCGAATAAACAGTGGAACTGAGGCCATCAACTGAAGGATTTTGTTGTTGTTGTTGTTGTTGTTGTATTGCATTCTTGAAATACTTTTTTACTCACAAGATACTTTTGTTTTTTATTTTTTGTTTTTTGTTGGCTTTTAATGTGAGTATTTTTTGGTTTTGTTGAAATTCTTTAAATGTTTCATTTATGAGCAATGCAACAGAACTGAATAACATAAGAGATATGTATTACATTTACGGTTGTTTTGTTTATGTATCTGTGTATCTGTGTGTGTTTGTATATATAGTAGTATATGTGTGTCAGCCACCAGCAAGCAGCAGCAGCATAATGGAATTTAACTTCGTCATTTGTTAAGCTGTCAAAATGTTTTTTTTTTTTACCTTTTTTTTTTGTTGTGCTTTATTTATTTCGATATTTTTCATTTATTATGTGCAGTGAATAGAATTATAAGTTTGTGATGAAGTTTGTAACACACAGTACTTGTATATTTTTGATCAACTCGTCGAGACTAGTTGATTTACGGTAGCCATGTCCGTGTGTCCCTCCGTCCGTGCGTCTATATGAATGCAAATTAGTCTCTCAGGCTGAAATTCAATCACACGCTGTATATTTATCGGAATCAGCCGAATCGGACTACTAGGAGGGGTACTTCCCATACATATCCAAATTAAAATTCATGTTCTTATTAGAAAAACTTTCTGTTTTTTTGTATTATTGAACTGAAATTTAAACATTATAAATCCCTGGCCCATATTCACTCGCCATGTAAATTTCAAGACCCTAGGGGTACCGAATTGTATAGTTCCCATACAAAATCAAATTCAAATTCATATTCTTATTCGAGAAACTTTCTGGTTTTTTTTTTATCGGTTTAAAATTTAAACACTACAAATCCTTGAACCATATACACCATCCGTATAAATTTCAAGGCCCTTGGATTACTGGATCGTATAGCTCCCATACAAACTCAGATTAAATTTTTGTTCTTATTACGAAAAACTTTTTTGTTTTTTGTGTGAGCGAATTAAAATTTAAACACTATAAATTTCTGGCCCATATTCACTAACCATGTAAATTTCAAGACCCTAGGACTATCGGATTGTATAGCTCCCATACAAACTCAGATTCAAATTTATGTTACTATTGGAGAAACTTCCTGGTTTTTTGTGTTATGGGTTTAAAATTTAGACACTAAAAATCCTTGAACCATATAAATCATCCGTATAAATTTCAAGGCCCTTGGATTACTGGATCGTATAGCTCCCATACAAACTCAGATTCAAATTCTTGTTCTTATTACGAAAACTTTTTTGTTTTTTGTATTATCGAACTGAAATTTAAACACTAGAAGTCTTTGATCCATATTTCTCAACCATATAAATTTCAATATCCTAGGATTACTGGATTGTATAGCTCCCATACAAACGCAGTTACAAATTCTTCTTTTTATTTGAGAAACTTTCTGTTTTTTTGTGATTTCGAACTAAAATTTTAATATTATAAATCCCTGACCCATATTTACCATCCATGTAAATTTCAAGACCCTAGGATTACTGGATTGTATTGCTCCCATACAAACCCAGATTCAAATTCATGTTCCTATGAGAAAAAGTATTTTGTTTTTTGTATTATCGAACTGAAATTTGGATAGTATAAGTGTCTGACCCATATTTAATAACCGTGTAAGTTTCAATATCCTAGGATTGCTGGATCGTAAAGCTTCCATTCAAATATTTTGGTCTCAATGTTGAAATGAATACTGACTATACTTAATCACAAGAGTGTAGGCAAATTGAAAAGCATGAAGAGTATTTGAGCATCGGTATAACCGAAAATAACCTTAATTTTTTCTTGTCTTTTATTTATTTATTTTTTTATTTTGTGATATACAAAACATTCTTAGTTCGTATGATATTTGATTTGTGGGTCAATAGTTTTTTTTTTTTTTTTTCTTGTGTGTGGTTTAATTTTTGGTGGTTTTTTGAGCAAAGATAAGAATTTGAGTTTTAAAGGTTTATCCAACCTCTTAACTTGGACAGTTTGGATTGGAATTTTTATATTGTATCTTTAGTTTTTTTTTTCTATATTTCTTACTACTGTCAATCAAATTGGCATAAAAAAGTCAACAATAATAAGAAGAATAGCAAAATAACATTATAAAGAGATTGATAGACTGAAAGATAGAAAGAAAGAAAGAAGTAGGGAAAACTTCAAGAATACTATAAATGATAGATAAAAGATACAAATAACAAAATAGCAACAACATTTGATGATTGCCATAACAACTGCAACAACAAAGATAAGTTGGTTCGTTCGTGCATTGCATACGCGCCTTTACTATTCTGTGTAGATACTTTTTGTTTTGTTTTGTTTTGTTTGCAATATAGTGTACAAGTAAATATATCTAAAAAGATACTATTCTTTTTTATTTTTTTGTTTTTCTTCTTACATATAAAAGTCGTCGTTGTTAGACACATGTAGGAAAATAGCAATCGAGCAATAAGAAACCGGCTTAAGACGACGACGACAAAACTTCTTTCAAAGCTTCTAAGTACAACAACAACAACAACAACAGATACATAGATACTTCAAGGAGAGTCAACTGCAACAAAATAGTAACAAATATAAAAAGGAGAAGGAGAAAAAAAAAATTGTTGATTAAACTGCTTAAATGCACAAAGCTGACATTCATGTCAAAGCAAAAAGGCAGCAGCAGCAGCAGCAGCAGCAAAATGAAGTAAGAGAATGAAAAAATATACAAAAAATAACAACAACAAATAAATAAGAACATTTTATAAACGCCATGTTGTTGTTGTTGTTGTTGTTGTTGCTATTGCTTTTTGTAATGTTTGCAAAACTATGAAGAAGCGAAGCAAAGTGAAGAAATAAAAATGCAAAAGGAAAAAAAAAATTAGAGTGCAAATATTGCAATTGCAAACATTTGTAATAATGATGATCATAATGATGATGATGATAGGAGAGTATAAGAAGAGAAGAGTGAAGGGTGTAAGATTTGTAGGGGGCATGACAGCAAGTGTGGAATTGCAGCAATTGCTGGCTGTTGGCTGTTGGCTGCTGCTGATGTTGTTGTTGCTGTTTCTGTTGATTGTGGCTGCCCCCTGTTGAGAAATATGTGCACACATTCAATGTTTCTAGATATTTATTGTATATGTGTGTGTGTGTTTGTGTGTATGAAGAAAAAGATACACACATTGAGATTGAGCAGCAGCAGCAATGGCGGCAATAAACAGCAATAGCAGCAGAGGAATCCATTGTAGATGTGCGCCCGTTTGTGTCTATTAAATGAATCTTTGCGAATGTGACAAGAGCAACAGCAGCAGCACCAGCAAAAGCACAAGCAATGTAAAGATATTTTACTTAAAAAAAAAAAAACATAGTTGAATCAACAGAAGAGAAGGAGATGAGATGAGTGGTGAAAGGAGGAGTAGTTGTACTGATTTCTTTAGTGAAAGGTGAAAGATGAAGATATGAGAGGGTGTGTGTTCATCATCATCATCATCATCAAATACAAATTTTTAACACAAAGATGATTTCTTAGGGAAATAACAAGAAATTTAAAGATAATTTTCAAACAAACAAATGAATTGATTGTTCAAAATTTGTTAAATTGAAATAATCATTGAGTTAAATAAGGAAAGAAAAATGTGAAATGGAAATGGAAATCTTTGAAAATAATTTTTTATTAATTAATTTCTTAGTAAATTTAGCTATAAGTTTCCTTGGCTGAAAAGCCTCCAATGAAATCTGCTTGTCATCCTATTTGTTAATAAAACTTTCAAGTTTCCAAAAAAAAAAAAGCTGTAGAAGACCAAATAAATGAAGATGCTTCAGTAGAATTTGTACAATCAAATGGTAGCAGTAACAAAAATATAAAAAAGAAAAAATCCCAAAGGAATCTGCTTTGTCACCGAATTTGTAGGGAGACCTAAAACCCACTGATTTAAGGGACTCAAACATCACCTGATATAATTTAATATTTTAAACTAAACGATTCCATAATAATTTTTTATTTATATAAATTAAATTATAAATGTTTTTCTGGGTTTTTCTCTGGGTTAATCAGATCAGACCGCGTAACCTGAAATTTAAACAACGAATTCTTATCTCCTGACATTGGTAATCACTGAGACTAATGTATATGATAGTTTTGACAACAATTTCATTGATATGTGTCAGTATTTCAGTATACAAAAAGCCTAAAATTCTCAAGGTATTTTGTTTAAAATGGACGAGTAATTGGAAACAAAACTGTGAAATTCAGAATAAAGCAAAGGAAATCAATAAAATTGCTTAAGTTAACTAAATTTATATATAAGTGCAATAATAGTTTTCTATAGAAGATGATATTTTTTACTACTAAATGAAGACGCTCAAGTCATTTTGTCAAAGGAAAGCAGTTGGATGTAAAGTTCTCTAAGAATGAATTGTGGTTTGTCAATCCGAAATCAAGGATGAACATAAAAAATATTTATCGGAAGCCAATTCAATTCTGGAAATTCTTCAATGAGTCTAATCTAAACGAATAGTTGTTAGTATGCCATGCATTTTAAGTCAGAAACTCGTTCATTTACCGCTATTTAAGGGTTCCAGCTATCACAGAGAGGAGAGATCGTCAGGCAAAACAACAGACATGTCTCACATAATTGAATGACTGGACAATAGTAGTCACATACACACATCCTCTGGATCTTCCCTTCCCATTTTCCTGACGACTCATCAGACATCTCCCTTGATAAAGTAGACATTGTGATTTTCTTCCTGTCTATTTAAATTCGCCTGTTAAAGTCTTTGAAAAGACAAATTTCAATTATAAAAAAAAAAAAAAAAAAAATAAAAAATTGTGTGCCTAAAATAGACGAGCCTTGGGAAGCAGAAAGACAGAAAAATTACAAATGAAGGACAAACAGAATACTAATATTTCACGATTAACATACTTTTTTTGTAAATAATTTTATATAAAATTTCTAGTTTCCATTAAACAGAAGATATTTTTTTCCTATTAAATGCACCAAGGCGTTTTGTTATTTCATTAAAACAAAATAAATAAAATTTTTATATAGAAAAATACAAAAAAAAAATATTCATTTAAAAATATATTTGTTAATTAAAAAATTATTCCTGAGAAAATTAAATAAAATTCATTCGAATTCGCGCATAAATTAAAAGTAAAATAAATGCAAAAAAAATATGAATAAATAATAAAACTAATAATAAAGGAAAAAAAAAAATTATGAATAAGAAAGATGAAGGAAAATGCAAAAATTCGATTGCCCTCATAAATTGCAGTTCAAGTGATATTATTTTTGTGTTGCTTTTAATAAAATGCACATACCAATGGAGGAGGAGAACAAACACCACATCACCACCACCACCACCACCACCACCACCACCACACATACTATTTAGATAAATATTTCTCTCGATACAAAGATACTACTTTAAACGCATCAGATACATATGAACGCGAACTACTTTACTCGTTGAATTGAATTGCTTTTGAATGCAATGCAATGCAATGTAACAACAATTTACATTGCATTCAAAATGAGAAGTCAAATGAAAAAATATTTTTCTAAGCATAAGAAAACACGACGACACACTGTTCTATTATACACTTCCCATTAATATATGTATTGTATACCCTACCCTGCTACTACTAAGGAGGAAGGGTTTATCCACAAACAGATACGCGCTTTTCATACTCAACATTCACTTCATTTAAAGACCCTTCTCCCCACCCATGCAACATACAACATACCAAATGACAAAGCTTGGTAAGCAAGAGCAAGAGTAAAAGGAGAAGGAGAAAGAAAAGGCATATGGCATATGGCATGGCATGGCATGGCAAAGTAAAGCAAAGCGCGCAACAAGTCACGTCAACTTAAAAGATACACAACATTCGTTCGTTCGCTCGCACAACTCAACTCAACTCAACTCAACTGAACTCAACTTGGCTCTCAACTCTGCTCAGCCTATTTCCAAACAGAAAAATGTGTGTACATTTAAACTCTTTCATTCCATGCCATTCGCATTTGTTGTTCACTCATAGTACAACAACAATCTACACTCACACTTTGCTGTATGCTGTATCTGTTTGTTGTTGTAAGAGTATCTCATCTCCTCCACTTAACAATCTCCTCTCATAGTAAACCATGCATCCATCTATTGCATTGCATTGCATTGCATTCCCCTTTTCTTTTTTTTCAACTTAAAAGAAATAACAACAACAATAACAAAACATACTACAGCAACAACAATATCAATAGATACTATACTACTACTACTACTACTACTACTACTACTGTTTATACTTAGTTTGTTGTTGCTGTTATTGTATCTAACATTGCATTGCATTGCATTGCCATTGCATTGCTTTTGCCCCCAAGTAGCGCATGCAACTATGTGATGTGCAGTTCATTTGTATCTGTAGAGTTGAGTTGGTAAACAACCAAGCAAATGATCAAATGTATCTGTAGGCAACAACACACACATTCATATATGTATGTAAGTACTATGATTGTGTATTTATGTATCTGTAAAGTGAGCAAAGCAAAGCAAAGCAAGTCAAGCAAGCGAACGATCAAAAATGTATGTATATTTGTATGCACTACATGCAGTTGTATCTATGTATGTATCTATGTGTGTTTGTAATGTGGTATTTCTGCTTTTAATCGTATGTTGTTCGTTCCTTTCGTTTTTTTGTTGTTGTTGTTGGTTCAATCTTTCTTCATTCGTTCGTTCATAGCAAATAGCAAAGTTGCCCCGTACATTTTTAGAAGAACTTGTCAAAACCGCATTCCTGCATCTCAGTTGACTTCGCTGTCGCTATCAATGTATCTGACTCTGACTCTGACTCTTTACCCCCAACAGCAACATCAACATCAACAGCAGCATTGAGTGAATCAATGTGTGCAGCATAGCAAAGCAAGCAAAGCAATCATTTGCTATTTGTTTGTTTGTTTGTTTGTTTGTTTGTATCGAACAAAAAAGTATCTATAATCATCATGAGTGTGTGTATCGTTTTTAGCTGTGCGGGCGCATTTCTCATTGCATTGCATTGCATTGCTGCACTCTGCATATTTTTCATTTGTATCTCGTTTTGGTTGCGTTTGACTTTTTCATTTTGTAAAATTTTTTCGTATTTCTTCTTCTTCTTCGCTTTGACTCTTTTTTTTTTTGTATCATTTAACGCGCGCGCACATTTGAGTTATTTATGGATCTGTGTGTGTTTGTGTGTGTGTGTGTGTGTGTTTTCTTTGTTTGTTTATTTTGTTTGCTTTTGGAGTAATAATAATAACAATAATAAAGCTCATTTTGTATTTAGATACTTTTTTTTTAATTTCTGTTTGTGTGTAATAATTAAATATCATAAAAAAATAAGAAGAAATAAGAAAAAGGTGACGGAGAGGAGTAAAGTAAAGTAAAAGTCAAGTGCTGCCACTTATATAATAATTAATGATACATTTGGGAGACGCGCGTGCGCGCAACTCAAAATATGGGAATACAAAATCAGAAGAATAGAACAAACAGATGAAGAGGGAAAATTAGTTTTGTATATTTCAAAATCCATGGCCAAATTTGGTTAGACTTTTAGTTATTGACCATAATTGGTTAAGCCACAAAACAAAAAAGATGACAAGGTGACAAAGAGAGAAACAGAGAGAGAGAGAGAGAGAGAGAGAGAGAGAGAATGAGACTTTAGTAAATTTGCATTTTTATTTTATTTTTATAACCACAAAAATTCCTAAACGGGGAAACAATAAAATAAAAGAAAAAAAAAATAAAATAGAAATTCAAATAAAAATATTCTTTCGTTGGAATGCCACAAACTAAAATCAATTATATAAAAATGTGAATAATATTAAATTAAAAAAAAAAAAAAAACAACAAAAATATAGAAAGAAATTTTAATCTTTTTAAACCTTTTTAGTGGATTTTTTTTTCTACTATTCGATTCTTGTTTGGTTTTTTTTTACACAATAGTCGCCATATTTGGTGGATGAGTATGTTAATGTTTGAAACCAAACCAGAAAGCATAGAAGAGAACAAGAAATTATAGTAGGCAATAAAAGACAAATCAATTAAGGTTTCATCCACATGTTTCTTTCCAATTAGTCAATTGTTGATGAGAATAAGAAATAAATCTGAAATTTGGTATGTTGGTTTAATAGAAAGGAGACCTGGTAGCCTCGCTGCTGAGATAAGTAGCCATTGACCCTGATGTTGTCTTCTAGTGATTCCAGGACAAAATTCTTCTGAGCATAAAATGTGCATTACATCTGGCATGGCATTTCAAGTCGTCGCAAGATAGATAAGTAGCCATTGCCCAATTGAGGTCTTTCAGTGATTCCAGGACAAAGTACATCTGATCTGAATTAATTCTCAATTTTTGCCATTTTCCACTATTGACGTTGCACATGCAATACCAAGCGACCGGGGTTTGTATGGGAGCTATACGATTTAGTAATCCTAGGAACTTGAAATTTACATGGTCGGTGGACATAAGTCAAGGACTTACAGTGTCTAAATTTCAGTTTGATCATGCAGAAGTCAAAAAACTTTTTCTAATAAAAACATGAATATAGTATGGGGTTTATATGGGAGCTATACGATACAGTAATGCTAGGGTATTGAAATTTACAAGGGTGAGGGATATGGGTCAAAGATTTATAGTATTCAATTTTCATTTTGATAATACTAAAAACAAAAAAGTTTTTCTAATAAGAACAAAAATGTGAGTCTGGATTTGTATGGGAGCTATTTGATCCAGTAATCTTAGAGTCTTGATATTAACATGAGTGGTGGACACAAGTTAAGGATTCAATGTGCCTAAATTTCAGTTTGATCAAGCAGAAATCAAAAAACTTTTTTCTATTAAGTACAAGAATTTAGTACGGAATTTGTATGGGAGCTATACGATCCAGTAATGATAGGATCATAAAATTTACAAGGCTTTTGGACATGGGTCAAAGACTTATAGTGTTCAAATTTTATTACAACAACACAAAAAAGTTTTGGTAGCATATATACATTCCTTTTGAATCTGTAAATCTTGAACAAGTGAATTCCGAAATTTCGCCACTTGCCTCTGTTAACGTCTATTATGAATTCCAATTCAATTATGAATTCCATTTTCTGTATGTTAGTTTCTTTTAAGATCCCGTGTGTAAAGTTTTTATTAATGAAATATCATTTCTATTCTTAGCTCTTAATTAACCAACCATAATCTACCAAGTCTTGGACATATAAGTTGCAATGCAGTTATATTTGTATACGATTTCCAAATAACATAACCATCTGGACCAAAAAACCTGAATTATTTCTCAGAGGATAATCTGATCTTTTGCCACAGAAGGCGAGTTCACTTCATGTGACGCATGGAAGTAAAGACGGAAGGTGTGTGGTATCATTAGTCAGAGTCTCTGAAGACCTTTTCCTGCAATACTTTTGTATCATGTCCCATTATTTTTTAAAATCAATATGACTGAAAGTGTGGTATAGGATAGGGTATTATCACTTAGTTGAACTCAACTGCTTAGTTAGGGTGAAAACTTGTGTTTATTTATTTATATTTTAATTTAAAATTCCCAAAAGGCATTTTAAAAAAATGTGTAGAAAATTATTTATTTAATTGTCAATAAATTAAAACTATAAAAAGAAAAAAGGAAATAAAATTAAAAGAAATGTATAGAAAAGAGAAGAAATGAAATGAAATGAAAAGAAAGACAAAGGAATTTTGTCATAACAATAATAAAAATAAAAAATTAATTGCCTCATTTGACTTGCGGCATGCCGCATCTAATGAATTCATCTGTATTATGATGTGTGTATCTTATAATATTTTTATCTAGTTTCTATTCACCACCCCCAACCATGATGATCATCATCTCTAAACAAAAAATCCTTCATTTCTTTCTTTGTTTTTATTAAGTATTTTCATTCATTTTTATTCGTTCACATCAAAATTATTTCTTGCGTTTTTCATTGAATTACAAAAAATATAAATCATAAAAAACAAAAAATATAAACCATAAAAAAAATATAAAAAATATTCCCATTGGAAATTTTTTCACAAGAAATAAACATTTTCAGTAAAATGAAATTTCATGCAAAAAAAAAAACTAAAAAGGAATTTTTTGTTTTTGAAATTTTTTCAGCTTTTTTCCGTTGAAAAAATGTTAATCAGAAAGAAAAAAAAATATATAAAAATTTCACATAAACGCATTGTGGAGGAAGAGGAGAGCAGTAGATAAGACGCGGGGTACAGAGGCAGGCGACAGTGCAAAGAAGAATTTCAAAGAAGCGAAGAATTGAAAATGAGGCAAGAAAATGCGCAGATACATTTTTATTACATTTTGCTTTTAATAATGCATATGTATAGATGTGTATGTGTGTGTGTGTGTGTCTGTATTATGTGTGTGTGTGTATCCAGCATATTAAAATTGATATTTGTACATTCTTATAGTAGTCGTTATTTGTTCCACGCACCACGTTTATTATAAATTATTTTATTATAATTATGTATCGTGTGTGTGTGTGTGTGTCTTAGTTTTATATAATTTTTTTTATTTTATACATTTCTTTTTTTCTTATAATAATTTTTATAATATGAGAAGTTTTTTATATTTTGCGCTTTTACGACGAGTCGATTGTTCGGCATTGTTGTTGTTCGTCGTCGTTGTTGTTGTTGTTGTTGTTGTTGTTGTTGTTGTGCTTGGTATGTGAAGGTCGCAACAGTTGTTTAATGACACGATCTACAACAAAACTCGACAATAAAAAAAAAACCAAGACGACAACAACGACGACGATGCTGTCGCGTGACTGCAAATCATGAACAAACAATGCATGCAGATACATTTTACACACACAAACACACACACACAGATACATTTTAAATAGATACTATACAATTATTCTACATATTAAAAATGGATACACTCAGTCATAGCTCAGCATATAAATTTCAATATTTTAGATTCATTGTACAATACTTGTGTTTTTTAACATCTGCTCATGATGATTTTACTACTATTGTACTTCACATTTATGTCATACAAGATTTTAATGTCATATAAACATTTAAATGCTATAAATTTACTCAGTTGATTATGACAAATTAGATCAATTGAGTCTAAACCAAATCAAATTTGCATCAAAGAAATGTATCATTATTTTTGCATGAATTCATCTCATTTATTGTAGCATAGTTAGAATGTTCCGCTATAAATATGCACTGTTATGTCAAGATTCTCTTGAACATCATCTCATTAATCGCCATCAGCAGGAAGGATCGCATGAACATCAATATTGAGACCGATAGGAAGCTATACGATCCAATAATCGTAGGGTGCTTGCATAGTGAGTATGGGCCAGACACTTATCTGTCCAAATTACAAAAAACAAAAAAGTTTTTCGAATAAGAAGCTGGGTTTGTACTGATGAGCTATAGGTCCAGTAATCTGGAAATTTACATAGGGATTTATAATGTATAAATTTCAATACAATGATGTCGGGTAAGTAATCATGACAGTTTTTAGCTAATTTCAGTATCGGAGCTAACATCCATAAACTAGGATCGTGAAATTTTGGTCTGGTATAGAGAACAGAACTGTATAAATGTAGTTGAATACAAAAAACAAAAAAGTTTTCTTATAAGAACAGGAATTTGAATTGAATGGGATTGGTCCACATATTTCACATTTCCATGGTTGGTAAGTCCATTCAAATATTTCAGTTCGATAACAAAAAAATTTTAACGAACAGAACTTTGATCAAAGTTTAATTGTCGCACTTTGTTACACTTGACTTTGCATTATTTTTTACTTTAATTGAATTATTGGTAATATTTTAAAATATATTAAAATATTACAAAAGCAAAAGTAAAGATTATTAGTTTCGTATCTTGTAGATTTGTCATGTTGATAACTTGCTTTATTAGATACATTTTTTGTTTTGTTTGACTACATGAGTATCGACAACTAGTCAAAGTGTCATGTTTCAGTTCATTTGTTGGAACTGAATGAGATACATTTTTTGTTTTGTTTGACCACATTAGTTGTATGTCATTGTTGTTGTGTATTAACTGAAACTCGATTTATTACTTGTACTTAGTCTTTGTGTCATTATCTTTTTCTCTTTTATTTACCCTTTTTTGTTTTGTTTTGTTTTGTCTTTCATTTTGTATATTTAGGTGAAAATACTCAAAAGAATGAATTCGTAGAATGAATTGTCAGCAACAGCAGCAGCAGCAACAACAAACAAATATGAAAAACATCATCATCATAATCATCATAAAAACATCAAACATATTTAAAAATAATATAAAAAAAAGCACAGGTGGTCAACTTGATGATGATGATGATGATGACGATGGACATTGGACATTGTTTTCGTGTGTTTGTCTTCTGCACTTCACTGGAAACTATGTTAATTTATTTATTCTTTAAAATTTAGGTAAAAAATTATTTATTTTTAATAGGAAAATTCCTTCGTGTCTGTTAAAATGTCATAAATGTTGAGGATTGGGTGGGTGTGGGTGTCTGATGTTCAAAAACACAATTTGTTTTGTGTTTAATTCAAAAATCGCATACCACAAATTTTTGTTGACGTATTCAATTTTAATTTATTTATTTTTGCAAATTTTATTTATATATAATTTTTTTGGCAAAATTTCTACTTTAAATTAAATATATGTAAACATGTTTTGTTTTTTCAATTTAGACATTTCTTGATTTAGTAATTTTTAATGATTTAAAAGAGATTTTTGATTTAAAAATTTTGCAAAATTCGATCTTTAATTTTGTTTTGTAATTAATCTTTTCTTTTACTAACTTGGCTTTTGATCGGATTGATTGGTAATAGAACGAAGAACAAATAATTCTTGGGAGATTCTGGTCCCTCTGAGGTTGTTCCTTCTTTTATTTGCTGATGTTTGGGTAAAGCAAATTCCAGAAATGAGATTATGAGTTATTTTTTAGGGTTCCGGACCCAAAGGGTACCAAAATGGAACCCTATTGCAGAGACTTCGTTTTACGTCCGTCCGTCCTCGGGTCATATCTCATGAACCGTAATAGCTAGAGAGTTGAAATTTTCACAGAATGTGTAGTTCTATTCAGGGATCAGCAACAATATTAAAACTAATATATTTTCAAAAACCTTAAATGGGTCCCCATACTAGAAAAATTTTGGATTGTATGGCAGCTATACGATCCAGTAATCCCACGATCTTGAAATTTAGATGGTTGATGGCTATACATCAGAAACATATATTGTCAAAATTTCAGTTTGATCGGACCACTAGGGAGTGTACCTCCCATACAAACCCCCATTAAAATTCAGATTCTTATTAGAAAAACTTTTTGGTTTTGGACACTAGAAAGTACTGATAAATGAGCGGTACATTTGTTGGAATCAGTCAAATCGAACCACTAGGGGTAGTACCTCCCATACAAACCCCAATCTAGTACGGAACCCTCCGTGTACGAGTCTGACTCGCACTTCGCCCATTTTTTTCGACTGCGGACAGTTTTGGTTTAGGCTAGGCTAAGTTACGCAGGTCGTAAGAATTCGAAGCCTTACAGTCCATAATGATGCCTGAATTCAGAAAAGATGCCTCTGGAAACAACCCAAAAATTCAACGACGATGTTGTGTCAATTTTGGCTTCTGCAGAAGAACAGTTTCTTTATCTTTCTTATTACAGTTGAGACAGAAGGCTTATTGTGGATCATGCATCCTAAGGACCTTTGGCCCAATGGGGGGGCATTGTTCTGTTCGGACTCTTGTACTATACTTTTGGGATTGGATTTCTTCCAAAAGTTTGACAAGCTACTCGGTTTTCTTTCTTGTCTCTGTTTTTACCTTCATATGTAGTGATCGTTCAGGATCAGTCAAATTTTCAAATCATTCGCCTTGTATTACAAAAAACCCATCTTGGTTATCAATTTGTTGGACAACTTCTTTTCCTTTTCAGATCACCAGAGGACCCAATAAATTTCCAAAAACATAACTTTTAACTTCTATAACAAACAACACAGAAGTCAAAAAAAATCGCTAAACACAGTTCCAAATAAAGGATACAGTTAAAAATAAAATGAAATCTTATAACAAAAATTGCAAATAAATGAATTTAAATAAATTTTACCTAAAACAAAATAAATTCCTTCATTTATTTTAATTTTATATTTATTTCATTTATTTATTCATTCATCCATTGATTTCGTTTCATTTAATGTATTTTATAGATATATAATTTATGTACATAAAATACAATTAGCCTTGATGATTTATTTATTTATTTTATTTGAAGATTGTTTTTATCTCTTCTCTTCGTCAAACGATCGATCAATGACCAATTGTTGTGATATGACGAAATTCTTGACCTTCCTTTGTGAAAGAAAGCCTTGCGAACTTTTGATTAAGTGCCTCCTCCCCCATTCTCACAATCTGATCAACATCAACATCAACACTTACATATGTCACATAGTCATTCATACAATAAATATTTAAAAGTATGTAAATCTCTTTGAGAGATAAAAAATATTTTGTATACAAAATTCAACAGTTTTGTTTGTTTGATGCTGCTGCTGGTGCTTTTGATTCTAAAAAAATCAAATGAAAAATTCCATTAGAGTAATTTTTTATCATGGCAAATGTTGTAGAGGAGGAAAAGTTCAATGATTTCGTGGAATTTTTAAGTTTTTAAGTAACCCTGAAATTTGTATATTGTTTTGTACTCACAAGCAACACATTTATCTATCCACAATATCATATGTAAATTGACACACACACATACACACACACACAAATGAACATGCCCAGTATGTGTTAAAAGTAAACAATAGTCGTACAACTAAAGAAAAATCATATGAATGCGCGCGGCGGCGGACCTCATTTGTTCAACTCGCTCAACAAGTCATAAATATCATAAATTTCAATTGAAATGAAATTTTTATGTGAACAAAACAACACAGCAGCAGCAATATATATAAATTTTGTTGTATCTATGATACAAACACACACACACAAACACACACATACTTAGTTTTAGATACATGTATCGCCGCTTAGAGTTGGCATAATGAAAATTCTACTCATTTGTATGCAATTGATGGCTTGCATGGCGCAAAAATTTATTTCAATTGTAGACATTGGAATGTTTTTCCATATCATTTTTGATGTTCATGTTATTGTTGTTGTTGTTGTTGTTGTTGATGATGTTTGTTGTTATTTTTTAAATAACCAACGCCCGCATTCAATATTTTTCGAGTTGAGTTATAAAATATCTAAAAATGTATCTTTGTTTTGTATCCAATTGTTGTTGGTATGCAACTTTCCACTTGAAAGCAACAAAATTTAATAAGAAATTAAGTTTTTTTTTGTGCTTTTGGGCAGTTCAACAATATTATACTCTTTCTTTCCTTTTACCCTTCTTGGTGTATTATTATATTGTATTTACCTTGTTCACGTTACTAAAACTACTGACTAATGTCTTTTGGCCATCATCATCATCATTATCATCATCATCATCATCAACATCAACGAGGTTTGCCCACGCATTTAAATGACGGACGACAACTCGAATCGATTCGACGAGTCTCTTGAAGAAGTTAAGCTAAAAAGGTCATCATCATTATCACTTTCAACATTATCATCATCATCATCATCATCATCATCATCATCATTTTTCGGCTTTTTTAACTTCTCTTAACATTTTGGTTGCTTCTTTCTTTCTATGGTTCAGTTCACTTCAATTTGACAGTTTATTTCTTTGAAAGTCTTTTCATTTTGTCTTTCTTTCTTTCTGTCTTTCTTTTTGTCAACATTTTTAGTTCAACAAGAAAACAAGAAAAGAAGAAAAATTGTTGTCTTACTTACTTAAAGGCATTTGTAATTGACACCCACTTAAAGATACATAGATACTTTGCTTTGTATTACAATATAGGTACAATATAAAATATATAAAGAAGAAACAAAGAAAAATATGAATGGTAGGCGGCGGCGGCGGCGGCGGCGGCGGCGTCTCTTTTGTATGTTAAAATTATTAAAACATTTTTCAATGTTAATCCTCCTAAGATACAAGAAATTTTGATTTTATTTTTTCATTGTAAAAAAAGAAGATAAAAAATTATATTTCAATAAATAGGAAATAGGAGAAAAGAGGCTCAGAAAATCATCATAAAAAAACTTATCAAAAAAAAGTCATAAACCCTAAAAAAAAAATAAAAGAAACATCTAAGTCACAGAATAAATAAAAATAGATAAAAATTTTAAAGTTTTCGTAGCTTTTAAAAATGACAAAGTGTCTTAAACATTTTACTCATCAAAAAATTTAGGTTTAGAATGACTTTTGTTTATCATCATCTTCAATAAACTGAAGTTGATGATCTGTGAAGGGCGGGCATGTATTGGACATCAGGTGTCTGTTGAGGTTCCTAAACTTTTCTAAAAGAAATCAATGTAACTTACAACACCCTTTTTACTTATGTCCATCGCCATTAAGAAGGTTTAGAACATTTCTTCAAACTGCTTCAATGAACTTGACAATGTAAAAAGACTTCAGGTGTCTTTTCTAATAGAAATTGGTGTATCTATCTTACAACATGTTTTTACTCATGTTCTGTAATATCAACAAGAAGACTTAGAACTTTTCTTAGGACTTCTTGATGAACTAGCCGATCTAAATGGACGTTAATTGATTTTTGAGATTATCAAGCTCTTGTAACAGAAATTGTTCTGCGAAGGTTAGAATTTTTCTTCATTTTTCTTTCTTCCTCAGAGAACTTTGATCCAAAAGGATTTCAGTTTGAGGTTTCTAAACTCTTCTCACATATATTTGTGTAGCATGCAACACCCTTTTGCTCATGTCCATCGCCATTATGAGATATTTGTTTATACTTTTTCAATGAACTTGACAATTTCAAAAGAATTCAGATGTGTTTTGAAGTTCCTAAACTCTTCTAGCAGAAATTGCTTGATCAACAAGGATCTTAAGAACGTTTCTTCACTTCTTCCATAAACTTGACGATTTCAAAAGTTAAGGTGTCATTTGAGTGTCCTAAACTCTTCAGATTGGTGGATCCCCTAAGGTTAAGGAGTTTAAGAACGTTTCTTCACATACTTCTTCCATGAACTTGATGATCTGAAATGATTTCGAAGAGGCAAAAAACAGTGTTGTTGTCAGAAACAAACGCTGATGCACACTAATTATTGTTGACAGATGTCAAACATTTCCAATGGAATAGGTAATCGCTTCCAAAATCGGACACAACTTGCAGGTGGAGCCATCTTTTGAAAACGGACTGAACTAATTTGTACTCCTAATAATAGAAATTGATTGAAAGGAAAATATTGTATTGCACCATAAAGCAGCAGCCATTCATAAAGAACAATGAATGCTAGTTGCTTGTATCAACAAAAAGTAATAAAATTTCATTGAAGATTTAAGTTTTATTGATTAAAATGCGTTGTCTATCAAAGAAGTTCTGGAATTCTGATAAGATTATTTAACGTATTTAACTTATTGATGATAAATTCATTTGTTTTATATCTCTAAATAGTTTTGTTACTTTAAGAAAAAGAGTAGACATGATGGCAAATTTAGATGCCACTTGCTTGCTATTAACTTGAAGGACACATAGTTTTAGTACATCAAAACTGTAGTTAGTTGTAAGTACAGTTCTCCCACTTCAAGATGATGTATCTGAAAGAAATTCCATGTAACCTCAGCAGTTTAAAATCTCATTCACTCACTCACTGTTTTCATTTGAGTACCAAGACTTGGTTGGGCCTTTCATCTGACATTTCTAACATTTAAAGTTCTCATCACTGACTATTTCTATTCTATTTCTATTTCTTTGAGTATTTTGTCTATTAATTGTCAATAAAATACAATACAATAGTCGTATAATAAACAAACTGAGACACATAGACGACGGACGATATCTTGATAATTTTTAAGTTTAATTAAAATTCCAATGATTTCAAAATGTTTTCATTTCTTAATTTTATTTCTTCATTTATTTAATCTTATCAAATCATACAACTAATTCAATTCAATTCAATTGAATTTATGAATAAAAATCATAATAAAATATAATAGAAATAACTTTTGTTATTATTGTCAATTAGATTATCTTCAGATTGGGGATGGGAATGTGGGGATAAGTGATATTTTAAACAACAACAGCAACAAACAAAAAAATAACAAACAAAAAACACATGATTTTTATTTGTCTTGCATTGAAATAAGACACTAAAAATAGTTGAATTTTTTATTGTTATTATTATTATTATTGTTGTTGTTGCTATTGCTATTGCTAAATTGTTGTTATCAGTTGAAATATTTTTGTGGGGAAACATAATAAAAAAAAAAACAAAAGAAATGAGAAATAAAATAAAGGTCGTACAGAGAATACAAAATGCTGATTACTCGTGCATTCCATTCCTTCGCCTTCGCCAACCTTAATTTTTAATCTTATCAATAAGAAACAATGAAAATATTCTTTTAATTTATTTTTATAAGAATATTTATATCTTTTGTCTGAGTAAGAGTGAGTTGTGTATCTTTTTGTTATTGTAGTTTTAAGTATTTAGTTTGCGTCATAAAAATATTATAACAAAACTGTGGAATATAATTCAAATTCAAATGAAATTAACAGCATTTCCTGTGCGACAAAGTTAATCAAGTTTTCACACAACACCATCACCATCACCATCACCAATAACAAACAGCAGCAGCAGCAGCAATAGCAGTAAGTGTCAGAGATTGCATTAGATACTCACTCACTTACTCACTCACTCACATCACATTCAAGTGAGATACCATTTATCATGAGATACTGTTTATCATGTATCGAATGTATTTATTTGTGGTAACAAAATGCCAACACAATAAAACAACATTTCCTTCCGGCGAGTCGACGACGACGACGACGACGACGACACTTTACACCAATCCAACCAAACCAAAACAAAAAACCAAGTTAAGTCAGTCAGTCAACTGTAGTCGAGTTAACTCAAGTCATGTGAAGTAGTAAGTAGTCAAGTTAATGTCAAGTCATGTGAAGTTGTAGTCTGTCAAAGTTGCGTACAAACATTTTCTTGAATATTTTTCTTAATTGAATTTCAATTATTTTTCTTCATTTTTGATTATTTTTTTTTTATTCAATTTAATTGAATAAAACGGAAATGCTGCTGCAGCCGCAAGTAATAATAACAACACAAATATTGTAGCTGCTGCTTATCACATCATTTAAAATTTAAATAAATTTCATTTCTATTAAATTTTAATTGAAAAAATGTATTTTATAAAGAAAAAGGGGGAAAAAAATCTTTGGTATGTGGAAAATGCTCGCTGTCTGCATATTTTGTATGATTTTTAATAATTTCCTTTTTTTATTTATGACTAAAATTTTATAGCAAGTCATTGAACCAGCAAGCGGAAGAGAAAAAAGAAAGAAAAAGATGGTAAACAATAGAGAAAAAAGGAGGAAACCTTTGTTGTTTAAGTTTGCCTCAATTATACCAATTCTTAGTTCATATCTCACATTTAATTTGTATCTATTTCAGTTTAGTGTCTCACACCACCTCAGTTTAAATGACAGCAAAATTTGCTTTGATATAAATTTTATTATCTTTTTATTAAATCCAAGAAATGTGACGGAAATCAAAATACGATGATGCTTCAATACAATATAATACTACAATATTCTGTATTATTGTGTGACCATCTTCTTTAGAAGTTTCACTTCCATATTGTTTTTGCCCAAATAGCTCCAATATCATAATAACATCGTCAAATTTTGATTTTCGTCACATTTCATTTTCATATTTTTTGGATGTACTCCCCTTCGCTAAAGAAGTGTCACTTCAAAAACACTGTGATGCTGTCTTTTAGATGTTCAACAAGGAAATAATAGAGTCTTGCATTCAGGCAAAGCAGACAGCATAGATACCTTTGTTTCTCAACTCATCTCTTAAGATGTAAGCATCTGTAAGTTGTTCTCTATTCATACTTTTTAATCAGTTTTTGGTGAGTATTCAACTTCAGTTTAAGAAAACAAATTTTGTTTCAGGAAAAGTTGTGTCAAATGTAATTTAGTGGAGGTAATATAGACGTGTCAAGATCTCACCTCTTTTAAGCCAATAGGAGGGACCCTTTGATTTGACACAGACATAGAGTGGATCTGATTTGAAAAGCTATGGAACATCAAAATACACCTAATATCCATAACAGTCAGAAAGAAATATGAAGAAACGTTCTAGACCTTCTTGATAATGAAGCTGGTCATGATGAATGAAAAGGTGGTGTAAGTTAAAAGATTTAATTCTTAGAATAGTTTAGGAGCTTCAAGAAACACACGAAATCATTTCAGATCGTCAAGTTCATGAAAGCAGTATGTGAAGAAACGTTCTTAACCTCCTTAACCTTAGGCTTTTCCCCGGAGATCCACCAACCTGAAGAGTTTAGGACACTCAAATGTCACCTGAATTTTTTAGGATTTTGTCTTAGTAATCCATATTGTTGGCCAAGATCCGAGAGGAAATCATCAAACAAAACTTAGTTACTTACAAAATACTGAATAACAACACTCAATCACCTTCTTGAATTCCTTAATTTCTTAAATGAAATCGATTCATAAGTCCATTTTGTGCTTTTCCAGAATTATACTTTGTATGATCTTAAATTGAAGTAGGATTTGATGTTGATCTAAAGAAAAATGATTAAGTTTTAACTTGAGATGAATACAATATATTCATTGCAATTGCAATATGATCAATATTTCAAAATATTATAAATAGAAGAAAGAAATAATTGTATATAAAAATATTAAGTTCGACTAAATAAATAAAGGAATTTGGATAAAAAGTTTCTTAAGCTTCTCAAAGGAATTTTGTTTAGTGTTGAAGTAGAATATATTTCTTGAACTTAAATTTCATTGTCTTTATTAACATTGAATTATAATTAATATTTAACATTGGAACTCTCCACAATCGGGGCCACAATAATATTACCCTTATGTCAAGTAAACTTTTAGTATTCTATTGTCTAAATAATATTTAAAGTGTTATACACTCGATTTGTCAAAGACCTGAGAGTCATGTTGTGGTTGTATTGTCATACATATTTGTATGATGTTCTGGGAATGTAGTTCACTGGTTTCCCAAAGCCTTCTGAAGGATTTTAGTTTGTCCATTATTTAAAGTTTATATAGCAAAACGCTTGATGCCTCAGCTTGATAGACATCAGCTTTCAGCTGTTCCTGTGGTAACAGACACCGATATATTGTGGATTGCTTTTGGCTAATGAAAATATACAGAACAATAAATAATATCATCAACAAGTTAAACACTAAGAAAATGTTTCAACTTACTAAAAATATCTTCATTTCTTTCTTTATTCAACTAAGGAACAGTTAAATTATGAATAAAATGTTTTAAGTTATCAATGTCAAGTTGAAACGAACATATGACCAATTCCCATAGAATATCAAACTTTTTATCTATAAAAACTTTTGAAAAGTCATAACAAAGATTTGTAAGATTTTCTTGTCTCTAAACTTGTGTTACTTTCTTTCTTTCTGTAGAAACGAATGAACAAATATTGATATTAACAATAGATATTTTCATTCTTGAAAGAATCAATTTCATTCTAAATAAAAGTTTTTAATTATAATTTTTTTTCATTCCATAAACCCATTTATTCTAGTTTTTTTTAATTTTTTTTTTTTATTATTAGGTTAAATTTATTATATTTTTTTTATTACCATCAAGAATTTTTACATCAACACAAAAATAAAATAAAATAAAAATATTTATACAAAAGAAATCTTAAAGTGTCATAATAAAGATATCTTTACAAATTTATATATAAAAATACAATTATGTAGGTATGTCAAGGTGATTGTCGTCGTCAACATACAGAAAATATAAAAATATTTTTTAATTTAAAAACAGAAATACAAGCAGCACAACAGCACAACACATTTATAGATACATTTATACAATTTTTTACTATACAAAAATTGTAGTAGTTACGTCTAGTATTTTGAATGTTTTGAATTTATTTGTCAGTCATTTAGTCAAAGTGACTGAAAAAGACTTTCTGCTTCTATGACTGTTTGTCATGTTGACCAGCTCTTCCTCTCTCTCTCTATATATATATATATCTCTGTCACTCTTGATGTATTGATTATGAGTGTCAAGTACAACGAATTAAATTCATAAAAATTCTTGAGATTCCTGAAATGTTGTCTTTTTTTTTTTTTAAATAAAATTTTGACGACGTCAAAAATATCATTGCGGCGATGCTGCCTGTCTATCTTTGTTTCTGTATCTGTGTGTGTGTCTCTCGATCTCGATCTGTCTGTTGGTCTGCTGTTCGTTTATAGTTAAACCAATTTGAATTGGAAATGATTTAAAAATCTTTTGATTTTTATGTTGATGTTTTGATGTTTTTCTTTATCTGCAATATTTTTTTATTTTTAAAGCATTTCATATTTTAGCATCGAATGACTTGAATAAATGTTGGTTTAATGGTTGATGATTGTTAAAAAAATTCTTATAAACGAACCCATAAAAGTTTATGTTCTTCTTCGCTCTTGCTTAGATTATTTTTTTTTTTTTTTTTGGAATTTTAATTGAATTTCTGAATATTTACCAATTCAAATCTTAAGAAAAATAAAATGCAAAATGTTTGAATTTGAAGAAATAACATTTAAAATTTAATATCTTCTCATTAGCATTAACATTTAAAAAAAAAGAAACAAAAAATGCTAGAAATAAATAAAAATTTTATAAAATAAATAATAAAATAAAGAAGACATAAAAGAAGGGATGGGTGACGATGAGAGTGAAGAGTGGTAAGAAATGTCGACGTAAACACAGTTAAATAATATTAAATTTAAATGTTCATTCAGCCATAACAAAATAAAAATAAAAATAAAATAAAAAAGAAAAACAAAAATGTAATATGTAGTCGTAGTCGTCTTTATTTAAACTCGATTCAAGTCTTTTAATGTCACTCAGGCGACTCAGTAAGTCAGTCAGTCAATCAGTCAGTCAGTCAAGTCAAGACAAACCAAGCCAAGTTAACACACAACTCAAGACAGACAATTCAAGATTCAGAATGTTGTTTGTTATTAAAGTATTTGGCATGCAAAATAAAAAGCCAAGTCTACCGGGCGAAATATAAAATAAATTAAAATAAAAAAAAAAACAGAGTTGGCTTGGCCCAAAATCATCAGACAAAACATCAGCACCAGCAGTTGAAGAAGGTCTCTTTTTTTTTGTTGTTTTGTTTATGTGTTTTGTTTATTTAAACTTCAGTAGTCTTCAGTCAGTCATCGAAATGATCAACAAAAGACACGCATGCTTATAAAATATACAATATATAAAACGATATGTGTAGATAAAACTTAAAAATACATTTAAATCGAGTCTGAGCCAAACAATAAACTAAACTAAATTCATGCAAAAAGATATTTTTAGTTGAAACTTGTTTAATTTGTATATTTTTTTTTTATATTTTTATTTTGTTAAGTTTTTTTTTTTCTTCTTTAATTTATTTGTTTGTTTGTAAAATTCCAAGCCAAAATTTATTACAACAACAGTGTCATCTTTGCTCTTCCCTTTTTTTTTAAATCCTTTTGAAACTCAACTCTTCAAAGAACAAAAAATTGCTTTCTATCATCATTTAATTTATGCAATTTTTTTTTATATATTTTTTCCACCCGGTTTTTTGATATTTTTACATTTTGTCTCTTGTTTTACATAAATGTAAATGTATCTGTATCTTTGTTATACATATATCACGATCATCATCATCATTATCATGATTCAAACTTTTGTTTAAAGCTGATGAATGTTGCTTTTGATGCTGAGTTGATTCTTCCCCCTCCAATTTGTTTTAATTTTTATTTATTTTATTTGACGATCAATTTTGACACGCTTAAATGGTTCAGTTTGACGATGATGATGATGGTTGAATGGATGAGTGAGTTTTTCATAATTTTAAGAGTCTTGAATAGGATATGTTATGCATTCATTGACCATCCAAAAATTTACCAAACTGCTGAGGGAAGTTTTTCTGAAAATTTTGATCCAAGGCGAGCAGAAGAGGACTGTCACTTTTCTATCTTTTCTTTATCTCCACACAGCTAAGACTTAAGTTTTAATGAAGATCATGGTGGTTCTTTGTACCATCATCATCATGATGCCACATAATCATTCGAATTCTGTTTTTATTACAATAGTTCAACTTCAATTGATAGGCTTAAGCTTCCAACTGCCATCTGCCATCTCTTGTGTAACGTAAAATGTCAGAATCATCAGCAATAAACCCAGATAAATGCGATGTTTTGTTATGGAAATGTTTAGCTAGAAATTTTTATATCTAAAAATAATAAAAATATAATAAAAAAAATACATATGTTTCCATATTCCCTTCTCTTTTATTTATTATGAATTATATGGAAGAAACGAACATCATCATCATCATCATCATCTTCTCTTATATTCTTCATTAAATATTGTATGTACAATATAGAAATAAATGTCTTGTGATTTTTTATTCTAATTTATATACAATAATTTTGATTGGCAGCTTTTCTGTTGACCTTTTTTCAAGTGTTTTGAAGAACACAAACGCACACACACACACACACACACACACTGACAATATCATCATGTATGTATCTATGAGTTTTGTAAAAACCCATTAAAAAATTTTGAATTCAATTGTGTTGTAGGTAGAATGAAGCGTGCCAATGCCATAAAAAAACAAAATTACTACTTCCTCGATAGACTGAAAACAAATTAATTTTATTTTGAATCTAAAAGTTAAGATATAAATAATATTTTATGTCACTTCCAGTAATTTCTTTCTCTTATATTGGGTGTATGCATATGATTCCGCCCTTTCCGATAGTTTCGCTAGTATCGCCGCTTACACTTGCACACTAAAATACTAATACTTGCATTCGATAGTGCCTTCTATCAGCTGTTAAACACAGTGTATAACATTCGGTGGAAGCATAAACAACAAATATTTCTAATTCATTGAAAATGTCGAGTTTTATCCCAAGTAAACATCATTTGCGGGAGGTTTTATTGCACTATTTTGTTGCAAAGAAAAGTGCAGCGGAAACTTATCGTTTGCTTGCTGATGTTTACGGTGAGCATGCTCCATCGAATACAACTTGCAAAGAATGGTTTCGACGATTTAAAAATGATGATTTTGACATTGAGGACAGAGAACATGGAAAACCACCCAAAAAATTTGAAGATGCTGAATTGGAAGATTTATTGACCGAAGATTGTTGTCAAACACAATCAGAATTGGCAACAACATTAAATGTTGATCAATCAACTATTTCAAGACGTTTGCAAGCAATGGGAATGGTTCAAAAAGTCAATAACTGGGTGCCACATGAATTGAAAGACCGAGACATCGAACGTCGCAAAACCATTTGTGAAATGCTGCTTCAAAGACAAAAAAGAAAAGGTTTTTTGCATCGGATAATCACGGGAGATGAAAAATGGATATATTACGAGAATCCTAAACGCAAAAAATCTTGCCTGAAGCCAGGTGAGGCCGGCCCATCACAGCCAAAGAAAAATATTCATTGTACCAAGGTTATGCTCTGTATTTGGTGGGATCAGAAAGGTGTTGTGCACTATGAGTTGCTGAAACCGTCTGATACTATCACTGGCGATGTTTACAGACGACAACTAATGCGGTTGAAGGTAGCTATAGAAGAAAAACGACCGGGAATGGGTGAATAGGCATGACAAATTAATTCTTCAACATGACAACGCCAGACCGCATACGGCAAATGTTGTGAAAACATATTTAAATGGACAAGACTGGGAAGTGCTACCCCACCCGCCATATTCACCAGATATAGCCCCTTCAGATTTTCATTTATTTCGAAGGATGCAGTCTGATCTTACGGGAGAGCGATTCACTTCTTATGAAGATATCAAAATTTGGCTTCATAATTGGATTGCCTCAAAAGACCAGGACTTCTTTATGCAAGGAATCCGTAAATTGCCTGAAAGATGGGCAAAGGTTGTAGCTGCAGATGGGGCATACTTTGAATAAATAAATTTTCCTTTTTCTAAACAAGCAAATTTGTTTTGTTTTCACAAAAAAGAGCGGAATCATATGCATACACCCAATATATAGAAAACATATTGTACATACATCATTTTATAAACAATCAGTAAGAAAAACAAAAAAAAAAAATCAATAAGAATTAAATTTCCAACAACTTTTAGTGCAAGAGAAAGAAAAGAAGAATTGTAATGAAATGAAATGAAGCCTTATTACTTTTGTAGTTGACTGAATGCTTTTCTGCGAAGGTTTTTCTTTAGTTTAATTTACTTTACTTGATTTTACTGCTGACAGGTTTGAAAATACAAGAAAAGAGAAAAGAAAATACATACAACTAATATAGCAATGAACAGTCGAATGAACTTAATACTATACTAAGTATATTATTGTATATATTGTAGTTAGATATATCATAATAAGATACAGATACCCTACCATGGCACTTCTATTACTTCTATTATTGCTGGGGTTGCTGCTTTTATTATTTGTTATGCTGACACAAGCAATTTCAATATTTTGTATTGATTTTGTTAGTTAACTTTTCTTTTTTTTTTTTGTTTATTATATTTATTTTGTTTTTAATTTAATGCGAGGTCAAATTTCTTATTTTATGCAATTAGAATCATGTGAGCGCACTTTGTATGTTGCTTTTCATTTTCATTCTATGTTTTATTGGATATTTTTTTTTATTGTGGTTTTAATTAGATTTTTTTGCGATTTGTTTTAATAACTCTATTAATAATTAAATAATTTTTTATGTATTTTCATTCAAAACAAAGTTCCTTTCATATATTTATGTGATTTTTTTTTTTGTATACCCTTCCTTCACTCATTGTTGGAGTTCTTATTGTTGGATTTCCTCAAGAAATCAACTGTTCGAGTTATAGAAGTTTGAGTTAAAGGATTTTAAAATATGCATAGATTAAATAAACAAAAAAACAGCCAAGTGGGAGTCATATTCGTACAGGGAGGGTTCCATACCAGATTGTGGTTTGTATGGGAGATACCCCATCACCTAGTTGGCCGATTTGGCTGATTCCAACAGATGTATAGCGCCTATATCAAATATTTATAGTGTCTAAATTTCAGTTTAATAGTTTAAAAAAAAAAAAAGATTTCGAATAAGAACATGGATTTTAATGGTAGTTTGTATGGGAGGTACCCCTTCTAGTGGGCCGATTTGGCTGATTCCAACAGATATATAGCGGCTATATCAAAAACTTATAGTGTCTAAATTTCAGTTCTATAGAACAAAAAACAAAAAAGCTTTTCTAATAAGAACCTGAACTGTAATGGAGGTTTGTATGGGAGGTACCCTCCCTAGAGGTTCAATCAAACTGAAATTTCGACAATATAAGTTTCTGATGTCTAGTCATCAACCATCTAAATTTCATGATCGTGGGATTACTGGATCGTATAGCTGCCATATGGGGACTCCTTTAAATTTTATAACATATTTTTGTTTTAGTAATCAGTGCTGTTTCCCGGATAAAACTACACATTCTGTGAAAATTTCAACTCTCTACATATTATGGTTCATGAGATATCGCCCGAGGAAGGACGGAACCCTAAAAAACATATTTTAATAGCAATCCCAACTATCCCTAAATCTTGCGGTAACTGCTGCGCCCTCCAGCGTTGCGATTATTACAGCACTATCACTGTTGCCTACAGCAGTTAAGAGATATTAAATGGCTCTAATAGAATTAGTCAGTTTTCTTTAACCCTGAGATGATCCTGAGAAGTCATTAGGACAAAGTTGTGAAATCATTGTATCATCATCAATCAATCATCGGTCCTTGATATGTGTGTAAAGTTTCAGGAATAATTTTTCACTTATCTGGGTGTCTTCTACGTACATATGTTTCAATCTTCTTAAATTAAGGAGATTGATTGATCTTTTATGAAGGAGCAATGAACCTTTGTATGCATATCTCAAACTCTAGAAACGACATATTAAAGTTTTAGTTGTAGTGTTGTAATACATAAAATTGGAACTAACATAGTCAATTCTAAACAAATCTAAACACATGTGATGATTCGTCATTCATTGCATTTACCACACATTTCTTATAGTGAAAAGTATATAATTTTCTATAGAAGCAGATGATAATGATGATGTTTTAATATTCATTGAAGCTAATTAAAATCATGTCCATGTTCTATAAGAAAAAACAAAACTAAATGATAAAGCAGAAAAAGAAAAGAAAATTAATTGTAAAAAATGTAATAAAAATAATGAACACTTGTTATCGTCTGTCATTTTAATTAAATAAATTTCTCAGTATCCATTAATATTGTATATTCAGTACACAATATGATGATCATGATGATCATGATGATGATGATGATGAAGATTTTGTGGTGCATGGTGCATGGATTTCTTCAAGTAGATTAATTGTTTATTGTTTAATGTTCTTATCACATTGAAATGGTTTGGATTGGTTATTAGATATGACAAAGACACCCACACCCCCCCACTCACATACTCGTACAATACAATCCAATTCAATCCAATGACATGTGTTTTTCCTTTGTTCTAACCAACCATATTCTTAAATCGAAGTAAACTCTTTTTTTTTGTATATATAAAGAAATGTTTAACAAACAAATAAAGAGGGCGCCGCCCGTCAAAACTACCTCTAATTGTTTTGTTTGAGATTATTAAATAAATAAATTAAATATCAATTGACACTGGCATAATTATGGTAAATTTGTTAATCATCATGAAGATAGGCGCCAATCGCCAATCGCCAATTCCATGCCAAGAATCAATTGACTTCACTCTATAAAAAAATATTGTTTATATTATTATTATTTATTTATTTAGTATAAAGAAACAAAGATTGGCTGTGCTTGCTGCTGCACTCAGAGTCACAAAACCATCGATCGATCGATTGTTGGATTTGAATGAATGATGATGATAAAGATTATTGGACATGATCAAGCTCACGTTCGCATTTTTGCTAACAAAGCAAACTTTTTTTTTTTTTTGTTTTTCTTTCTAATCAAAACAAATTCTCGTCGATGTTGTTTGTTAGTCAGCAAAAGACAGACAACTCGTCGTAGACCCTCAAAGTCAATTAAATGAAATGATATCCTCAGCTGTTTAAAAAGTTTTTTTTATGGGTTTTTGTTGTGTTGACGACGACGCTTGAGATAATTTCAAATAACATAACAATATTATTGTATATTGTATAGGAATATCAAATCAAACAATTGTATTGTACTACAAATATACAATAATAAAACTTCAGCTGTTATTGGCTTTGGCTGGCAACAGAAGAAATTTTTATTTGATTTATTGTTTTTTTTTTTTTTGTAATTATTTTTAAATATTTCGATTTTTCTTCTTATTAAAGTTTTATGATTCATTAAGTGCACACGCCGCTTCGATTCAAATTAATGGACTGTATTTGTATTTTTTTTTTTTTTTTTTTTTTTGTATAGAGTAGAACAAGAAATCTTTAATATAAACAAATATTTGTAATAAAAAACAAAAAAGGAAAGAAAAAATTTCGCAAAAATAAGAAAAACGATTTGAAATTTAATTTTCATTAGAATTTTATCTACAATTTCCATTTTCTACTTTACTACAATATTTTTGCTGTCTGTCTTAATAAAACAAAGAAAAGTATCTCATGGAATAGAACTTAGTACACCATGGTTTCCAAGAATATCAGAAATCAAAACATTTTGCGCATAAAGAAAACAAAGAAACATGATGATGATGATGGACGAATGAATAGATGATAGATGATAGATGGATGGATGGATGGGTGCCTAGATTGTTAACTAAATCAATGAAGGAAGGGAGGGGAGGCAAATGATTTATAGCATTAATAAAATAATAATAATAAAGAAAAAAAAAAAAACCAACCAATCAAGTCAAGTAAACAAATGACCGATCCGATCTATTCTAACCTATCAATCTATAAATTATTTAGGTTATAATACTATAATATAAGATGTGATGTTGTTGTTGTTGTTGTTATTGTGGTATTTTGATAGTAAATAATAGTCGGAATGTTGTATATAAACAATTATTTTGCGTTGATTGGCAATTATCATCATTGGAATGTGAATAGCAACCACCGATAGACCCTTGTCCTTCCTCCGTTCATATGATTGTCGTAGCGTCATCATAATTATGACTATTAAGAAAACAGAAAAGTAAAGAAATTTCATAAGCATTTTTTAGTTCTTAGTATAAATAAAAAAGAGCTTTCTAGTATTTTAGATAAGATTAAAATGAATGTCAACAACAATAACAGGCAAACACAGGCAACTCATAACTACTCACAAGTCAAGTTGGGCGGCACACACATTCCAATGATAATGTACTATATACAATATGATTATGGAGAGATAGCAAATGGAAGTTACTAAGTACAAAAAATTATATATTTGTAGTATAGAAATATATTCATTCATTAGGGTTTCACATTAGATTAAATTCAATTCAGAAGAGAAATTTCAATTTTATTACAATAAAATATATCAATAGTCAATGTCAGTTTATTTTATTGATGATTGAAATGATGCATATGATTTTTAAAGGTCAAAATTCATTAAATAACTTTTTAATCTATGATTCAAGACAAAAAACTTTCCATTTTAATCATGGCAACTTCCTTTATCAGATACAAACAATTTGCATTCAAAACTTCCAGATAATTTTTGATTCAAGATTTTTATACAAAAACCTTCTGCATATCGCAATGCTAAAAGAAGGGGTTTCCTTTTTATAAAATTACAATTATGATGAATATTATGTAATGAGTTCATCTCTCTCTGTGGAAGAATATGTGTCCGTTTGATATCTCAAAAACTAAGTTACTGGAATAGTAAATAATAAATCACGATTCATACAAAACTTTGTTCCATTCTATTTCATGCTAAAACGAGGGTCATTTATTGACCTGATTTTGGTATTTAGTCATTAAATGGACAAAACTTAATGTAATCCAAATAAATTTGAAGTATGGAAAAAGATTTCATTCAAATGTTGACCGCAATTAGCTCAGTAGTAGGCCATCCTGGAACGGCAATTTTTAAGCACTTTGTCCATTGTTTCCTGGCGAATTTCTGTACAAATATTCTGTTTCAAGTGATCTATTGTCTGGAGATTGTCGGAATAAACTTTATTTTTCAACGTGACGCCACAGAAATAGGTCCAGCGGCATCAAAACATCCATAGCTCATCGATATCGATATCTTCCAATTCATATCACAAAAAGTCAGTTATCATGTTTCAATGGCTTTCACCATTGACAGTCACGACGCGGCCTTCCGCATTTTCGAAAAAGAAAGGGCTTCTGAAACACACAATAGACTCAACTGTAGGATGACGTGTCAAATTTCTGTTCCCCAAATTTTGCAATTTTGTTTGTTTGCCTCCGAGACGATAAACGATCAAAGCCCACTCAGCGAAACGTAAACCTTGAGGAAGTTTATTCAGCTCCATTTCCTGAACGTGCTTGGGCTTTGTACGCAAACATACCGAGGTCTTCGTTCAAAATCCTCATCAGAATGGTTTGTGAACTGCCAAATTGTTGACTTCTGTGTCGAATCGATGTTCTGTGGGTTTTGGCGAACAGTTTCGAATACAGCAGTGATTTCTTCAACTGTATGCACCGAACGAGTATGGGGAACACGTCTGGCATCAACCAGCATCCCAGTTACAGGCAGTTTATCCATCAATTTTCGAGTTCTATTCAATTTTTGCAACGATTTGTTTATGAAAGAAGACCCACATTCAATATAAGTTTTCAGTAATTCAAAGCGTCGTTTAGCGGAAAGGATAATACAATTTATGGCACTAAAATTGACAGCGTCATTATCAACAAATGGTTCAATTCCAGACCCATAGATGGACCACTTGTTGTTATAAGACATGGAGCAAATACAATATTTGCTAGCAAATTTTGTAACATTTTCTTCAAACAGGATACACTTTTAGTTTTGAGGGTTCCGGATCCAAAGAGAACCCTATTGCAGAGACTTCGTTGTCCGTCCGTCCGTCCTTGGGTCATATCTCATGAACCATAATAGCTAGAGAGTTGTAATTTTCACAGAATGTGTAGTTCTATACAGGAATCAGCAACAAATACTAAAACTAATATATTTTGAAAAACTTAAAGGGGTCCCCATACAAGAAACATTTTGCTTTGCATGGCAGCCATACGATTCTGAAATGTATGTGGTTGATGGATATACATTAGAAACTTATACTGTCGAAATCGCAGTTTGATCGGACCACTAGGGAGGGTACCTCCCAAACAAACCCCCATTAAAAGTCAGGTTAATAGTAGAAAAACTTTTTTGTTTTTTGAACTATTGAACTGAAATTTAAAGACTATAAGTATTTGATATAGGCGCTAGACATCTGTTGGAATCAGCCAAATCGGGCAACTAGGTGGGCTACCTCCCATACAAACCCACCCTTGAAATTCAGGCTCTTATTCGAAAAACTTTTTTGATATCTCAGTAACTAACTGAGTTACTAATTTACTCTCCACACAGTGTTCAGAATTCACCCAGAATTTTTATTTCCCACTGGTGATGGATGCCTGGGTTGGGTCGCTCTTTACCAATAGCCATCATTATTCTTGGATCCTTACACCTCCTAATACATATTCGTTTGTTCTACTGAGTTCCTTAGCATAAAAACGTGTTAATCCATCAAGTAGGAAAGAAGTGAAGACTCATGTTTCACTCAAACAAAGTTTTATATAATCATCTTCTTTAATTTCATTTATCATCCAGCAGACGGATAAAGTTAAATTATTACTTTATAAACTTATATTTATAAATTTACTTGAAGTAATTCCAAGTCCATTAGCAGAATTTCATCATGACATCTTAATAACTGAGTTAGTCATACTACAGTATTTAACATAAATAAACAAACAAATACATGATTTTCTTCTCTTTCATATCAAATTATCACAAGGCCAACTAAATATGATGTCACATTTATATCAACAACAGGAAATACCATTCATTTCATTATATGGAATACTTAGTATGTCGAGGACATTAGAAGAACCTTTTAGAAGAAGATTTGTGTTTATTTGTATTATACCAACAAGTAGTAGATACAATATCTTTAATTGTTTAGTTAAGTTGAGTGAATGAATGAATGGAATTCATAAGTACATTGGTTGTTTTGTTTGAGTAGATTCTTCTGATTCTGGTTAATCTTATCTATTGGTTGACAAAATACAATATTTTCTTAAGTCAATAAAAAATATTGTATTTCAGGCGTGGGAATTCAAAAGATACAAAATATTATTTATTAACTAAATCAAACTGAAATGAATTTAACTAGAGTTGACGACTGTAGTTCCAATAACTCGTTCATTGACGTAGACTAACCTCCGGTGATGGTGATGGTGGTGATGGTGATGATGATAAAGAAACATTGTATCAAAAGAAAGAAAGGTTGAAAAAGAGAATGATGATGATGATGATGATTATGAGATGCGTGCGTATTTCAGCGGAAATTCATTAGCGATTAGTTGTTGTTCATTTATTAAGAATAACAACAACAAATAATATAAATTAGTCTCTCTCTCTTTTTTTTTACTTAGTCACATCTACAATAAATAAATAAATAAATGAATGAATAAAAATGAAATAAAATATTCATTCCATTTCTCTATTTACAGTTATACAAAACCCCAATCATTTGAGGATTGCGTAGGCGATGAACTACCAGTTGGTTGGGAAGAAGCATATGATGCAAATATCGGTCGTTATTACATCAATCACATAGCACAGAGTACTCAGTTAGAGGATCCACGTCAAGAATGGAAAAGTGTACAAGATCAAATGCTAAGAGATTATTTATCCGCAGCCCAGGATCAATTGGAGAACAAAAGGGAAATGTATGATGTTAAATCGCAGCGTCTTATGTTGGCCCAAGAGGAATACAATCATCTTAATAAATTGGCAGCAAGTCGCAGTAGTTGTAAGTGTAACAACACAATTGTACAAAAAAAAACATTTATTCATTTCTATCTATTAAATTTCTAGTGTGTTCATCTTCAAGCTCAATGAGTCGACATGATCCTGAACTGTTGCGTGCTGATCTAATGCTGGCCAAGGAACGTGTTCGTCAATTGAAACAAGAATTGAATCATATTACAAATGATATTTCGTATACGCAACGTGGCATGAATACTTTGTATTCAGTGGGTGAGAAGATCAATGCCAGACAAAATGGTTGCTATGATATTGCTGAAGTTCAGGCAATCAGAGAGGAAATGCTTAAGGTGCACAAATCTTTGGTGTCTGGCGAAAAGGTCCGTGAGGAATTGATGCGAAGTCTAGTGCAAATCAAGAATGAATTGAGTCGCCAACAGATCAATGATGAGAATGCTGAACTAATGAATGCCTCGTCACCATTTGACCGAGTTTGTGTGGCCTCGCAAACTGATCTTTGTGGTGCTGGGGATAATCTGAATAGTGGCGCCCGGTTTGCCGAAATGGCCAAGACAAAATTACAATATGCCGAATGGCGAAAACATATCAAGAAATTGCAACAACAATTGGCCGATCATGTGGAACGCATTGAACCCGGACAATTGGAATCCGATAAGGATCGCATTTTGCTTATACAAGAGAAAGAGAATTTGCTCAATGATTTGAATAGCATTTCACTGAAATCACGCAGTGCTGAGGAAAAGGAAGTCATACAGCAGACGAGACGCAAGCTGGAGGATGATTTAAAGGAGGCTTATGAGGCTACAAACACATGCATTGCCAATCGTTTGCGTTTCCATGAGGAGAAACAGCTGTTGCTGGACAAACTACAAGAGGCGCTCAAGTCAACGAAAATGTTGGAAGAGCGTTTGAAGTCCTTCTCCTCCGAAAGTACATTCTCGATTAGTAGTGGCTCCAGTTTGGGTTCCTTATCGACAGCAAGCAGTAAAAGTGCTTTAAGTTTTACTGACATTTATATTGATCCCTTTGCTGTGGACTCACCCATTGATGTTGTGGACTTGCAACGTCGTTCCCAGCGTCTCTTTCAACAGCAACAATTGCATCAATTACATCAGCAGCAGCAGCAGCAATTGCAGCAAACACCAAACATTAATAGTAACGTACAGCAGGCACAGCAACAGCAACAAACAGTTGTGCATCCACATCCTCAATTAAGACAACAACCATCCTCAGAGATTTCTTTGTCACCGCGCAGTAGTCTCTCAATGGAAACACCACCCGCCTCACCAATGAAATACAATCCAGCAGCTGATCAACAACAACTGAAAGAGGAACCAACCTATGCGAATGCTCCACCACCTGCATATCCCACAAATCATGCCGTCATCGGTGGAAGTGTTGCAGCGAATCCTTATGATTTAGATTCAACTGTACTCGATTGCATGATGCTTGAGGCGAAATTGCAAAAGCTGAACATGTCTTCCCCTCTAAATTTGGCCGCACCACTCTCGCCCATATCGGAGAAACCTTCATTGCTTGATTTGCCACAAGAAATGCTCAGTCGATCATCATCCACTTCGAATACGCGGTCAGTCTCAGCAGCAGTCAGCAATGAATCGGTGGCTGGTGATTCTGGAGTCTTTGAAGCATCGCGTGCCCATTTGCCACGCAAGGAATTGGCACAAGTTCAAATTGGCTTGAAGTATTTGCGCAAGGAAGGCGTCCTTGTTTGTTCCCTTGAACGTGCGAATAATCTTTCAACATTGTGGACAGCATCGACAGACAATTCACAAGTGTAAGTTTTTCGATCCTTTATTTAGAGTTCCGAACCCAAAGGGTACCAAAAGGAAACCTATTGCAGAGACTTCGTTATCCGTCCGTCTGTCCTCGGGTCATATCTCATAAACTGGAATAGCTAGAGAGTTGAAATTATCACAGAATGTGTAGTTTTATCCGGGCATCAGCAACAAATACTAAAACAAAAATATTTTCAAAAACTTAAAGGGGTCCCCATACAAGAAACATTTTGCTTTGCATGGCAGCTATACGATCCAGTAACCCCACGATCTTGAAATTTAGATGGTTGGTGGCTATACATTAGAAACTTATATTGCCGAATTTCAGTTTGATCGGACAACTAGGGAGGGTACCTCCCATACGAGCCCCTATTAAAATTCTGGTTCTTATAAGAAAAACTTTTTTATTTTTTGTTTTATCGAACTGAAATTGAGACACTGTAAGTTCTTGACATAGACGCTACACATTTGTTGGAATCAGCCAAATCGGACACCTAGGAAGGGTGCCTCCCATACAAACCCAACATTAAAATTCAGGTTCTTGTAGAAAAAATTTTTTGTTTCTTGGACTATTGAACTGAAATTTAGGAACTGTAAGTTTCTGATATAGGTGCGGTACATCTGTTGGAATCAACCAAATCGGCCGCCTAGGAGGGGTACCTTCCATACAAACCCCCATTAAAATTCTGGTTCTTATTAGAAAAATTTTTTTGTTTTTTGTTCTACCGAACTGAAATTGAGACACTATAAGTTCTTGACATAGACGCTACACATTTGTTGGAATCAGCCAAATCTCCCTCCGTGTACGAGTCTGACTCGCACTTGGCCCATTTTATTTTTATTTATTTATTTTGTTAGAATAAAATAATAAATTTGTTTCTTCAATTTTAGTTATTTGCGTGCCGCTTTACTGCCCAATTCACTGACATCGATTCGCACAAAAGCCATGTCAGACTTCCAGAAACCAGTCTTCAGTGACACCTTTGCTGTGCCCATATCCCTGGGTAAACTACTCACCAAGAGTCTGCAAGTGACGGTGGTCAGCATGACTGGACAAAAAGAGGAAATTATTGTAAGTTTCTTCATTAAAAATGATCTCTGCGTGGATGATTTTGTTTATAATGTTTGATTCTATTATAGGGCACTGTTCAAATCAGTATGGCTGAATTCAATCCAGATGACTCCACACTCAAATGGTACAATGTGCTAAGTTCCAAATTCATGCCCACCTTTGAACCCTTGGATATGCCTTCAACCAGTGCAGCAGCTGCCGCAGCAGCAGTAGCAGCTTCCTCATCATCATCATCAGCTGGGAATGATGCAGCAGCAATAACAACAACAACATCAACAGCAGGTGCTACTGCTGCTGCAACCACATGCAAAGAAGAATCTTCTGATGAATCAACAATAACATCATCACAAACCTCGACATTGACTCGCAATCAGGTGCCTCCTTTGGAATTGCAAGAACAAATTGCTGAAGAATTGCCAGAGCATATGAATCTGAATGATGAAGAATGCAGTGATGATGATGATGATGATGATGACGATGAGGATGATGATGATGAAGACGAAGATGATGATGATGATGACGATGAAGAAGAAGATGAGGAAGATTTAGTTGTTGGTTCCATTTCACACTGTAAGTCATCCATTGAAATGCATCCGAAAACAGTTTCTATATTGATTAGAGTTTTATAAAATCTTTCAGCCGATTTAACTAAAAATATGTTGGACACTTATTTGGACAACATGAAGCAAGCATATGCGGATAAAGAAACCAATACAGAATGTGCTTTTCCACCAGAGAAATCACGCAGTACACAGCAACAGCAAATGGCCGATGATCGACCAGTGAAGCGTTCACAGACCTTTACACCATCGGCAGCGGTGAGCAAAGGTCGCTATACGAGACTCAATCGCAGTGATTCCGATTCGGCAATGCATTTTGGTGTCACACCACATCCCTTCCATCGCGGTGCAGTTGAACGTCGCTCGTTGCGTTTCCATACCAAAGCACCCAAGTCTGTCACAAGTGAGTTTGTTCAAACTTTTGTTCAAATAAGCAAATATCTTTAGTTTTCTATTCACACAGAACTTCATCATACTCACATACCCAGAACGAGTTTGGATTTGGAATTGGATCTGCAAGCTCAGCATAGTAAATTATATTTCTTGAATGATCAAATTGCTAAACTGCAAAATCTTAAGGAAGTGTAAGTCATCGAATTTGATTTACAATAATAAACTTGGAGTTTATTTTAATTTATTTCTATATTTTTTATAGACTTCAAAAAGCCCGCGATAACAAGGATCCCTTGATTGCTGCTTGGGCTATTGAAAATGAGGAATTCCAGCGTCTTGTAGCTCGTGCTGATCCAGCCAAATGTCCCGAGGAGAAGCAAATGCAAAAATTGCTAATGAAAACGGCCAAAGAAATTCATAAGCTACGCAAGACAAAGGTACCCAAGGGTTGCCCCGATCTAGTGTCATTCAAGTAAGTTTTTATACTTCAAAAATACTTTTATGACAACTGAATTGAAAATTATTTTTTCTATGATTTTCCAGAGAGAAAATAACATTTTTTACGCGCAAAGGTTTGACGGTACCTGAATTGCCAAGCGATTTCATGTTACCCGATCCAGATGCCATTGAAGAAGAAGAGGAGGAAGATGACGAAGATGAAGAAGACGACGACAATGTGGCTGAGACAGCAATTGCCATTAATACTGCACTTGTTGCAAGCAGCAATCGAAATAAGAATCTCAGTGAGAATCATCATCATAATCATCATCATTCATCATTAATAGCAAATCGTAGAGAATTGCCAGCATACAAGAATAGCAACAGCAGCAGCAGCAGCACAGGCGCTGTGCCAAAGATGATGACAATACAAACCATTGAGAATGGTGTCGTCGAAATGTCTACGACGACAAACAACAACAGTGACAACAGCAATGCCATAATAGTAAAAGAATCATCATCATCATCATCATTGTTAACAGAAACAGTAGCGGACACCAAAGAGGAGGAGCAGGAGGAAGAGGAGCAACGCTTTGAATATATTGTTGATCGTACGTATGGCGTTGAAGTGTAAGAGAAGAAGAAACTAAATTTAAGAATAGAAAAGCAAAAGCAAAAATCACTAAAATCACTAAAATTATCAAATGTCATTTGTCATTGTCCAATTGTCATTAAGATTGTCATTTTCATTTACATGATGATGATGATGATGATGATGTGGATGAGGATGATGATGTGAATGATTATGATATGTGAAGGATAATGATGAGCATTGAAACTATTGTTTAGTTGCGAATGATGAAGTTAAACACACACACACACTGAGAGAGAGAGAAACCTGAGACAGCCAGAGATTATTAAGTAAATAAAAACAAATACACACAGATACATATGTATGCAAACACACACACATATAGACATAGAAACACTCACACACACTCACACAAAAATAAAAATTTAAAATTATATATAATTTAAAATTTTGAATGAATATCAAAAATGAATGAATGCAAGCAAAATTTTGTATAATAGAAAAAAAAAAAAATGATAAGAAATTTATTGGGTAAATAGAATTTTATTTTTGTTTTTTTTTTTTTTGTTTTTTGTGTTTTTTTTGTATATAAAATTTTGTAATTTTTATTAAATTTATTATTATTATTATTTATTTATTATTTGTTTTTTAAAATAATAAAAATAGTTTTAAATAAGAAATTTTATAGAAAGGAAGAAATTGAATGAATGAAATATTTTACAAAATCCATCAATTGTATAAAATAAATTTAAAAATACAAACAAACATTTCTAGATGAAAAAATGAAGAAAACACAATTCAGCAAATTAAAAAATCTTCATTGAAAATAAGAAAAAATAAATCAAATCATCAAAAACAAACAAACAAACAAAAATAAAAAATAAATGCAAATCATTCAAAATCATCAAAAAGAAATTTGAAAATTTTACAAAAATCAACATTAATTTATATAAAAAAAATTAACAATTTTTATTAAAACAAAGAAAATTAGACAGGCATCTAATAAACGAAATTGTTTCAATTAGAAAATTTTATATATGAAAATATTGTGTTATAAAATAAAAGTATAGAAATGAAATTAGATAAAATTGAAAGCGAGCAAGAGCGCAGCCTTGATGGCATGTGAAATTTGATATATGAGAAAACTGTATTCCTAAGACTTGAAAATAAAATAAATATAAATTTATACAATTGTTAAATAAATTTAATTAAATCATTTTAAGTAAAATAACCTTAATTTAAAATTGAACAATATAAAAATAACAAAAAATATAATAATTATATTTTATATAAAAATTTATTTTTATTTATATAAGAAAAATGGAACCAAGAAATGTAATTTAACATAATTTTCTAAAAATTATATAAATAATAATAATTATAACAGCAGTACTGAGTACCACAAATTTGGGTCCTTAAGCTTCTGCCGTCTAACTAAGAAAACAAATATGAAATAATACATTTTATAGAATATAAAATATAATTAATTTAAAAAAAAATAAAAACAATAATCATCATAAAATATAAAATGAAAAATGATTACAAAAATAATTCAAATTTATATAATTTTATGTATAGAAATTATTATTTATTATAAATAAATGTTAGTAATTTTTTTTTATTTGTAAGCTTGCGTTTTTGTTAAGCTCTAGAAATATTAATAATAAAAATAATAATTTATATACAAAATTTATCAATTATTTATGTAAAAATTATGATTTACAAATAATAAATTTTTTTTTATAAAAAAAATCAATCAAAAATTATGAAAAAAATAAACAAAAATATAAAATATAAATAAAAATTATATAAAAAAAAAAAAAATAAAAAAAAACTATATAAAAAAAATGAACAAAAAGTTAATCATACTAAAACAAAAACAACCATAAAAATTAGGAAGTAAATAAAAATAATAGGAATAAAAATTCAATAAAACTAATTTATTTTTGTAAAAAGAAAATAATATTAATTTATATTTAAAACAAAAGAAACAATAATTTATATGTATAAAAAAAAAAACAAAAAAAAATATAATTTATATAAAAGAAAATAATTTTTATATCTAAAATTAAAAAAAAAAAAGAAAAACACATAAAATAACAAAACAAATTAGGAATGGAAAGGAAAAAATTTAATAATTTATATATATGTATATATATAAATAAATAAACTATTAACTTAAAATTAATAAAAAAAAAACAGTAAAATGAAATGCAATAAAATACAAAATACAAAAACAGAAAAAAATCTTAAAATCTTAAATAGAAACAAAATACAATATAACTTATTTTTATATTACAAAAAAAAACAAAATTACTAAAACAAATGAATATAAAAACAAAAAAAAATTATTTGTTGCAACTGTTGTTTTTTGCTAGAAATTTAAATATTGTTTTGATAAGAGAAACATGAATTAATTCTTAAGTTTTTTAAGTTATATACTGTATATTTTTAAGTGTCTTAGAAGTTAGAATTGTTTAGTGTAGATCTAGAAATTGTAGTAGTAATTGCTATGAAAGAACGATATACGTAACTTTTTTGTGTAGTGTTTTGTTTTTGTTTTTTTTTTTGTATTATTATTATAACAAGTTTTATATAGAGAAACAGAAAGAAACAATTTATTTATGAGATGGATTCTCCCATAGCCCAAACAAAGAAATGAAAATAATATAAACAACAAATTATAGAGTTTTAGTCTTCTTAAGTTAAATCTAAATACAAAAAAGAAAATGTACTCTTATCATTAACACACACACACACACACACACACTCAATATATGTTACCGTTTAAGTTTTATATTTAAAAAAAACAGAAAAAACAACAAAACAAAATCATAAATTATATAAATGAAAGAATACAACAACACACACATACACACACACACACACACATGTATATTGTAATTGTGCAATAAACAAAACTAAAATAATTGAAATTTTAACTGGTTTTTATATTTGAGATTTTCACTTTTTTAAGAAATTCATTTATTTTTAACTCCACTGTAAGTTTCCTAATGACCAGCACATGTAGAGTTTCAAAATATATCAAAAAGGTCATTGCTACAGAACTCAGCTGAATTTCTCTTAGTTCATGTAAGCTCAAATTTTCTGTATGTTTCAAAGTTTTCTGATAGATGGCGCTCCACACTAATTGATATCAAAAGCTCACCTCTACAAAGTTCATATGTATGTATATAAACTTATGAAATAAAGTGACTAATTTGAATTGATATAACTCAATAAGTCTTTAATTATATGGTATAAAATTTATACCATAATAAAATTTTGAATTTCCTTTATAGAAAAAGTTTCTTCTTTCTATGAGTAAGTGGAAAAATATATGAAATATAACATCATTTGCATTTGTTTAAATAAAACATATTTCCTACTTTGATTTTTATAATCTATATAAGCAATAATTTAGCTAAACTTATAAACTTTCCATTAGTAAAAGAATCTTTAAAATCGGTTAAGTGGTTCTCGAGTTATAAGCCTCTAAACATTTTTGAAAAATCACAATTGCTTGCTGTGCATTTCTGTTCGCCTGGTTCAAAATCGAAATTTTACTTTTACGAAATTCTGCTTCTGCTGGCAGCGAAGCTTCGCAATATAAAATATCAACTTTAATTTGCTATAACTTTAATTATATGATATAAAATTTATACCAAAAGAAAATTTAGAATTTTTCCTTTATAGAAAAAATTTTTTTTTCTATCAATAAGAGAAAAAATATATGAAATATAAGATCATTTGCATTTGTTTAAAAAAAATATATTTCATAATTATATTTTCATAATCTAAATAAGCAATAATTTAGCTAAAATTATAAACTTTCCATTAGTAAAAGAATCTTTCAAATCGGTTAAGTGGTTCTCGAGTTATAAGCCTCTAAACATTTTTGAATACTCACAGTTGTTTGCTGTGCATTTCTGTTCGCCTAGTGCAAAATCGAAATTTTACTTTTACGAAATTCTGCTTTTCCCGGCAGCGAAGCTTCGCAGCGCCGCTGCTTACATTTTTCCTATCAATATAAAGTGTCAACTTTGATTTGCTATAACTTAATAATCCTTTGTTTAATTTGCATGAAACTTTTACTATAAGAAAATTTAGAAATTTCTTTATTGAAATACCTTTTTATTTTTTCAAAACAGGTACTTAATCTATTGAAATTACCACTATTTGCATTTGTTTAAATAAAACATATTTCCCATTCAAATTTTGATAAATTTTTTTTGCAATAAATTAGTTAAACTCATAAACTTTCCATTAGTAAAAGAATCTTTAAAATCGGTTAAGTGGTTCTCGAGTTATAAGCCTCTAAACATTTATGATTTACTCACTGTTGCTTGCTGTGCATTTCTGTTCGCCTGGTGCAAAATCAAAATTTGACATTTACGAAACTCGGTTTGGGCTGGCAGCAGAGCTGTTCAGTGTCGCGCCTTGTTGGTATGCAATTTTTTGTCGGTTAATAGTTTTCAGAAGTTTCAAAAAAGCATTGCCCTCTTTTAGGAGCTGCATAAATAATAAACGCAAGCAAATGCGAAAATTCAAAAATGTTTAGGGATCTATAACTCGATATTGGCTGAACCGATTTCTGTGATTTAGGTGGCCGAAAAAAGCTAATGAATAGGACTTCAATATTACATTATCTAGGTAATTATCACTAATCAAGAGATATGTGTAAATGTAATGTCACTTGGAAGTTGTCGGTTTTTCATACCTTCGATTAGTCTGATTTAAAATATGTGCGCTAAGTATTTTGGAAATGGTAGAATAAAGGCTTTCTTTGGAGGTTGGTTTCATACACATCTATCTATCTATCAATAGGGTATTTTAGAAAATTTCCATTTATTAAAAATTAAATATTATATATAAAGGCAAACTTACTTTAATTATTTTCCATCATCCATTATATTCATTTGCTGACTAAAGTGGTTTTCAATTAAAAAAAAACATGAATATTTAATATTTAAAACAATTTGTATTATATTTCTTTATTTAATCAATTTATTTTATTTTTGCTTGTTTGTACTTTTTAAAAATAAACTTTATTCGTAATAATAAATAATTAAAATTATCAATAAAAACAAACAACAAATTAATAAAACAAAATTGACAATTTTCGTATTGTAAATTTCTTTCTCATTCTTATGGTTTTTTATGTCTGCCTGTCCGTCTGTTTGTTTATTACAATATATGTGTTTATTATAATCTTTCTTGTTAGTTTTTCTTTTCATTTTTTTTTTATCTTAAAATTAGTTTATTTTTTTATTTCTTTATTTACAAAATTTATGGGAATTTTTAAAATTAATATAAATTTAGATTTAATTAAATTTGTTAATCGTCAGGAAATTTGTATACATTAAATTGTAAATGGTAAATGAAGAATTCTAGAAAGTTCAAAAATTATTTCTTCAAGGGTCATTTAGTAATTAAAGAGACTCGAATGGATTTGTGTATTTTTTTTTTTTAATTAAATGAATATTCTATGTTTGTAGTTTTTGACAGTGGCATCACTGTTTTAAGTTGTGCGGGGCCTCAGGTAAAGCTCAAACTAGATAAACTGCCTTACATCCTTTATTGCATTACATGCGTTGACGTTGAAGGTAGAATTGTATGAAACAAAATACAAATTGCGGTCCCCAAATTTGAAGTACCTAAACTTTTTACAAATCTGTATATGAATTAGTTTATCTGAAGGCTTTTCTTTTGAATTTGAGTGAAAACATACAAATCGTCACGTTTTCGTGATTCTGTATCTCATGAACCGCATTAGGTAGACCCCTCAAATTTTCACAGAATGTGTATTTCTGTTCCCATATCCCCAACAAATAATAAAATCCACCGGGGAAGTTTCAAAAAAAGATTATATTTCCACAACAACAACATGCAATTTATGTGTATAAAAGTGTTTAAAACAAGAACATGCAAGCAAATAGCTTGTGTGTTGTACAAAAACAAGCGAATGTACGAAGAAAAGAGAACAAGAAACAAACAGAAGCTTGTCGATGATCTAATTTATGTGAAAAATGAGACAGATGGAAAACGTCTCTGTCTAATTTTAAGAAGTTTCACTTCTATCACGTGTACGATGGCACACGCGCTAATTTTAATTTGTATGATTTTCTTTCGTATTCGTGGTGGCCCCTTTTTGCTCTGAGTCCTAGGAAATTTGCCAAAAAAAAATAGGTCAATATAATGTTTTCTAACTGATGTTTATGAATCAACTTTGAACGTCTTCCTTAAGATTTTAACATTTTAAAATATTTTACCCACTAAAAAAATGGTTTCTGCGGTTTTTTTCTACTTTTATCAAACAATAAAATTATACGAAAAAATATTTTAAGATTTAAAGATCATTGAAACTTGTTCAACTAAATTGGCGACTGCAAACGGACCCGATGTCATTACAAGCAATTTTAAGGTTACCCACAACAAATTTGTTATTCATTGGTTGATGAGAACTTATCCTAGTGATGCCAGTCATTATAAAGTTAAGATTCCAAATCTACTTTTCATTCTACAACAATTTGTCTCTTTAATTATTGAATGACCCTCGCTCGTATGAATAAAGGTAAGAGGATTAGAAAATTGTATAGGAAATCTTGTTGGTTTTAGTGCCAAAGGCTCAGAAAATGTTTGCTATTGTTGTTACTTACAATTGGAATGAGTGGTCCTTCGACATCATCATCAATGTGCAAAGATTCATGAAAGAGGAGAACACATGACTGACCCCCTCTTGGGATTTAGACAGCAAAAAAGTGTTGATTGGTGCAATTGATGATGCTTAGTTTGATTCACTTGGTGCATTGATTGATTGATTTTCCGGTTGAATGGATTTCTGAATGGACAAGTGATGATAGGTGCGTGCATTCAAGTTAGGAAGTGTTTATGATTGAGGTGCTGGTGCTGGTTGGTAGTTGGTGCTGGTAGTGATTGGGCTCTCATTCATTCATGCTCAGTCGAGTTCAAAAGCCAACATTGAAGTTTAGATTTTGTGGCGTAAAATTACCAATGCCATGATTTAGGGCTAAAACTTTACTGATTATTCTCAATTCTTCCAAATTTCTTAATTGACTATTGAAATTATTATAATCATTTTGATTATTTAAACTTAAAAAATTATTACCTGATGTTGCTGATGACGATGGTGATACTGATGATGATGATGATGATGATGATGCTGATGCTGGTGCTCCATTTAATAATGATGCTGATGATGATGATGACAAGGAAGGGTTACCAGTTGATTTCTGTTGTTGATGTTGCAACAGCTGTTGCTGCTGTTGTTGTTGTTGTTGAAAATATTGTTGGGCATTTTGTTGCAATTGATTGCTCAATTGTGGCGTCAAGTGTTGACGATAGAAATTTTGATTATCAAGTAGTTGTTGCTGTTGCTGATTGATGATTGTTGCTGGTAAAAGCGTGGAAAATGAATTGCTCGGTTGAATTTGTACTGAATTTAGGCCAAAATTGGAAGTGCCACCTTCTTGGCGAAAGAAACGTGCTCTCTGCTGCTGTTGTTGTTGTTGTTGTTGCTGTTGATAAATTGCATTACTGACATAGGTTGGTACTACCAACTGTTGCGGCTGCTGCTGCTGCTGTTGAAATTGTTGATAGTTTCGTTGGGGCAAAGCTTGAACCAATGATGCCTCAAGAGGTTGCGGTGGCTGTGGTTGTTGCTGTTGCTGTTGTGTTGTTGAGAAGCTGAACTGATTTGAAGGTTGTATTTGCACTGAATTGGCTTGGTTACCTCTGCCACTTCCAATCCCAATTCCATCCAATCCACCATTGTTGTTGTTATTATTTGAATCTGCGGCTGTGGCTGTCACCTTTTGCAATTGTTGTAAATTTCGGAATATTTGTTGTACTGGATTCGCATGAATTGTTTTTGCTTGGAAATTGTTGTTGTTGTTGCTGTTGCTGATGGAATTGCTATTGCTATTGCTGTCACTGCTACTTGAAAACTTATTTATTGCTGTGTCTCGCAATGGCAATTGTTGTTCTAATGAATAAGTTGGATAGATTATTGTCTTTGTATGTGTACTAGGTATAAATTCTACTGAAGGTCTTATAGTGAAACCAGGTTCTTGACTCGGTTGAAATTGCGCCGATTGTGTTGGCAGTGGCGTTGGTGGCAGTGATGGCGGTTGCAAGGCAATTGGCAAAGGCAATGGTGAGGAAGGTTGCAATTGTAATTGCTGTTGAACTGCATTACTTGATTGAGCAATTGGTGTTCCAATTGAAGTGGAGGCAGCGCCACCATTCCTTGTTGTTTGTTGCTGTTGCTGTTCAAGCAATTTAAGTTGTCGCAATATGAGTTCCTGTTGTTGTTGAGCTTGCAATTTCAATTGATAGACTTGTTGTTCTAAGGCACGCTGACGTTCAATAAGGAAATTATTGACATTCTCTGGGACTGCTGGTGGTGGAGGTGATGGAGCAATGTTGGCTAGAGAGTCCTAAGGTTTAAGAAGAAAAAATTTGATAGTAAACCAAAAAAAAAAAAAAAAATAAATCTAAGTTAAGAGAGGCATAAAAATAATAAAGGTAATTGGCAGTTTAATTGGGGTAAGCATGACATTCTCCCATCAATCAGATAGAAGAAGAAGATATTGTAGGTGCCTTTAAAATGTTCTTTGATAAATGAAAAATGTGAGAACATGGTGTTAGCAGATATCAGACTATACAACTAATAGACAAACTTTGTCCGAATGTAACAAGGATTGGACTAGACTCCTACTCCTACTTTAAATAGAAAATTAATACTCATTATCAAAGGAAGGTGGACATGCTAGAAGATTAGTTAGACAAAGAAGCATGGAACTTGTGTGCGAATGCTTGGTTCTATGCTGGAAATGACTACCTACACTAAAAACAACTAGAGGCTAGAAAGAGTTTTGTAAAGATTATAACAGATTTTTTTTTTTTTAAAACTTAATACTTAAAAATATTGTGTTAAAAGTTAAAAACTGAAAAACCTAAGTATGCAATTCTTTTCATTAGCATTTATTTGTCATTTTAAAAAAAAAGTTATGAAAATCAGCTTTGTATAGATAAAAAAATTTTAAAATTTTGGTTAAAAAGTGCCTGTATCTCGAAACAGCGCCACCTACCGGGTCCAACTAAAGCATAAACTATTTTGGTTACTCCATATGTAAAATAAAAAAAAAAAAGTATTAAAATTGGTCTAGCCGTTTAGGATATTACAATAAGAGACACAAAATTTCGTTCAATCGAATTTTATAAATAAAGATATAGGCAGCTCTAAGTAGTATAAGTCTTAGGGTAAGCATAGTTGAGATCTAATCGTATGATTCAAAACTGTAGGGTATAAACAAGTTTCATTGACATACCTTAAAGAAAATTGGCGTAGGCACTTCTCCACCCAGTGATATCCCTTGCTGCCTTCCTGCTGCTGTTGCCAAGGATGTTGTTGTTGTTGTCGTTGTTGTTGTTGTTGGTGTACCCAATGTTGATGGCACGGATGTTGCTGCTGATGTTGTAGTTGCAGATGTTGTTAGTGGTGTTGCTAAAGTTGCCTGAGCATTTGTCCCTTCCGCCGATGGCAAGACATTTAGTTTGGTAATTGTGGGACCAACATGGGGAGGCAACAATGCAAGTGGTTGAAATGGTGGCACAAAACTTGAACGTTGTGAATTATGAACAATAGGACTAAATTTTTGTGCTGTGCCTCGTTCATCTAAATCAACTGTAAAGGCTGTGACCAGCGGAGCTTCTTGTATTCTGATATCATTTTTATCGACCAATTCAATATTTTCACCATCTTCATTGTGCGTTGGACGTGGTGTCGTTGTGGTTGTTGTCGTTGTAGTAGTTGTTGTACGACGACGTGTCGTTCGAGGACGTGATGTTGTTGTTGTCGTCGTTATTCTTCTTGTACTAAGTTGAGTTGTCGTTGTTGATGTCGTTGGTGATTCTGTTATTGTTGTGGTTTCTGGCCTTTTACTGTTGCGTATCTCAAATTTGATTTCATCACTGGCACCACCCCCGTCAACATCATCAGCATCATCATTGGTTATTTCGTTTGTGCTAACACTACGAGCTGCCTGACGATTACTGGACTCAGGAACATGTTCATCACCATCATGACCATTAACCACTGTAATTGGAGCACCCAAATTTTGATTAGGTAAATTTGTTGGTGTCTGTTGTAAAGTGGTTTTCTTCCATAACTTGGAACGATCAATAAATGAGGAAAGTAATTGCTCCTGAGCACTGCGTTCATCAAATGTTGCTGTAAAGAATTGGACAGTGGGTACAACTTCACCAACACCATTTGTACTCTCCTCTAAGATTTCATCCTTTTGTGTGGTTTTAGAAGTAGCTGGATCTGCTGTCGTAGTATTTGGTATTTTACTAACATTCCATGGCTTCTCTGTTATAGTTTCGGTGACAGTAAGGGCTGCTGCAGCAGCCTCTTCCTGTTCTAATTTATCTATGGCACGCAACAAAGCTTGACGCACGGAATAATCCAATTTCTGTATTGCCTCGCGTGGTATGATTTCATTACTTTCCGTTGAGCTTTCATCGTTTGTTAAGAAAGAGGAACCATCGCCTTCATCAGCAGTAGTTTTAGCTTCTCCAGACGAGTTAACTGTTGCCATCAGCAGGGCTAAGATTAGTAAGAGCATCATAAGCTGACAGCGTGAAACAAGTCTCTGTTGGGAAGGAAAGAAAGAAAGAAAGAAATATAGAAAATATATTATAAAATCTACTAACTTTTGTTTATAGTTTTGTATGTTTGTATGTTTATCTCTTTATCAGCATTTTGTCTTAATGATATTTTATGCTTATTTATTGTATTTATTTATTTATATTTATTTTCTATGTTAATGTCTTTATTTTATTTTTGTGCCTTTTTTTTTTTTTTGGCAAATTATGTCATTTTATCATTTTGTTTGAACTTAATTAGACTTTCTCAAATCTTTCATTAATCTTCTTTCATGATTACTTAATTTTGCTTTGGAATTTGTATCTTTTTTAAATTTGTTGGATTTCTTTAACAAATGTGATGAGTTTTGATAAATTAAATGGACTTTTTTTAAAACAAAATTAATGAATGGCAATTGTCATTTTAACTGGATTTTGTTCATTATCTTTTATATTTAAAGGAAAAAACATCCATTAAAATTCCTTTTTCATTTGCAAATTCATTGAATTTCTTGATTTATACAATAAAAAAATACCAAAACAAAAAAAACTGGGCATCGGCATCTTTGGCATTTCTTTATGCAACAAGGCATCAGCAAACCACATCCACAACAGAAATCCTGCCCCAAAAAACTATATTTATTATGTTACATTACAATGATAATGATGGATAGAAGTGTGATGAGACACAAAAAACAAAAAAAGTTACAATGACGCTGATTAATAAACACGCAATGCAACACGCATGTCTATGTATTTCCATTCATCAATGTAATACATCTCCTTTTGTTCTACAGGGTGCCCCATCCAGTTATTGACACTTTGTAACCAAAAAAAAAAACCCTCAGGGCAACATAAGATATATTGCAAATTCCTCCTCATAGATGCAGATACTACTAGCAAAAGGCGCAATCAGTGACTAATCTAATCCTGTCAGATAGTAAAGTTGCTATAAACATATTAAACTAAACTTTAATGGGAATGTTTCGATCTGTGAAACGAGTTAGGAAGCCGAAATGAAGCTTCAATAAGAATGAAAACCTTGCTAATAAAAAGCAAAGGATCTAATAAGAAAAGATGTGTCCTTAACTTAAGGCTGCCTAACCCGCAGCTCAAGGCAAGTATCAATAAGGCCCGAAAATATTTCAAGTTACTGAAAAATGTCCAGAAATCTTTTTCTTTCATCGCTTATCAGAGTTCTTAAGGTACTTTTCCAAGAATCCAAAATATTGATTAGTGATGCAACATGAAATATTATATTTCTTCAAAAAAGGTCCCTTGGACCGGAGACTTACGTGGCGCAAACTACTGCATTGCAACTTGTCATCAAAAACTTAAGAAGCTAAACTGGCTTATTCGGCCCAGTAGTCAACTTAGCCTAAGTAACAAAGTTACAATCTAGAAAGCTATAGTTGTCGCATCCTGGACATATGGTATTCACCTATGGGACACTGCTGCCGAGTCAAATGTCTCGTCTTATCCAGAAGATGCAGAACTCTGCTCTCCGTCAGATAGTAAATGCTCCTTGGTTTGTGCGGAATGATGTCATATCCAGGGATCTAAAAATTCTATCAGTCCGTGAGCAGATCAATCTTCACACAAAAATCACATGTTAACAGATTAGCGTCTGCTCTTGCTTGTGTTTATACACCGTCAGGAGGAGGTTCAAGCGTCTCCACCCTGATGACCTATGGACGCAAAAGAGAACGTCGCCTCTATTTCTAAATGTCAACTTTTTGTTTTCTTTGTCACATTTTTTATGTAAATTACCAACTGTCATTTTTGCTTCATTGTCACATCAATTTTTTAAACCGTTAAGTCGGGGGCTGAATTCTTTTTTATCTTTTGAAGTAACACAAAAAAAAAAATTATGTAATGTGCCTCACCCTCATAAGCACAATATGGAAATGAAACTTCTTGAGCGAAGGGAGGTAAATCCAAAAATTAGAAAAAAAAAAAATACAAAATATTTTCAGTGCAGCACTCGAACCCCACGCCCTCGGCTCGCAAGTCCTCCTCCTCTCTAACCACTACGCCACGGAGACATTTCAATTCTATTTGCATAAATAGCTCCAATATAATAATAACATCATCAATTTTTGATTTTCGTCACATTTCATTTTCATATTTTTTGGATTTTCTTCGCTAAAGAAGTTTCATTGGAAAAAAAAAAAAACTTCGGAAAAGGTCCCAAAAATTGAAACAGAAGAATACATTGGAAAGTCAGATAATGTTGGTTCTATTTTATCCCAAAAGAACAGGTCTTTCCCTTGGAGTTAACATCTCGTTTTCATAATGAAAATAGTTTCTGTTTTGTATGCTGTAACGATTCATTTCATCAGGAGGTCGGAAAGATATTCTGATTTAATCGCCCTAATTAAAAATCCCAAGTTTTATCAACAGAAATCATAACTATACCCATTGATATATTGAAAAAGTCATAGAAAATATCTTGATCGGCAATCTTTTGGCCACTAGACACATAATTTTTTGAAAAATTCATTTTTAACAATGATGATTGTTCAGTTTTTATAAACATTTAATATTAACTTTTCAAAAAGTCGATAACATAAATTGACACACCCTGTATATGCATCATCTAATGGCAACTGTTAGATTTGCAGCTCATATTCAAAATCTTGTATATGAATAGCAAGTAAATTGCAACTTCTTGTGCCTTGTATCGCATGCATCATGCATATGACTTAAGCTTGAGTTACCATGAATAAAGTGTGTGAGTGAGTAAAAAGTGACTGTGTGACTATGTGACTGGGTGACTGAGTGAGAGTAAACGTGCATTGGAAGATGAGTTGTTGCTGTTTTTGCTTTTGATGCTTGTGCAATTTTGATGCAACCACAATTTGTTATGGTCAATGCAATTTGAATAAAAGTCTCCTCACTCAGACAAGAAGTCATAAATACCAGACAAAAACACAACCAAACAAAATACATGTATGTAAGTTGAGTTACAATACTATGAGAAACATTTAAAATCAACGTCCGGCAGTGGCACCAACAGTAGTGCAAAACAAGAAAACAATGTGCAAACCACACGCCGTGAAATTAATTACAAAATGAAATCTTTACCAAAGATGGTACAATTTATGAAAGATACTTGTTTGCAGTTCATGTGTATCTTTCTTTTCTTTTTTTTTTTGTAATTGTTTTGTGGTTTGTAGGGCAAAAAGTGAAACACTCGACAGGTAACACATTTTTTCTTTTGTTGGTAAACCTTTTTTTTTTTTTTGTTTGCTTTTTGGTCAACTTGTGCCATTTTTAATGTTTCTTCTTTTCTTTCTGTTAACATAAGAAATTATATAAGATCCTCACCTCTTTACTCCCATTTCTGTTTTCTTTTCTTTACACTATTTTTACTTTCTTTATATTCAATTTATTTTCTTTGCACTCACTTTATTTGATTTGTTTTTGATGATTTTTCTGTTCAAAAATACACTAATTTATGATTTATTGCCAACACATTATTTGCCTTTTAATCATTTTTACACATTTTTATACTACTTTTTTTTTGTATCTTTTCTTTAATTTTGATGTTATATCTTGTATCTTGCCCACATGATTAGATTTAATCATTTATTGAAATCAAACTGAATAAAAAATGATGATGTTGGCATATGGATTATAGTGATTAAATCGTGTTTCTATTACAATAAATTTATGCAAACATCACGCAATATTATTTTATTGTACAATTGTATTTATTTTTCATCATTTTTTTGGGTATTGTAGCAGTTAAGTGATTGTTACTCAGTTGGATGTTACTTTATTTATTTATTATTGAATTTTTTGCTAATAATAGAGTTTGACCTCTATACTCGCTGATAATTCGGACAATCAATTTCTAGTCCATGGACTACACTTCGTTTTTAAACATTTTCCTATGCTATTTTTAAAAAGGGAAAAAAGAATTTCTTACTTTTCAGAACATAATCATATTGCCTTACAACCATTTTGTGAAGAGTTGTGAGTGAAAATTTTAGTATTTACCATCATATTTTCTCATATGTATGTATAATTTCATGAGATTGGAACATTCTCAGTTTGCATTGTATAATCAGATATCCAAATTTGGAAGGTTTATTTCTCCTATTATGCTTTGGGAGAACACAAACTTAAAAACCCAAATATACAAAGGGTTTTTAAGAAGTAAACGAAACCAGTTTACCTATTAATCTACTGCTAGACTATGCAACTTGCCATCCACATTATTAACAGTTATCTTTGGCCATAAAACTGCCCATCTCTTATCCAAATTACGAACCAAAGTGCTGCTAAAATTGTAAAAATTAACTATTCTGAGTGTTTTTTTTTTGTATAACTTTTGTCCCAATCATGATAATGAGATTGATAAGTGTTTAAATGCTGGCATTGACATTACTATTGATATTGAGAATGAAGAAGAGAGTATCGAGATCATCAATCAGAATGAAAATGAAAACCAAGATCCAAGGATTCTTCACTTTCAAGCAACATACTCGTATATCTGCGTTTAATACTTACAATGTGTATGGCAAATATGATTTGTTGCCAAAGACATTTATTTCAAGAAATATTTAATGCTAAAACTACACTTTTCAAGCATAAATAATTGTTTAAAAAGAAAATGAGTATCACTGAGAAGTTCAGTAGTTTGATTTTGAGAATTCGTCATCAAATGGACCATGGGTTTTTTGTGACAAACAACCTAAATATAGCTCCTCCAAGATATTGATATTCATCAAGAATTCCAGAATCTTCTTTGGAGGCAAATCTGCAATTTCATTAAATTCCACGTACTGGCTAATCAGACAGCTGAGCCTGGTCCAGATAAGGATGACAGATGCATAGCAAGTGCTTTGCTGTCTCCTCTGCTTCATTGCAAAGTCGACTCTGATCATTCCGACTGACCATCATGTTATATAGAAGTTTCTTTACCCTGAAATGTTCTGCCAGGAAGCCCAAATCTATTCCTCTCCCTGTTAGTCTCAGTAGTTCCTCTGTTCTTTTTTGAAGATTTGCCTTCTCCACTAAACTCAAAAAGTTTTGGAATTTATCATCAAGCCAGAATGGTTCAGGTCCAATGATCCCGTTTGCATAGACTTTCCTGGTACAAGTACACCCGCCTCTTCGTTCCTAGGAAACCCCCTATGTCCATCGCACAGATTTAGTTTACAAAGTTATTGAAGTGAAACTTCTTTAGCGAAGGGAAGTGAATCCGAAAAATATGAAAATGAAAAATTTGACGATGTTATTGTTATATTGGAGCTATTTAGGCAAAAACAATTGAAATGTCTGCGTGGCATAATGGTTAGAGGGTAGGACTTGCAAACCGAGGGCGTGTGGTTCGAGTCCTGCACTGGGATTTTTATTTTATTTTTGAAGAGAAACTTCTTTAGCGACGGGGAGTAAGTCCACTTGAAGTGAAACTTCTTTAGCGAAGGGGAGTAAATCCAAAAAATATGGAGATATTTAGTCAAATACAATATGGAAGTGAAAACTTCAAATTTTGATTTTGTCATATTTCATTTTCTAATTTTTGGATTTTCCTCCCTTCGCTAAAGAAGTTTCACTTCCATATTGTGCTTATGAGGGTGAGGCACTTACTTAATTTTTTTTTTTTGATCCTAGTCTGTTGAGTAGCATTAATCAGTCTAAAACCATCTCTCAGGGTGCCCCATCATTGCTTTTCTGTCAACGCATATCAATTATTTTGGCATTTACCGAAAAATATAAGTCTGTTGCAATAAATTTTAATTTAGACTACCCAGATGGCTGCCAAAAGTACTAAAGCGATTCAAGGTATTCACAACAAACCCATATTCTTTGATTTTAAAACAATTATATATATTTTAAAATTTCTCATGCTCAACATGGCAGGAAATTACCATTCCTAGGATCCACGCCCCTAACAAAAAAAAAAAAAAAAAACCCAAAACATAAACCCACATGATCTTTTACAACGAAACAAAAGATGTTCAAAATGTTTGCCATAAAACCTAATGGACTTGCAACAATAATTTTATTTTAATGCCTTTGTATATTTTCAGTTTGTAATTTTTGTGTTTACGTTTATTTTTTAATTTATAATAATTAATAATATAAATAACTTATACGCCTCATGTTACTTTAAAATTCGAATTCTTTTAATTTCCGTGAAAACTCTCCCATCTTCATGCTTTTCATGTTCAAAAAGGAAATATATGAAAGAAAATTTTTAACTTTAAAGTTTTTAGTTATTCGTTTTTATTTTATATTTTATGTTGAGTTAAGTTTCGAATGAGGAGGAGGGGGAAGAGGAGGAGGAGAATGATGATGAGTTAAATTATTTACTTCTCTGTTTTTATGATGGACAAGATCAATGGCCATAAACAACTTGATTAGCTTTAATGCACTGTTGTTGTTGTTGTTGTTGTTGATATAGCGAAATTAACAACAAAAAAAGAAACATAAAACAACCAAGGAAAATACAAAATCAACTCAAAGCTTAAGATACCGAAAACGGTAAAGATACTGAATCCAACCAACCAACAAATGCACAATAGTTAAATGAAGAAGAAGAAGCTATTGATTTTGTGGTTTTTCTTTAGTTTTGATTGGGTTTGGTTTTTTGGTTATAAACCGCAATACTGCAACAAATAAAAAACAAAAAAGTTATACCAACAAATTGTCGAAAAAAAAAAATTTTACTACCCAACCACAAACAAATTATCTTTCTTTCTTGTTGTTTCTATGGCTGTTTCTATTTTCATTATCATTGCCAAACATGCCAAATGCCAATTGTTATTTCTACTGTTGTTGTTGTTGTTGTTGTTGTTGCTATTGCTGTTGTTAGACCCTCACCGCCCTCTAAACGATTTGTGTGGTGTCTATGCCGGTGAAGATACTCATTTTACTCTAACGATGAGCAATTTGTGCAGAACTTGAACTTTTAACCTTAGACAACAAACAGTTAAGCAGGAATTGAAACAGAAAAAGAGAGTCAACAACAACAACAACAAAAATAATGTTGTGAAGTAGGGGGACTTGTGAAGTAGAAGGAGAAGGTTGAGAGGTTGAGGTGAAGTAGGAATAAAATTTGATTGTCACAAGTTCAAAGTGTTAAAAGTGCAAAATCATGTTAGTGAACATGAAGAAGGGTCAACTTTTGAAAGAGTTTATCATTAAATACTTGGATTTGATGACAGTTTGGTGGTTGAAATGAGGTGACAAGAAGATAGAATTTCAGATTTATTTAGAGGTCGGTTTTAAATGTAGATGAGATTAGGCTAAGCAGGCCGCTCGCAACCAAGGTGAGTTTACCCAGATGCTTTATGGCCTATTTTAATGCCTGAATTCAAGAGAGGTGGGTAGTTGATGGTTTGATATCTTCTATTGATCTCAAAGGCCTCTGAAGTCAACCCGCAGAATTAATGAATTTGCCGTAAAGGCATATGTGATAAATCTTAGAAGAAAAGTTTCTCTAGAAAACAGGTCCGTCTTCCAAGTAGAGCAGAATAGTTCAGATTTAACTGTGATAAAACTCTTAATGGGGATTCAAATTTTAAACCATCAGCCTATTAGCTGCGTCCCGTTAAGACTCCCATTCTTGTTTAAATATAAAAACTCCGAGTCTAGTTTCGGTAGCGAGCGCAACATATCTGTATGACATTACAGCCCGACTTATTTCCCCAATAAACTTATCTAAGATTTACGCAGGCTGCCAAGGAATCTTTCATAGGAAATTGTTGACAACTGTGGGATATTAGTTCACTGGACTTAAGCAAGGTTATACATAGGTATGTTTTTGATGCCTTCCAAGATCCATGAAACTATATTCGCTGATTACTGAACCAAAAAACAGTAGCTTAATTCCCCGACGGAAATCTATCATTGTTGGAAAATGATGCTAAGTCAGCAGCTCGGAGGTTGGTCCAATAAATGATGACCTTGTAACAGAACCATTACTGTCCATCCAACACTCCTGATTCGCATTGTGATTTGCTTGAAAGGAGATTAGAATATACATAGCTGTTGTGAAAAATAAGATTTTCCAACCGATGCATTTTTTAATGAAATAAACTTTCTAGGCAGCTTAAAAAACTCGCAAAAAGAGTGAAACCTTTAAGAAAAACAACGTAACAAATTTAAGAAATCTTATTTCATATAAGAGAAATCGACCCGAGTATTTATTGATGGATCCTTGTATATTCGAACTTCTCCTCAGATGTACCACTCTCTATGCAGTCAAGAACGAAATCACCTGTTTCGAATCGTTGAAGCCAGTCTCTGTTTGTTCTTTCTGTTCGCTGCAGCCTTTCCCGAGCAGGCTTCAGCAGAAGTTTTGTTCCAATCGAAAGTGGAAAAGCACAAAACTTGACATTTTCAAGCCAACAGCAGCCAACTTCAAGAACATACAAACAGAGAACCTAATAGGTGGCGACCTATTTGCAAACAGGAGTTTATAAGGTGCTTATCACAATTATAAGACACTTTGAAAATTTTACTTCTAACCCTCGCCAAATCTGTGTGGTTTATATTACGTAAATAATTAAAAAAGCGAATGAAAAAAGAGTAAGCCGCTAAAAAACAGTACAATTTCTATTTTTAGAACAGCATGGGAAAATAACCGTTAGTTTCAGTTGGAATGTTCGCATTTTTGCGTATCTGCAACCTTATCAGAATTATAAGACACTTATTCAAAGGAGCATCGAAAGTGAAAGAATCAATTGAATTTTTAAGTTTGGTAGCATAAAACGCGTTTTTAATCGTTTTTAATTAATATGCTACTAATAAAGCGTTTAACGGAAGAAGAAAAGGGCTTAATTAAGGCTTATTCAAGTTCAAACTTAAATGTAAGCGAAATCTCAAGGAAAATTTGGTTGTAGCCGCACAGTAATTGCGAATTTTTTGAGAGACATTGAATATTATGGAAAATTAAGAAGTTCAGGAAGAAAACCAATTCTTTCAGCATGGGATAAAAATATAGTATATAATAAATAAAATAAAAATAAATAGGAATACATGTAGATTCAAAAGTTGAATAAATGAATGACAAAGAAATAGAAAATAGATTTAACATAAAATGATGATAATTTAGTGAGGTGAGAAAATTGATTTAATATAAATATATCTATTTTAATAAGTGAAAGAAATGTTGTACACAACACATGAAATTACAAAAAAAAAATATTTCTGATTTACAGATTTACAATCGACTTAGTCGTTCATGTAAATCTTACCACCAACTGTGAATTAGGTAAACCACTAAAATTAAGCTAAGCAAACCTAAGTTACCACAAAATAAATGGCAACAAAGTGTTGCTGCTTCCTCATAACATTTGCAAACAGCAGGTGGCACAAATGCTGAAATGCTGAAATGCTTTTGCTTGCAACAATTATCCATAATACAAGTATTTCTTTCATTCTCATTTTCTGTGTTCATTTTTCCTTGGATTTCACTAATCCCTCCTCATTTATGGTGACTATGGTAAAACGCGAAAACGAGCGTCACGGATTCAACTAATTTGACAAACATTTCAACAATATTTTATTTATTTCATTTCTCTTCTCTGTGTCTCTTTTAGTTTTATTTTTTTCTTGCTTTATGAACTCATGAATGAAATGTGTTTCAACGCAAATCGTGCATAAAGATTTCTAACAATTTTTGCACATATTTTTTTTTTGTATCTTTTAGTTTTTGTCTGTTGGTAAGTGAGTGAGTGAGTGAGTGAAGTAAGTGCAACAGGTTTAAATTGGTAATTAGAGAAATGTTTGTTCATACCACAACGACTCACTTTCAGTTATTATTTCATCTAATATTATTATGATGATGATGATGATGATGATGATGATGATGTAGCGGATTATGGTAAAGATATTTGATTGTAGATACTATATAACTTGTATGAGTTACAGTTGTAGATTGAATTATTTTATGCACAAGTATTTCTGGTGTTTGGTTGACAGAGGCGGCAGAGCATACAATTGCGATTGCGCGGCAAATAGTAAAATTATTTATAATTATGTAATTAGATTTTAAGGCTTGTTACATTTTTTTAAAGATCATCTTAGCTTCATTAATCATTAAACAATCATTGGAAATTATGTCAGTTATATTTATATAGATTTTTTATTTTCTTTTGTTACATTAAATTTGAAATAAAATTGGGGGGATAATAAAATAAAATAAAATAAAATAAACGAATAAATATAAATTTAAAAAGAAAGATACAAATCATAAGTAGCCATTTAATTATTATTTATATTATGTTGAACTGATTTTTGCAATTTTAATGACTTTCAAGTAATAACAAGATTTATCATAGAAACAAATTTTATTACTAAGTACACTTACTTGAAGTGATCTAATTAATACTTCAATTTCAAATGAATTTGAATGAGTTTCTTTGGAAGATAAAAAGAAGCATTGAATAAATGATAATTTTTATTTGAAGTATCGGAATTTGAATGTTGCAGTTTCTTTTTGGTTTTTGAAGTGAAACTTCTTTAGCGGCATTGGGCAAAAATTTATACTAAAATTTAGAGTGGAAAAATACAAATCCTCACGTTTTAGTGATTCCGTATTTCATAAATCGCATTAGATAGAGACTTGAAATTTTCACAGAATGTGTATTTCTATTCCCATATCCCCAACATATAATAAAATTTTTGGAAAATCCACCGGAAAAGTCTCAAAAAAGCGAATGTACTAAGAAAAGTGAATGAGAAACAAACAGAAGCTCGTTGCTGATCTAATTTATGTGCAAAAGGTGACAGAGGGCAAACGTAAACACAACAACAACAACAATTAGATACGCCAAAGAAATCAAAAGTAATATACAGACGGACAGACAGATAGACTTACTGACAGACTTTGAGATGAGTTCTCTCTATCTGTTTTTAAGAAGTCCCACTTCTATCAAGTGTACGATGTACAATCGATTAGGATCTCAAATTATCTATACATAAATAAAGCACAGAGCATTAGGTTAGCATCTGTCGCAAAGCTTAATATCACGTTATAGAGCAAAAAAAATAAAGGGAGGCAAAAATTGTAGTTTTCATATAGAAAAATGTCAGGCAGGATTTAATCAGGACTTAGACAACACTAAATTCAAATTGTGCAAGCGAAATGAAAATATATGTGATCTCTGATAATTTGGTCCTCTCTACATACAATTGACTGTGAGCGAAATATTAATTTTCTATTGTAGATTTAAGCCAAAAATACTCAAAGATTTGCCTTGCGCATCGAAAATTCAATTGGTATCAACATAATAAATGAATCTCGGAATGAGAATCCTTTGCACTTTCGTTTGAGTAAATTTGCGTGAATCACATTGCCACCAAACGCTGGCTCAGATTTCGACTGCTACAACCATCTGTTGTAAATTGTACAGTTGTAAGCCAGGGAGAACCAAAGAGTTTAAAAATTCAGTTGGATAGTTGGCTGCTTCGTCTTCGTTTGTTACTCAGTCGATAAATTTGAAGGAATGCAGTGGACCTTGCTTGATTTTTAATTGTGAAGTTTATCAACATTTCGTTCTTTGCTGGAAAAGTTGCTCATTCACCAATTGCAAAAATTCTAGCAATAGCTTAGAGAAGTCTTTGGCAGATAAATCGTTTATCAATCCAACTCACATGTTTGACTTCAGGTGAAGTTTCTTCACATAGAACTACAGAGTCGATGATTTGAGGCAAGCGTTGTTTTCATAAGCAAAAGCGTCATACTTGGAATCACTGCTAGTGTCGCCAGACAATAGAAATCATTCCGCCTCCAAAACAATTTGATTTATTGCGCAGATCTTTCATAGTTCGAGAGAGATGCGCGTTTGTGCGCCATTGTGCGTGCATTCATTCTACATGATGATTTTTATTGCTACTAAAACTTTGGCCATTGCTGAGTGTTTTGCTAAGTTGTTTGTCAGTTATTCAGTCGTTTGATTTTCGGTCTAGGAAAGACTGAATAACTCGCCCATTAAAGTGAATCCTCTCAAGTCTAGAACTAAATTCTAAGGTTTCCAACAATTTCATGAGTGACCTTGGTTCTGGTTTCGAAAGGGTTTGGTTTTCACAGATAAATAAACAGCAATAGCAACAGAAACTGATGACACAAAAAAAGTTCCTTATACCATATAAGTATCACACACTTCTATTCACCAACTTGCCAAACTTCAAGTGACCTACTTTATCTGCAATTCAAAATAGTTGCCGTGGTCTTTTGATGTGGGGAAGCCCAACAGAAGCCTTTTTAACACCTCACATGATGGACAACAACCGTCTTTAATCTGACTAAATTCAATATATGTATTTGGAATGCATTTACATTTCAAATTATAGCCAGAATAAAGAATCCATGCCAAATTGTCAACATGAAATCAATACCTTCTATTTCTCGATTACTGAAAGTGGCAGTGACATATTGCGGTTTTCAAAATGAGTTTTTGCATAAAATTTAGAAAAACAAACAAACAAAGCTTCTATATATTGTAATGACAACTTTTACAATATTTTGTAAAACTAAACTCATTGCCATAGAGTTTGTATTGGAAAGTTCTGCATTTAATTATCTGTGTTCTGAAAGACATGCAAGTTTGTCTTGTTTTTATTAAAAATTACATAAGATTGATAAATAGAAGTCAAAATACAAATTTAAATGTCAATTTAGAGAAACAAAATTGTGTCATATGAGTTTCTCTTCACTTTACTTACATATCTTCAATTTCCATAAGGTGAATTTAATTTACAAATATACATATGAACTTTTAAAATTTTCAATTTATAAGATAAACATAAGAGACCAAGGTTACTTCATTATTAAACAACAATAACAAGAGCAAAATGACTTTTGAGCGATGAAAGAAACAAATTAAAAGATTAATAAATGGCAATAAAAGACAACAATCAACCATCACAACCAACTAGCAATAACAAAAGAGATCGTTTAAATCGTTAATCAACTAAAAAAAAAACCCAAAAAAATTGTCATAAAAAAATGATATCAGCTTCACGCCTTAAACCAACTCATATAAGATGGCATTCAAGACCCCCGAAAGATATACAAAAAGTATGCCATGATATGGTTATGGTATACTTTTGTTATCGTGCTGTGATCTATGAGTAAATTGCACAATAAATTTCTTTAAGTTTTTATAGTCTTTTAACTGCTTTTGTTGCTACCATTTTTTTGTTATAATAAAATATATGAAATAATACTGAGTATCTTAGCTTTGTTTAAAAAATAATGAAAAATCCAATTATGTTTAATGAGATCCAACTAAAATCTGACAGTTTCATAGAAACAGAAAACAATAAGTTTAAGTATTTAGCATAAATTCACACTTTATAAGTAGAAACAAAATGAATGACAACCTAAAGACAAGTGATGGCAGGTGGGTTGTTTTTTTTTCCTTGAGATCACTGAAAATTTCAAAAATTTGTTGGACAGACAAAAATATCTTATCAAGATGAAACCTTTACAATGATCATCATCACCATGACCATCATCATTAACATTAACATACAATAGTTTTTTTTTTTTTTCCATTTTTTTTGATTTCATTGTTCAATCAATCCAATGACCAATCTTCAACACCTTTTTGTTTAGTTTTATCACATTTGTTACTAAATCTAAACTAAACATTTTCAATACACACAAATAAAATATTATCATATGACAATATTTGCATCTATTTGATTTGCTGGAATTGAGGATTGTGGATTGGATTACCTCGACTAAATTAATTACATTTAAAATGTATTCAAGTCGACTTAGTTTTATCTCACAATTTATTATTTCCATCAAATATTTTGTCAATCATTTACATATTTATTTATTTATTAATTGAGATTTTATTCCTTGCCTTTATTTTCTCATTCATTGTCATCATATTTGATTTTCTATCAATGATGATGATGATGATGATGATGATCTCTGCTTATCTCTGCAAATGCCATCAATTAGCGAAATAAACAAAATACTCTTTGAATAAGATTATTTGTTTAATTTATTTATGCAAAATCTTTGGTGTGAATTTGATTTCTTTTGTTGATTTATTTCGCGAATTTAGTTTTTATAGGTTTTTTTTTATTTAAATTTTTTTTTGCTAAACAATTTCTTTTTTTTTGTTTTTTCATTGAGCAAAAGGTCAAATTACATATTAAAGATTATCTTGATTATGATTATTAAGATTATAATGGTGACGGTGATGACGTTGATGATGATGATGCCGGATGAATGGAAAAGCCATTCATGACATTAAATTTTATGATTCCAAACTTTCGAAATTACAAGATATATAAAAAATACTTAATCTTAACTTAGCTTAGAGCGGTTCGCAAATGCATGAACGGAGTCAGAAAGGTGATGCTTGGATTAAGACTTTTGCTTTATATGATGAGATATCATAATAAATATGATATTTTTGATTATTTTGTAGGAAACATTTTATATACTCATAGTTTTTCTTTGATTTGTTTAGGCAGAGTGACTGATAAGATTTATATTATTAGTTAATCGCAACATTTACTTGAATATCACATTCCTACATAAAAAGAACGAGAGATCCAGAGGATGTTGCCTTTTCAGATAACTCAAGTGATAGATGTTGTCCAGCAGGTTGATTGCAAGTTGCTTAGTCTTCCAACTGTGAGAAGTTTCTGTTGCTGTGCCTGACAATCTCCTCTCTGATCGTAGGAATCTTCTAGTCTCGAAGTTTCTGACGCACCACGGCGCAATGACAAACCTTCGCAGCAATTTGGATTGGAACCTCTGAAGCTTCAAAGCTTATGAATTGCACAAACATTTGCTGTATCCTTATCTCCAGGCATTTAAGAATTTACTCCTCAATTAGGTTACCTTTCATTCACATACTTGTGTTCGGGGTATCTGTGAAGGGAATTTCTAGAAGGGCAGTAGCACGTTGGTATGATGGAATGCTTCAGTGCGCCTGATTAACTACCCAATTGAGTCTACTTAGCCGGGCCTGAGGCTTTATAGAATTTACATTCTTTGGAGAATGCAATGTGCAATTTTTGTGCAATTTGTGCTTAATTGAAGTTGTTTTTATTTTAAGCAATGCATTAAATCCAATTTGTGACCAACGCTTCACAGATCCTGCTTGGGATTGATTAATCGTGCAATCTGACTACATAATTCAATGAAATTGGATTAAAACTTACGATTGTTCTTTATTAAGTTAATTGTCATCAGTAACAGATACCAGGACTTTACACAAATTTATAATATTTCTTCATATTTGTCTTTGAAATTTAGTCTTTTCTTAGATATTCTAATTAACAAATAAGATTTTTCATAGGTTCTTTTGATCCTAACTTTACTAATGGCACTTAAATCTCAGCTTTAGTATGAATACTGTTCCAAATGCAACAATATAAATATCTTTTTGGTATGAAAAAATATGATTTCATTATTTCTTTAATAACTAGAAATCAAAATTGCTTAAACTGCATCTATATTTTGTGATCAAGTTTACGTGACAGAACAATTTAACTTTATTGGACAAAGATGACATTTTTTCCTAATTCAATATCAAGATTTGCATGAAAATGTTATAACTGAAACAGTTTGAGCTCCTCCTCTTCTTTATTGTTGGCTCTAGAAGCTCCAAACTATTGATATTAGAAGCAATGAAAGTAAGAGAATCCAATGAACTCTTAATTAAAATGTTCACCTAATAAAAGTTTGCTAGGGTTAACCATGAACAATGTTTTTATTTTAATTTGCCAAAGATTGATGAGTTTTGAATTCAAACAGGCTATTCAAGATAATCTAATTTATACAAGGATGTAGCGCAAAGATAATACTAAAACTTATAATAAAAAATTAAATAAATAATAATACAAAAATCTATCTATCTATGTCTAACATTTTTAGCATGTTAAGGCAAAAGTGGCCTAAACACACCTCCAATGTTTCTTTTATGGCAACAGGTTTTGTATATTTCTCTTTGACTTTTCGCCTGTCTATCTTCCTCTCTCTCCTTTCTTATAATTTCATTCCTTTCAATAAGTTCCACGCCTCTGTAAAATCAAATCTTCTCATAACCTTAAGGATCCCAGGTTAATTATTCAATAGACTTTTAGTTAAATATTCAAAAAACAGATTTGTTATTGTTTATTTTTGGATTGTGTGTTATTTTTCTATTTTCAAGATATCTCAGATTTTTAACATGATTTCCACATTAAGAAATTCCTTATATTTTATAAATTTTTATGAAAATAAAATATATAAATTTATTGTTGTTTTATTTTCCTTCTTTTATTTTAATGTTTAAAAATATTGTATTTTAATGTTTTTATTGCTTTTGTATCTAAAATATCTACCAGTATCTCTTATAATGATGTCTACCTATTGTTTTTGTTTTGCTTTTTTCTATATTATTGTTGTTGTTATTGCTATTGTTGTTGTAGTTGTTGTTGTTGTTGTTGTTGTAACATCATCAATTGTGTTGTGAATGTTTTTAATGTTACATCGTTCGCCATGGCTTTGGCAATGTCAATGGCATCTTTTCTGTTTACAATTTCACTTTTATCGACGACCGACCATCTTCATCTGTTCAGTTCAGTTCGGATCATTTCAGTTCAGCCCCCAAGTTTATAGAGTCAGCCAGCATTAACAGCAAATTTAACATTAGCAAACATTAAAAGATACTTTTCCAGTGAGAAAAGAGACCTGTGCGTATGATTTTTTTTTTTGTTTTTTTTTTTGTTTGGGTTTGTCTTTGTTTGCTGTGTTTCCAATTTATTTTCTTTTCTTTTTATAGGCTGAACGATAGAGAGACAGATTATTGCAATATTATGTAAACTATCATCATCATCATCATCTTGTCTCTCTCTCTCTCTCTCTCTCTCTCTCTCTGTGTCTCTATCTTTATCTTATTTCTACATGCCACTGGGTCTAGTCATAACGTAATTTAATGCGTCATTCGTTATGTGCTACTTAACGTCATCATTCACGTTTTTCATGATCTTTCCTTGGTAATAATTCATAGTTCATCATAACCATTTTTCTTTTGCTTCAATTTTAAGTTCATAAAAGGGCAATTGTATTTTGTTTAAGAAGAAATTCGAATGAATCAAATGAAAGACTTAAGCAACGAACTTGACTTGTCAACATCTTCAACTATCCACATACACGTAATACACCTGACTTTGCGTGTCTGCTTTGTTAAAAGATTTATGCACATTGAACACAAATTCAATTATTAGATAAATATTTATTTACTTTTGGTTTCAAATTTTGATTTCAGATTTTGGTTTCTCACTCAGCTACACCAAAGTTCGAGTATCTCTAGTGTATCTCAAAAAAAAAAAAGAAAGAAAAACGTGTTCATCCATATGTTGTTTATGTTGTCGTCGAGACTTGAAAGTGTGATTTATAATACTATACTAGAAGGCGTCATTGTGTCTTATATTTTGACAGTTGTATGTAGTATAGTAGATGTGATGTGTTCGTGCAAAACTTAGAGATACCGATCACATATCAACCAACCATCACACACTGCACGTTTCATGTTGATAAATGCGCTTTTTTTTTTTGAAGGCAACAACAAACAATTGCAATGTGAAGGCGTTTTGAAGTTTATTTGAAACCATTGAAGTTTGTACATATTTTTTTTTGTTTTTTTGGATTGGATGGATTTTTCTGAATGGTCTGAGATGATGAGATTATAGCAAAAGAGTGAACAAAGGATAACAGGCCATCATCATGATATTGTTTGTATCTTTAGAAAGTGGCTAATTGGATGTATGTTTTCCTAATTTGTGTAGGTCGCCTTTTGCTTGTGAATAAACAGAAAGAAATTTGGTATTTTTTGTTGGCAATCATTTTTGAATTTAGAGTATGGTATTATAGGTACTTCATAGTATATTCGAATATCTTAAAAACAATGAACTATGGCTTATTATAAGACTACTAAATAATTTGTTTAATATTGTTACAAGTTGGTTGAAAAATATTGAAAGCGACAACTATTAACCAGTAGGAAAATAAAAACTACAATCGTATATTAATATCCCATTTTCCACTTGATCACACAAAAAAAAAAATGATTTTGATTGGACACTTTATTCTTTGTTTACAAGCCATTTGAAGTTGACGGGTCAACCGAAGATCGTGCAGTGATAACATTGTTTTGGAAGGTTTTTCAGCAACAGAAATCCTCAAAAAATTGGTGGCAATCTTAATAGAATCTACTCCATCATTTCCAACTGTGCATCGATGTGTTTTGGAGTTTAAAAGTGGTCGTACAAACGTTGAAAATGAACCACGCAGTGCAACATAATCAGAAATCGTTGAGCAAGTTTATAATATTGTATGTAATGATCCAAGTTCGACTAAGCAGCAAATTGCAGATGCCATAGGCATCTCAGATAAATGGATACTTTACATTTTGCATAAAGAATTGTATATGAAAAAGCTGTTTGAAAAGTTAGTGGCGCATTCGTTAACAATTCAACAAAAACTGATCCGAAAACAAATTTCTCAGCGTAATTTGATGCGCTTTAAGCAAAATAAAATAGATTTTTATATAGATTCATAACTATGGATGAGACTTGGATCTACAACCATGATCCAAAACTGAAACAAGATCGTTTACAATGGACTGAAGCAGGTTGTTCAGCTCCAAAACAGGTGAAGTCAAAACGATCGGCAAAAAAGGTTATGGTTATCAGTGTTTCGGGATGCAAAAGGGATTTTATTGATTGATTACCTTGAAAAAGTTAAAACAATTAACTCTGAATATTATTGTAACCTTTTGGATCAGCTGAATGAAAAAATTCTTGAAAAAAGACCCGGTTTAAAAAAGAAAAAAAATCATTTTTCATCAAGACAATGGACGTGTTCACACAAGTGTTTTGACGATGGCTAAATTCAATGAATTAATGTTCGAATTGGTTGAACACCCACCGTATTCAGCAGATCTGTATCCCAACGACTACTAGCTGTTCAGAAACTTTAAATTATTTATTCGTGGAAAGCGTTTTCCGTCGAATGAAGAATCTAACGCAACCGTAGAACAGTATTTTGCAGAGTTTCCGGAAAATCATTACAGAGATGGTATAAAATTATTAGAGGGTCATTGGAATAAATGTATTGAAGTTAAGGGAGATTATATTTAATAAAAAAACTTATTTCATTTAAAAATTAACATTCTTTCATTTTTGCTTTCAATACTTTTCTACCAAACTGTATACTTATTTTTGATGGGACCACTCTTTATGAAGAAAAATAATATTCCAATATTTTTCGTAATTTTTTTTGCAAATATTTCAAAATAATCGATTAAGTCACAATTGGGCTGACTTGCTTCCGATAATGTCGGCGTTCCTTTTGCCTTTTTGGAGTGAAGACTTGCGTCTGATCTTGTAAGTGTCTTCAGGTAGCAAAAAAAACGTCGATTGCAACGCACAGACACACATATGTAAAAACTCATACATTGGTTTGTTTAGCGGACCTTACCATAAAAAAAAAAAAAAAAAACAAAAATAAATGGCAAGGTCCACCACAAATATTTAAAAACGAAAAATAAATAATAACGTCTTTTTCATCCCTTTACATTTCGGTTGCATAACAACCGGTTGCTTGACAACCGAATGAAAGTTTTGCCATTTATTTGCGAACTCTGTTTTACCTACATGCGATAATTAGACGGAAAATATTGCTTCGGGAGGATTCGAACCCGCGTTGTGCGCGCTACGAGACACCTACTCTATGCACGCAGCGACGGAAACAATCTCATTTTCCTCGTTTATCTCATGCTATGTGTTATTAGTCGAAGTTCGAATAAACAATACAAGTTCGATCAAGTGTAAAACCAAACAGCTATGTTATGTTTTCTATGTTATGTGCTGTTGGTGTGTTATGTACTAAGTAATGATATACCATGTTAAAAATTGAGACGAGTCCGAACAAATCCTTTGGATCGATTCATAGCATTGATAAGGAAGCTATAAAGTTAATTGTAAAATCTATTGGTTCTTTAAATGCATCACATGATTATCGAAGACAACAAAAGCTCTAATAATTATACAGATAAAGGTAATTAAAAACATCGTAGAATATTATTCCTTTCTCATATAATGAAAGAATACATACCTATTCATTGAAAGCAAGAGCGTCTAACCTGGGAAGCAACCCAGGGCCACATGGGAAGAAGAAATGTTTTTTTTAGCCACAATAATTTAAGATTTTGTCAAACAATAATACACATATCAAAATATCTTAAATGAAGATAGATTTTGGTAACATTAATTTCATTGATTTTTTCTACTTGAACTGCTTTGACTTGTTGGCACAGATTCCTAGGTAAACAAAAGCAATAGAGTCATAACTTAATGACCTACAAAGTGTCCAAGATTACTGTAGAGAAAAACTGAAACTAATTTCAACATTTTTCATTTTATGGAATATTTATATTTATTCAAATAGTTAATTTTGCAATTTTGATCACAATTTTCAATGTCACTACATAAAGTTTGCAAAATTATTGTTTTAGTAAAATTTTTCTGTTCAACTCAAGCAATCATAATTTTTGATTTTCTTGTAAAAATTTGAAACAATTATTTTTTTTTTTTTCTTATTTTTTCCAGAAAAATTTGCTTTAGTTTTCCAAATTAAATTGTTTATGAAATCAAATGAACAATTGCACGCGCGTTAATGACATTTTTCATTCATTCATTCACTCACTCATAATAATAACATTGTAATTATGCATGGGAATTGGACCTCAAAATTTTTGATAAAACAAACTGAAAAATACAACCTTAAATAAACAACTTATTACAGAAACAAAAAAAAAAACCAAAGCAAACTAAAGAAAAAACAAACAAAAGCAAAAACAAAGAAGATGAAGATGAAGATTTAAATGTGTTGCATGTGACTCAGGTTGCCGCCTGCCTTCATGTTGAATGCGATGATGCATTTGTTCAAAATGTTTAATTCAATTATGTAAATTTCTTTTATAACAAAATAATTGTGTTTTTTTTTTTCTATAAATATTTATTATAAAATATAAAAATTGTTAAGAAAAAATGCAATAAAATTGTTAACAAATTTTACGCACTTTTGGTTCATTAACTCGTCAAGTTGTCAAACTCACAGAGAAGCATCAATTTGTTGATTTATTGTGTGGCAATAAATTTATATAAATAAAAATTTTTGTGTTTTTTTTTCTGTGAATTATAAAAATGATAAAAATGAAATCCTGATTTTTTTTGTATTGCAATTATGCAATTTCTTATTTTATAATTTTTTGGTTACTCAGTGAAAAGTGAAATTTTATTAAACAACAGTAAAAAATGCAAGAAAAAAGAAAAAAAAAAACATTAAAGTTGTCTGTCTACTTTGAACGTCTTCACTTCTTCACTTCATTCAATTCAATTTAACTTTGATGTCTTCTCACTTGCCAAAGACACCAGACCAGACCAGACCAGACCAAGGTCCAAGCCAAACCAAACCATTCAAAAGCGCCTGGATGTCATCATTGTTGGTTTGAACTGTTACTTCTGTTGCAAAACAACATCAAAGGCATCAAAAGCAACAACGACATCTTGTAACTTGTATCTTTTGCCATTTAATGTTATTACATTGGCATCTGTTTTCGTTTCTTTACTTTTCCTTTATTTACTTTACTTTGTTTTTGGTATTTTTCTTGTTTAATGCCACATGTCATTTTATTATAATCAAAAATTGCGCAATACTCACTCAAAAGTCCTGTTTTCTACACCTTTCAATCTTTAAGTCCAATGAAAAATGATGATTTTAATAAACAAAAAAAACTTATATAAACAAAACTTGTGGATATCAACATTCCTTTGCTTATTTCTTCACTTGAATATAACCTTCAGAATTAAATTGTTTATTGTTTCTTTATAATTAAATCTTCATCTTCAATTCCATTTAATTTTGAACTAATTTATTTAACAAACTGTATGGCGCTGTTTCTGTTTGTAGTCCATAAAAGTTGTGGTTAATGCATTCATCAAATCATTAATCAACAGTCAGAAATTTGGATGCTTTTAATGCAAGCAACTCAAATGGGCATCAACAAACAGACAAACAAACTCCACTCATAATCATCATAACTTTCAAGTACTGAAGTACTTAGATTTGACTTTGTATCTAAAGATGGGTACATTCAAATTTTTGTAGATAATTTGTTTGACCTTATAAATGTTACTTACGCATAGAGAATGCTTAAGCTCGAATGAGTTTATTTTTACAAAACCTTTTTGTTTTAAACTTTTTTAATGTGGGAAGTATTGATAATGCATGCAAGTATTTAGGTTAAATTAGGTTACACAGGCCGCTCGCGTGAAGCCGCGAGTTGACCCAGAAAGTTACGGCACATTCCCTTGAAATCTGCTTAAGGGAAAAGGATGGGGTTGGTGGAGAGAGGAGATGGAAGGTAGGGTCAATCCAAAGAAGAATACAAATAGATTGTACTAATTGGTCTAAGAAAGTCCCGCCTAAAACCAAACCAACCAGAAGACCCCCAGTGCCCCTTCATCATTGGAACCTTTTCTTATCAAAGTGTAAGAATTCGATGATCCGTTTTGGCTGGTAGCAAGGCCATATTGTCCTAGTGACAGTGCAGCCAGGCACATTCGCCTTCTTCGTTGCAGCTAGCTCCTTGATTTCCGCTTCCAGTTCCAGTGAAAAAAAATTATTGTAAAGGCAAGTCCGCAAAATAGAAAAGTATCTAAATAAAGACTTTTTGAAAATGCTTTATGATCTTAAAATAAACAAGGTAATGACTTTGTTATATGGTTTAAGAGTGCACTCTAATAAAAGTCTAACTTTCCTTAGTGATCTGATCTATGTTCTAAAAAATCAAGACTTTGTTAATCTTCCTTTTTGGGTTAACTGACAACTACAACAACAAAAGATCGATCATCTTGCATGTGGTGAAATATTGTTTGAGAAAATGCATGAATGAAGGAAGCATAACTACGAAATTTTATAGCAAAGTAGAAGTACATGAAATAAAAACGATTCATAATTCAGTTATATCTTCTTCTCTAATGTATGTACATAAGTACAGTACTTTTAAATTTAAAATACCATTTTACTTATAATTTGGAATGTGGTTTCCATTTGTAAACAAACGGAACAAAGTCTCCAATGTCTCTCTAAACAGCTCAACGAAGATCCGCTGTTTTTGCGTAAAATTTTGTTCAGTGATGAGGCACATTTCTGGCTCAATGGCTACGTCAATAAGCAGAATTGCTGCAGGTGTAATGAGGAGCAACCTGAAGGGACTCTCGAACTACCGTTACATCTACAGAAATTCAATGGTTGGAGTGGTTTATGGGCTGGTGGAATCATCGGTCCGTTTTTGTTTTTTTTTCAAAAATGAGGCCAGACAGAACATCACCATGATAACGGACTTTTTGTTACCTAAAGTTAAAGCCCGAAGTGTCGGCGATATTTGGTACCAACAGGATGGGGCCACGGCACACACAACGCGTGACTCAATGGCTTTATTGAGTTAATTTCGCGCTTCGGACCTATCAATTAGCCGCCTAGATCATGTGATATAATACCTTTGGACTTTTTTCTCTGGGGTTATGTGAAGTCAAAAGTATTTGCCGATAAGCCAGCTACGATGCAGGACTTGAAAGTTAATATCACTCGCGTAGTTCGGCAGATACCGGTTGCAATGCTGGAAAGAGTGATCCAGAATTGGACCTCCCGAATGGACTACCTTATTCGCGGCCAACATTTGAATACAATTTTTTTCTTTTTCTTTGTGTGATTTATTTACAATTTAAAAAAAAACTTCTAAATGAATCACCCATTAGCAAAAAGTACTTTGTAATTAGGAGATATGTAGCTTGCTAAATTCGGAATAAGTCATAAGTCATAATCAGATCACAGAAAAGACTTATATTTCCACAAATGTCTTTTCATACAGTAAAATATAAAATAAGAGACCTAAAGAATTCTTTCTTTCAATTGATTGATTACTCAATTGATAATAGAATATCTTTCCGAAAAATTGAGGTGACAAGAGTCATAAATTAACGTCATCTAATAAAATCAATTTACAATTCATAAAAAAATAAAAAATATCTAAATATCTTTTGCTTTAATTATGTGACATCTTTACAGAAAATGGTCTCTAATATTAACTTTTATAAAAGATTCTGGCATTTTTGTTTTTTTTTTTTTTTTACTTGGAAAGAATCTTATCAAGTAAAAGAGCCTTTTTATTTCGGCCAAATACTAAATAAAGGTTAAAATTATAAATGTCTTAGATTTTAACAAAAAATCCAAAAACATAAATTGAAAAAAATTGAATAAAATATTTAAAATATCGAAAAAATTTAATAATTTTAATAATTTTATATTGAAAAATATTTATCTATTAATTTACAAAAACAAACTTACCAAAAGCATTATGAAAATCAATTAAGTTTTATAATTTGGAATAAATATTTATATATGTGCGTGTTGTGTTGTGTTTGTTGTTCGTTATTCAATAATTACTGATGTTGTTGTTGTTGTTGTTGTTGTTATCGATCCCCAAATGTTGATATATCTATGTTGAGGAATTTTAATCCAATAAATGTGGTAAGTGGTAACACGTTATTAGTCCTAGATATCGTAAAGGTTTGTTTGCATTAATTTAAAAGATAATTACACGCAATATTTTGTTACGTAATAATGATGTTAAAATGTTAAAGATAATAATGATAATGGTGATTATGATGATTATTACAATGAAAGCATGCATGTAGTATCACTGCAAAATAACTAAAAATTATTGGAATTTCACACGCAATCCAAGTGTAATTTTTCAATCAAAATCAATTTAGAGAAAAAATTAACAAGTTTTATTTTCAATATTTTTATTTTATCACTTTCTCAGTTCCCTCGATATTTTCCCACTTCTTTTCAGTTTACGTTTTTCTTATTAGTTATTATTATTATTATTATATTTATGTCTATATTCGTTGCACTTTTACCGTTAATTTGAAAACGTTTTCTTCAAATTAGCAAATTCAATACATGAAAAATTATTTTTATTTTTTTTTTATTACAATATTTTTTTTTTATGACAATTTTTTTTTATTATTTTGTATTATTTTTTTTAACATATTATTCATTGTCTTTAACACAAAGAATATTTAAATTTTGTATTATAAATTGTATCTTTTTATCTTCTTCATTATAATGAATTGTAGAAATTTATCTTATATTTTGTTATTATTTTTTAAGGGGTTTTGCCCAATATCATCAACTTCAATTACCCGTTCGAAATTTTTAACTGAACCAAATCATTTGAATGCTCGCTGCAGACTGTTTGTGAATCAATGTTGAAGTCGCTTTGAACTTCCCTGAAAAAAAATTCATAGTCTTCCCCCAAAAACAACGAAAATGAAAAAGAAATGAAAACCATCTATAAAAACTCATAAAACAACAAAAAACAAGAAAGAAGAAGGTTAAATTTGGTTAAGCCGAAGTTGTTATACTCTTCACGCAGCCAAAGAAAATATTTTTTGCCTTAATGCTTTGTAAACATAGATCATTTCAACATTGTGACCGTAATATTTGTACGGGGGCTTTTCGATCCATTAATCTTAGGGTGTTGAAATTTGCATAGTTAGTAAATATGGATGAAGCAGTTCAATTATACAAAATTTTCCTAATAGGAACATGCATTTAAATTTGGGTTTGTGTGAGAGCTTTACGATTCAGTAATTCAAGGGTCTTAAAATTTATACGGGTGGTGGACATGAGTCAGACAGACACTTATACTGCCTATTTATTTCATTTCGGTAGTAAAACAAACAAATAAGTTTTTTAAATAAAAAGAATTCAATTCAATTCGGGTTTGTATGTGAACTACTTCTCCTAGTGGTCCGATTCGGCTGGTTTCGATAAATGTAAAGGGTCTAGTGACAAGTAAACTTCATGCAAAACTCAAAGAAGTAGTTTTCATACATTCATAGGGACAGTCGGACATAGCTTAATCAACTCATTTCTTCGATCTGATCAAGAATATATGTATATTGTACCTTATGGGGTCTCCGATGCCTCCTTTTGTCTGTTACAAACTTCATGGCAAATTTATAATACATGCCATTCACTGCGTGAAGAGTACAACAATAGTAAGCCAATGTTGTTATTGTTGTTGAAGACGAGCTTCATGAGTTGCAAAAAAGATAAAGAAACATACCAGACACCAAGACACATGTTGCTAAAGAAATGTTGCCTGGGTTGAGTTAACAAGCAACATGATATTTTTGTGTTGTGATTAAACTGGAAACATGATGCTAAGTAAATGTTGCTTGAAATTTCTTGGCAACATGATTGACATCTTTTATCAAGACTTGATGCAATGAAAGTTGCTAAGCAAAGACCATAAAGACATTTAGTTAAGGCTTACTTACCATTTTTTTCTCATTTTGTTTTTTGTGTTTGTTTAAAACTTTTTTTTTGTTTTTTTCATTTTCTATGGTGTCTGTTAAATGATGTTAAGCCCTCCATAGTTGTAGGCTTCTTTTGCTACGCTAAGCAACTTAAGGTTGAACTTGCTCTTGGCGTCATTTGAAGCTGCGCACGAGCATGAAAAAAACAATAACAACAACAATAATTTATAGTAAATTTACTCGATGTTGTCAGTATATAGTTGAATGATTTGCATTTTAACAATATATATATTATATATTTTTGGTTGGTTTTCTAAGGCAAAATGATGCAACAATCAAAGAAGAAGTTGTATGCCTGTAAGAGTCATCATCTAATACTGTAAGAGGTCTGCTGAAGAATTGCACTCAATAGACCCAAAGAAGTAAAGTAAGATAATCTAAAGACGAGAACTAAGCTGAGGATCTTCATCAACATATTAAATAATCACAGTAGACTCAGCAGCGACTTGAATAAGCTGGGTATGGCCTAAGACTCTACTTGCAGATTCTGAAAGAAAGATGATGAAACCTTTAGGGATCTCTAATGTTAGGACTTAAATACTTTGGAAAATATATTTTGATTTTGAATTCTAGATTCATCATTTGGATGCTGAGTATAAATCATGAATGATTTTTTTAATGAGATGTCTCCCATCTTAAATAGACTCTTCTTACAATTCCTTATTCTTATTGATTATTATTTTTTATTTTATTTTACATATTTTATTTCAATTTTCTTTTGGATTTCATTTTTTATGTACAATATTTTAGTTCCTCAACTTTCACACAACTTTATGATTTTGTGTCTTTTGTAATTGCTGATTGTTGTTGTCATCATCATCTGTTGCTGGTTTGGGTTATTTAACTTAACTTGCATTGCATCTTCATATTGTTGTAACTGGTTTTTGTTTGTGTCCAACAAGAAATTGAATTTAGTTTTACTTGGTTTTTTTTTTTTTGTTTTGTATATTTCTTTGTTGTTTTTGTTTAGTTTTGGAAACATCCTTGCCCAAAGTGTTGGTGTTTAAGCACAAAAAACCCGACCCACTCCTCCTCCAAAGTTGTTAAACGACATGAAACAAGTCTTAATGAGCTTCAATTCGCCAAAAGGCCCAAAAGTGCACAGTGTGGTTGAATGTTTATACATTTTTCGATTTTTGGCATTTGACTTGTTTTATACGAATTTACTTGGAAATGACTTGGGGTTGAGTTGAATTTGAAGATGAAGATGAGCAAGTTTTAAGCACACAATAAATAGTTGATTTCACTTTCAGCTCAGTTAAATTGCTTTTGAGTTGCGGGGCTTTAAAGGATTAACTAATACCGAGTTTATAATTCAATATTCAAATATTCATTGAAGTGTTTCTATATAAGATATTTATATATTTTTCCATGAATCCATCTACATATTTCCGTCTAGGTTGTTAAACATTATGGCACACAATCATCAAAGTAGACGATAATTACATTTCACAATAAAATACAAATTTATTAAGCAAAAGCACAAACATTTTGCTTAGTTAAACCAAGTGACTTTGACTACGACACGCTTTTTAAATGATGAATGCCAAAAAGGAAAAAGAAATTATGTATCTATTGGTCAAACGAGAGGTGCCACAAGAGTTTTGATATTGTTGTGATGCTACTGATTTGAGGGTACATTGGAAGAATAAACCTATAATAATGTTCATCTTTCATTAAAATCAAAGAAGAATTTTCAGTTTCATCGTCACTATAAGCCCTTATGCTATCATTTGGCTTTAAAAGATAAAAGTAGTAAGAGCCTTTAAGATACTTCTAACCGAATACTGTTACACATTTCTATTTCTCTCAAGATATTTCTCCAGTCTGAACTGTCTTTCATTGTAGCATTTGGCTTCGTTGCTTATCAGAACAGTTGTAAGCCTCAACATGAAGATGATATTACTTAATTGGAATGGAGTCAATCGAATACTACTAAGAATATACTGTTAAACAAGAAGTTTACCCAGTTCCACGGCTTTAAGTTTTGTCAATAAATCCTCTTCAGTCTAAATTGTCATGAGATAAGCTAAAGTTTGTCAGTAAATTAGAAAATCAACTTGAACTTCTTTTTGAAGTGAAATCTCTATAGCAGCTTTGATCAAAAATTTATACTAAAAATTTGAGTGAAAAAAATACAAATCGTCACGTTTTTTCAATTCTGTATCTCATGAACCGCACTAACTAGAGACTTTAAATTTTTTATACAATCCCCCGCACACGTTGTGAGAGTCCACAAGCAAAATGAAATTATAAAATCAATCGCATATTGTGTGGCCGGCATTACAAACTTCTTGACAAACTTATAATATGGAATATAGTTGTATTTGTTTTGAGATGATCTCTCTCTGTCTGTTTTTAAGAAGTTTCACTTCTTAAGGCCCCACTGAGTCCTTTCTTTTCATTTATGAGCCTTGAAAAAGAATTTTTTTAACGCATTTTCAGGCCAAAGTCATCCATGACATCTTCTAATTGAAATGACTGTCATACAGTTACTAATCGCTTAAAACTGAGCTAATTTTTTATGATTTTGATGACTAATCTCATCTACACATTCATTGATGTCACAACTATTCGATTGACCTTCGTACATATGAAATAGCATCTCTTCATGTAGTATAACTTTTTTATTGTTATTAATTTTTGTTTTTTTTTTTTTTTGTAAATAAAACATAAAGAAAATAGACATACACACCTTCTTCTTTATACACCTATGTAATTTCACTTTTTTCATTGCCTTTGTCTGTTGCTGAAGATGATAATGTGAATAATGATAAAGATGATAATGAAGATGGGTTGAATCATTTCTTAAAATAATAAAAATAATAAGCATCCATAAGCAACGAATACCAATGACAACAAAACGCAACAACAACTAAAAATTTATCGATGGATAATGTTGGATTTAGCTGCTGGTGCAACAACATCATCATCATCTTCATCATTATCTTCATTATCTTTTAGTTAAGCTCTCTGGAAGTTGACCTAAGAGATGAAACGCGTGCGCGCTCGCCTTGTAAAACCTGAACAGACGCTTCATTTGGCTTTTTCGCACTTTAACAACATCTTCCGCTAACGTTTTTCCCAAATCAAACCAAAAGGAAACCTACAATACAATGTATGACTGTAAAAAATAAATTAAACAAAAAACTACCCGGAAACCCAATACAACAAGTTTTCTTCATAGTGCCATATGCAATGTATTGTATATTTTTCATATAATAAAAGAAAAAAAAACCAAAAATAATTAATTCAATTGTTTGACCATCAAGTCCAAAAGAAAAATGATACAAAGGTAAATAAATAATAAATAAAAAAAATTGGATATTAAATTTGGTGTTGCTGTAACTTTAAATTTAGTTGGCCCAGCAGCCTTGCAGTAAAAGTACTTAGGATTGAAGCCAATTCGTAAAAGAAAAAAGGAAGATTACTTCGCACGGTCTTAATGGGACTCAGTCACCATCAATATAACGTGACATTGAGACTTGAAGAAAAAGTTTCTATTGGCAACAATTGTATTTTTTATTTCTTTACAAAAAAATTTAAAGACTTGCAGACTTGTTTTCTTTTTTTTTTTTTTTGACTATTTATGAATAAAGAACTCACACTTTCAAAAATCGAAGGGCTTTTGAAACTGCATTAGAGTCGCATCAGAATTGTATAGTATTAGGAGCCCGCCCTGCACCTATTGATGATAGCGAAATGTGACTTTTGAGACTCGGATGAGCACAGTTCAGATTGAACTGCTTTAAAATTTTCAATATAACACGAACAACAAACAAAACCTTTTCAACTGTTCAAATAAACTGGTCCAATTGACTCCCAATGACTTATGGTTACGACTTATAGAGGCTGCTGCCTTTTTAGGGCTTTCTACTTCGGCTGTACTCCCTCTATCTCCTTTACTTCCATTTAATACATATTTAAATTACACCGACGTTTTTTCATGTATACATTAAATACATTCCGGTTAGTTAAATAGATCGCTACATGAAGGAACGTGTTGTCTGTATTAAAACTTATTTAACTTCATTATCGAAGAATAATCACAAAGATCATGCGATTCAACACAATTGCTCAACACCTCAAGGACAACATCATCGAGCAAATATCATGGTTCAATTAAATCATTATGCGAAAAAGTTTTTACAATTTTAATAAAGGATTGACTGCCTGTCAAGCTATCAGAGGAAGCCTCTAGAACGATATTCTTTTTTATTCTTAGCCGAAGCCATTGCACTTAAATCTATATATATAAAAGAAAGTCGTGTTAGTTACACTATTTATAACTCAAGAATGGCTGAACCGATTTGGCTGAAAATTGGTGGGGAGGTAGCTTAGAACCAGGAGACGGACATAGGATAGGATAGGTTTTTTTTCGTCCATCCGTCTGTCCATCCCCATACAAGAAACATTTTGATTTGTATGGCAGCTATACGATCCAGTAATCCCACAATCTTGATGGATGGTTCGTCGCTATACATCAGAAACTTATATTGTCGAAATTTCAGTTTGATCGGACCACTAGGGAGGGTACGTCCCATACAAACCCAATTTTAAAATTCAGGTTCTTATTCGAAAAACTTTTCTGTTTTTTGTTCTATCGAAATGGAATTTAGATACTATAAGGTTTTGATATGGGCGCGGTACATTTGTTGGAATCGGTCAAATCGAACCACTAGGGGGAGTACCTCCCATACAAAACTCAATCCGGTACGGAATCCTCCGTGAACGAGTCTGACTCGGACTTGGCCCATTTTTGTTTTAATAACTGAGCACGCACAGGGGACGTAGCAACGCAGGCCGGGTAACGCTACTTCATAAATAAATCATATTTGTTGTTCTTGAATTGGAACTAATTTTATTAAATTTTGAATATACTATTACAGTTTCTAAGAACTAAAGTAATGTAATATACCAATTTAATTCTAACTAACTTAGACCTTGATTATTCGATAGCCTAAATCTTTCATTGGTAAGGTTACACAGATCAAGAACACCAAAAAAAAAGAAAAACTGATTGATAGTCAGATAAACAGACGAACGGACATCAGATAGTCTAGAGGGTTGAAATTTTCAGAGAATGTGTAGTTCAATCCGGGCATCAGCAACAAATACTAAAATTAAAATATTTTCGAAAACTTAAAGGGTTCCCAATACAAGAAACATTTTGGTTTGTATGGCAGCTATACGATCCAGTAATCCCACTATCTTGAAATTTGGATGGTTGGTGGGTATACATCAGAAACTTATATTGTCGAAATTTCAGTTTGATCGGACCATACAAACCCCCATTAATATTCAGGTTCTTATTAGAAAAACTTCTCTGTTTTTTGTTCTATCGAACTGAAATTTAGACACTATAAGTTTTTAACATAGATGCGGTAAATTTTAAAGTTGGAATCAGTCAAATCGGACCACTAGGAAGAGTACCTCCCATACAAACCCCTCCGTGTACGAGTCTCACTTGCACTTGGCCCATTTCTTTTTTTTTTTAATAACTGGGCACGCACAGGGGACGTAGCAACGCACGCCGGGTAAGGCTAGTCTATATATATAAAAGAAATTCATGTTAGTTACACTATTCATAACTCAGAAACGGCTGAACCGATTTGGCTGAAAATTGGTGGGGAGATAGCTTAGAACCAGGAGACGGACATAGGATACTTTTATCCGTCCGTCCATCCGTCCGTCTTCAGGTCATTTCCCATAAACCGCAATAGCTAGAGAGTTGAAATTCACACAATGTGTAGTTCTATCCGGGAATCAGCAACAAATACTAAAACTAAAATATTTTAGAAAACTTAAAGGGGTCCCCATACAAGAAACATTTTGGTTTGTATGGCAGCTATGCGATCCCATAATTCCTCGATTTTGAAATTTGAATGGCTATACATTAAAAACTTATATTGTCGAAATTTCAGTTTGATCGGACCACTAGGGAGGGTACCTCTCATACAAACCGCTATTAAAATTCAGGTTCTTATCAGAAAAACTTTCTTGTTTTTTGTTCTATCGAACTAAAATTTGGACACAATAAGTTTTTGATATAGGCGCTATACATCTCTTGGAATCGGCCAAATCGGCCTACTAGGAGGGGTACCTCCCATACAAACCAACCATTAAAATTCAGGATCTTATAAGAAAACCATTTTTGTTTTTTGTCCTATTGAACTGAAATTTAGACGCTATAAGGTTTTGATATAGGCACATTTGATGGAATCAGTCAAATGGGACCACTAGGGGGAGTACCTCCCATACAAACCTCAATCTGGTACGGAACCCTCCGTGTACTGTCTGACTCGCACTTGCCCTATTTTTTCTTTATTACCTATTTTTATTCTTCCTGTTGCACACAAATTTCCGTTTTCCCTTACCCCTCGCTATTCCTTATTTAATGCATTAGTTCCTCTATTTGATAAAACCGTATCCACATACTAATAATGTACATGTTTCAACTTTTATTAAGACATCAAACCTTGAATAGAAAACATATGTTTAAGTTTAATAAAGATTCACATAAAATCTATGAACAACTTTGATGTGATGTTCGTAATGCAAAAAATGTGAAAAAGAAACAGATATCTCGCGATAAACTGACTTCCCTTATCTCCTATGTTTATCCATCAATTTGTATACGTCAGTCAATACTCATTAAAGCAAAATTATGTCTTTATATGAAGAATAATTTAAATTATGAAATTGAAAACAATCAAATATCATAGATAGAAAAAAAAAGTGTCCACTTATTATAAATCAATTCAATGAATGAATTCATATAGCTTAATAATAATGGTAATTGCCAACCGTAAAAAGCAATCTACAATACTTAATAAAATCATTACTACAATAAATAACATATAAAGTAACCCTTCATATTATTGAACTTTCGACTGTATGAATGATTGCATAAAAATTTACATATGAATTTCATTTTTACATTTTTTTGCAAAGTGCCCAATGCCCATCAATGGCCATCAAAACTCATTAATTAACAAGATACAAGATATAAGTGTGATCTGTGATCATATCATTACATACAATGAAAATGATCGATGATAATAAATTTAAAACAATACAATTTTTTCAATACTCATTCATAAATCTCAAGCCATGTGAAGGCCCGACGAACTTTCGAATTGATTTGGGTTTGTTATTGTGATGGTTTTCGAATGTTTTTTTTTGCTTACTTTTAGAAAATAGATAGAAACCTGCTTTCTTTTGGAAATCACCTTCATTTGTAGTACTCATGTATATAGTTTGTCTAATAGGTTTGGTGGTTTGTTTTTATTGTATGAGGATAGCAAAATCTGCTTCTCCTGTTGGCTGCTGCTGCTGTTGTGGTGGTGGTGCCATCGTGACTTTTGATATTTCCAATTGTTGAACTCGTTCATACCCTTTATTTTCTAACGATTTTTAACCATTACTTTTATTGTATTTTTACATTTTTTCAGCAGCTGAAAACTAAACTAGAAAAATAATAAAAACAAAAAAATAACAAACAACAAATTTCAATTTGACTTTTGGCAAAACATATTCCAACTCAAACTCAAACTCAAACAGATACTCGATTCTCATCACATGCTGCGGGTGTAATTTCTGCAAGTGCTAAGGCTCAACACTTTTGTAATACTAAAGATTGTTCATAGATACATGTATGTTTCTGCCACATGTTGTTGGTGATGTGGTTTGGCTTGACTTGACTTGGTGTGGCAGGCAACATATAACAGGAAACTAGCATAACTCTAGGGAGTAAACGTGAGTAAGTTTTGCAATTGATTACAGTTGAATACAAAAATAGAAAAAAAAAAAAAATAAAGAAATTTATATAATAAGACATTGCAAATTGTCTCTCTCTCTCTCTCTCATATGAACATTTGAATTTCTTAATCAAACGCCTTTAGACACAAAAGACACAAGATTAACCCAAATCCAATATGCCTCCACTAAAATTCAAATGAAATCAATACAAAAATAGGCTTAGATACAAATGTTTCTATGACAATATACCTACTAAAGTATAAAGCAAATCAGTCATTAAATTAATCATTCATCTAAATCGCTAATTTATTTAAATACTCGTATTTTTATCTCATGATTGTTGATTGTTGTAAATTAAAGCACTTGAGCAAAGATGAATACATAATTTGTTAAAATGCGTCAAAAATTGATGTTGAATTATGAATCTTATTAACAGTAATACAGATACACACAGACGCAATCTGATTAAATAATAATAATAAAGATGAAAATCAAAATTTATTCATATGTAAACAAGTTGTCATAGTTACTGGGGGGAGGAGGAGGAGAAGGAGGGACAGACAGTCAGACAAATAGAGATATGTTTAATTAAGGATACAGTATATATAAAGTATAACAAAATTGACAACGAATCTATGTATCAATTAGTTAAAAATAGAAAACACATTTTGTACAACAAATAATTATGTCACAGATAATTTGATACGAGGGCAGTTAGAAAAGTCAGTGACTTTTTGAATAAAGGATATTTTTTTAATAAAAAGATTTTTGTTTCTCAACTTAGGCTCATGTTTTCTCGATTCATTTAGTCCAGGAGTTTTTTTAAATTCAATTTGTTTTTCAATTTTATTATCTTATCCAAAGAATATATTTACTTAAGAGCTGAAGGCCCTGGCAGCCATGGTTATTTATTAACTCTGTTAACTTCTAGTTTTAACTTTAGGTTAGCATTATATAAATAAATAAATAAAAAATATTTACTCAAGGTCCTGAAAAATGGGTCTATTTCTCTCTCTCTCTCTTTCTCTTCTTCATTGGACCACAAACGCAGAGCCATTTCAGCAGGTTTGGAAACAGGAAATAGTCCTAGTAATATTCGCTGATAATCGTTTTACCCTTTTCAAAGTGAATGACATCACCGCGTGCACCCTAAAAACCTTTTGTCGTTATGACCAAAATATCCTTACTCTTATCCACTTCTTTGACTGTTTTTTGGTCTCGGACGTATTGTATTGGATCCATGTGTCACCTATCTAACTACCCTCGTAAATAAAATATTTGAATTGCTAATACCAAAAATTGATTTGAATTATTTAAAGTGTGAAGTGTATTATTGTCAAATATAAGTAAATAAAAACATAAACAAAAGGAATTTGTTCAAGTTAAACAAAATTAACAAATGTAAAACGATGGGCCCTGATTATTGGATTATTTATTTTTAAATTAACATACATAACTTGGTAGTGAATGTATAATATAATATACTAATATGTTGTCAATTTTGACCTGAGAAAGTTTCTCTTGAGCGACAAAACTAAACAAATTTTATTGACAAAAGCCGCTTATAAATAAATATACATATTAATATTTGATTAGACTTAAAAACAAAAAAACCCTAATTCAATCAATCTTTTCACAGTCAATCATATTGAGATTGACTAATTGTTGAATTTATGTTGTTGTTTTATATCAAAATAAATTTTGATTCGATGCAGTCAATTTGTATCTACACATACAAGTTGAATACCGCACCCACTCACTACAATGGACCGCAAATTAAGCCGGACAAATAACTTTTGTTGTTATTAGTATTGTTGTTGTTGTTGTTGTTATTGTTATACAAGCTGAACACAACAATAAATGTAGATTGAATGGAAATTTATAATTTTCGGTATCTGCATAAGAAACATGATAAGTAATTGAAAGCAGCAAAATAACAATAGCAAATGAATGAACAATAGCAGAAATCTATAGCAGCAGCAGAAGTAGTAGCAACAAAATGTAAGTGCTACTGAAATAACATGGATGTTGACAAAGGGGGGGCCCTTCTTACTGGAGTCTTGATATAAAATTCCTTAACAAATCTTAAATTATTTTAAATAAACTAGATTAGGTTAGGAGAAGGGTGGGATCACAGCGGCCTCAAATGGAACTTTTGTGACAAATCCTATAATTACAGTTCCTTCGACATTCTGGTAATCATTAAAAATTCCAGAATTTTCTTAGAAGGTAAATCTGCAATTTTACTTGGTTCTATGTACTGGTTAAGCCCTCACAGTGGCATAGTAAATGTCTCCATTGCTCCGTAACATAAACTACATTAGTCGTTTCGATTTATCTTCTTGTTATGTAAACCTATCATAACTCTGCAATGTCCTGTTAAGATGTCCGAGCCTAGAGGGATACTTTCAGAGTTAGTCGTAGTACTTCTTGTGCTCTTATGCAAGAGCTACAAGGCATGAAGGTTTTTCGTTACTTTAACAATTTTTGTGAACAATGAAGTACAATGAAGTATCAGTGTTTTACGTGCTCACCTATCTGTAAAAAGACTCAAGAACACGGTACCAAGCACATGGATTGATAAACGGATATCAACGTCCCCTTGGATATATATCCGCAGGTCCCAAGTTTGAGTCATATTTATTTTATAAGCATACGCTTATACTCTTTCAACACACGACTATACTCAGATCTAAGTTGGTCTACATTCAAAGCATCAGCAGATCTGGCCGTCTGGAATCTCTTCCGAAATCTACGAACTAGCCTCCGCTTCATGCTCATTCACCCATCACTTCACTCTACCAAGACTGCCCCTACGGCATCTTGGAAATATACAATCATTCACACCACTCACCCACCTTTCCACGCACTCAACCTGCTCATCAACATTCATTCCAGAGAAGTGGGTCAACGGAACCTCCGTTGCTGCTTCTCTCAAGTACACACCATGCAGTGGCCAATTTGCATTTTGTGAACAACAATATTAAAGCGATTTTAGTAGAACTGCAAGGCATCCCGCAGTATGTTCCTGGTCCTTTTCTGAAGAGTTCATTTGCCTCTTCGCTTTCAAGAAACCCAATGTGCCCAGGTATCCAAATAAGATACACATAGTTGTTTGTTGCTAGCCTTTTTAGAAACGCTTAGCAGCCACAAACCAGCTTCGAAAAGGTCTCTAGGCAAAGTTGACCATAGACCAAATTTTTAACTTACAGATTTCGATCTTTATAAATCGAATCGAAAAAAAAAAAAAAACTGAGCTGATAGGTAAATTAATAAATATGTTATAGTTGTCGTAACTGCCAAAATGAGGAAGAAGAAGAAGGCATTCAGCACCTCCTGTGTGACTGTCCTGCACTACTCAGAAGGCGTTTTCGCTTTCTTGGAAGGCCCTTTTTTGAGGATTTGGGTAGTGTGGCGAGAGTCCCACTGGGGGTTTTGGCTGATTTTGTTGCTTCTTCTGGTTGGTTTTACCAGCTAGCACGACCATAAATATCTCCCTTTTAGTCGTTCCTAGTCCTGTCCTATTATCTCCTTCCCCTTCCCCCATTTTATTCTCTAACAGGCTTTACAATGGGTCGTAAGGCTTCTGGGTGATCTCGCGAGTGGGCGCGGGTGGCTGCTTTACCTAACCTAACCTATCATACACATTATAATCTCACTATGAACTTGGGTGAATTGAAATTAATATTTTGTGTTGTTGAGCTTAAGTTTGTTACACAAAATATTTTCAAATTTTAAAGCCCCTTCTCTTTATTCATTTCAGACTCCACTGTTTCAATTACAACCTCTTGAACTAAAGTAATTTGATGGAAGCATAAAGTTTAATGAATTTAACAATAATTGAAAATTTGTACACAAAATTTGCTTTTCTTTAGATTTTGTACCATTGTACCCTTTTGTTACAATTGTTTCATCCATTTGACCTTTTGACCACATTCCTGTTGGATGCATTCCATCAACCCACCAAACAAAGAGAGAAAGTAAAGTAGTAATGACAGACAGCTAAGGTGAATAATAACAAAATTTATAAAAGAGCCGTCAATTCTATCATACATTTTCCATTTTTTTATTTAAACATAACCAAACAAACATAAAGCCAACAATCAGTTTTCCCAGCATTTATGTAAGTTGGTTCGGTTCCTCTAAATGTTGTTTTAAATGAATGACAGGCGTTGGATTCAAATCGTACCGAAAATACATAAATCTTTTTTGCATTTAATTGTCTGTGGTAAGACTTGGTTTACATTATTTACGATTTTTTTTCTTCTCTTTACTGTGGGTTTTAAACAATACAAACACAGTACTAAATGCCACCAACATGTGTGAGTTGCTGCAATAGTTGGACGCCCACTCAAGATATAAACAATTCACTAGCCACAGTCGCAGATAAATTTCTACCCAGGTTGTGTGCCTCTTTAGTCTCTCTCATATTCAATTTAATCTGAAACAATGGTCAGAGCTTTAGTTATCTTCTCCAGACTCATGCATGAATGAATGAATGGATCTATATAGAGATGGATATCTATAGAGATAAATGAATGAATGGTCTATTCATTAGATTATGGTTTTATTACAAATTAACCCATTTATTTAAAAGAAATTCTATTTATTATTTGTAAAGATTTTTATTCATTTACTTTGCTTCAAATACACGTACATATACACAATCAATCAATCAATACTTACATATGTATATATAAAAGTTTCAACGGCTATATTTTCTTTATCAAATTATAAAAAAAAAGAAAAAGGATATTTAATTTTCCATTATAGAAAATTGCTCTTTACACATATAAGTATATTTTTTTTTTTTTATAAAATGAACATAGTAAGTACATAGAATAATGTACATAAAAATATAAAAAAATGCCTAGTTTCATATCTCATTTTAAAGCAAGAGATATGGTACACTTAAGACATTGAGCACATCTAGAATGAAAATTTATCTCATATATTTATTTATATGTATGTTAATATTCTTAGTATATTTTGTTATTTAAATCTTTTTAAATTTATCTAAAATACCCGATCTAGTTACATTTTGTTTTCAAAGTTGCGCTTTTCATAGATTTTTTATCATGATGGGTGATGGTTGTACAATATTTATATTTTTAAGGCAAATCATAAAGGTTTTTTTTTTTTTAAGATTGAATAGGAATTCTACTTGGAATTGATTTATTTTTAATTAATAATAAGAAAACTTGTGTCAGAAATCATAATGAATTCAATGAATATCCATTTCTTTGTTATTTTCATAATCAAATTACTTTAAATTGTAATCAATTCTTCTCCACTTTCCTTTTCCTTTTTTCTGATTTGTTCACCAATTAATAAAGTATCTTATAACTCTAAAATTATCATCATATAATCATATCAATCATATTTTAAATGTGCACCTCAATGAAAATGAAGGAACTTATTATGTACACGGTGTGACAATTAAGTATCAGTACTGAAGTTATATACTTATCAGTAGATAGTCACGCCATCTATTGACATGAAAGCCTTAGTTGGTTTAACGTGAACCTGTCATGAAGACTTAAACCACAGAGCCGAGCCCAAGGATTGTTAAGCGTCAATCAACGCCTCTTTGAAGTTGTATCCAGAGATACCAAACTTGTACTCATACTTAAATGGTCTCAGGACTGCCCAATGATTTTGATTTGAGGTCTATTTTAAACCATGTTTAATCATCATCATTTCATCATCTTTTCAAAGTTTTAACATTCCTGGAGCAAAGGAAATCGACAGAGTTTCATTAATTTTATTACCTATTGATGTTTATAAGGCAATCAATTTCGTTGTACAAATAAAATAATGGAACAAAATACATAGAGCTGTTAGCAAAATTTAATGTGAAATTCCGTAATATTTAAGTTGAGGCAGTAAGCAGAGGCTATCAATGTAGTTGCCAAGTAAAAAAAAATTTTTCAAAATCTCAATTTATAGTGAGGCTACCTTTTAACGGGACGTACTCCCGTTGGAAAGGTACATCCTTTACTGACGTTCTGTAAAAATTTCATGAGCAAAGGACAATTCCGAGTCCGAATCCGAGTTATTGCTTTATATGTGTCATAGTCACTAAAAATAGAATTTTTGGAGAAGTCTTGCTTACTGTGGGACAGAGCTTGTATATTGTAGATCCGACAATTTGGACAAAAGACAATTGAGTAAGTTTGATAGATCAGGATTACAACAAAAAATTCAATGGTTTCGGGATCCCGTCACTGTTCAGATTATAAATTGATAGTCTCTGCAGCATATGTCCAATGATGATTGTTTAGGCAGAAAAATTGGTTTCCTGGGTCATAGAGGTTTTTTTTTTTTGAACGGTAGAGTGTTGCTGAACCATGATGGAAGACCAATTACAGCTTTTACTCTTGAAATGATCGAAAAAGTTTAAAATAATGTACTAAATCACCACTTTTTTTTTATTAATAATGATGGTGGAAGAAACGCAATACAATTCATTCTCAAGAGGATTTGGAGAAACAAAGCTACGCACAAAATTTGTTCTTCACACGTTCACTGATGATTAGAAATCACTTTGTGACAGACACTTATTCCAAAGTGGTCAGCAATCATGAAAACTTGCTTAAAAAATAATTCTTATGGGAGATTATATCTGGTGTTTTCAATACAAGAAGCTAAGCTCTAAAATTTGGAATGGAAATTTTGAAGACATTGAGATTATTCCAAGCAATTCGACGTGGCTATTAAACAAATCGATTAATTGATGGAACAATTGTATTGAAAAAAGAGAAAAATAGTTTGAATAATAAATTAAAAAAAATTGCAGAAAATCTCGTTTAAACCAGGCGTTCCGGGACCAATTCTAATACTTAATTTTCTCACCGTGTATACTCTTTATTCATTACTTGGTTAGTACTATATCTCCAAAATTTTATTAAAAATATGTTTCACATCCAAAACACAAAATACATAAAAGTATTAAAGTCTTATCTAATTGATTCTTGTTCCCATAGTCTCTAGAAATATCGAAGTACATTTATATGAAAAGTTGTATAACCCAAAGTAATTATATCTCAGAAACTAAAATGAAATAACTTTTTTTATACAAAGAATCAAATTACTTGAAATCTATAAATCTATATCTCCATTTGAATTGTTTTCATTTATCATTTCTTATTTTTCAGCCAATCAAGAAGTGTTTATATCTTTAAAATTATGTTAAAGTTAAATTAAAATTAAGTTCAACTGACAGATTCTTGTTGAATGAAATCAATTCTGTTTCATATGTAGATAGAGATATTTTCGAAATATTTACTAAAAAACCTTTCGCTAGCGTTTAGAATCACCCCTCATTCATTTCATTTTTAGCAAAACTTTTCAGTGGTTAACTTAAAATGGAATAAATTTTATATTTTATCTTTAACAGTCTATAAAAAATGAAGACGCGCTGCTCTCTTTCCTTAAATAAGTTTCATTTCAATTAAACGCAATCATTGCTTTACTCTTCTCTAATCTTACTTGTCTATCCATTCTTTATCTTATTTACTACAATATAATATTCAAGTAAAATAAACATTGAATGACAGAAATACAAACAAAAAAAAATTGGAAAAAATAAAGGAAAAGTTCTTATAAAAATAACTTTTAGCATTTGGCCCATTACTTTTCTTTATAACTAGAGATATCGTATTCATAATCATCGTAATCATCATCATCATTATCAGCTCAGCTTTATTTTTAGTTGTTGTCTTCCCAACTGTAATCATATCAAACTACTACTTAAATAAATCTCTATATGCAACTAACCATTTGATAAATGATTATCTATAATCACTTGTATAATACGCATGCAATCTCTTTGTCGGGCTGCTGTATTATCAACCAATAGTTCAATAAATTGGCTCGATTCGATATTTGTATTGGGCGGTATGTCCTGTGTGCAGGATATGTATTTATTGAAAATTTCTGTATTCAATGAGGTTGACAAGTAGCTTTCGTCGCGTTGCAATTTGTCGGTGAGTACCGTCGCCGAGGCAAGTAGTTTTTCTTTGGTCTTGTGATAAGCGTGCAACTCCTTCAGATTGGTGTAATCATTACTTGAGATCTCAATTTTATTATCCTCCATATCCCTAATGGGTTTCTTAGCCAACAATTGACGTATTGTGTGCTTGCGTTCCGATACAAAGTTGCCAAGTAAATAGCCTGAACAAGAGAACAAAGGAATAAGTAGTCGTAGTAGTAGGTGAGTCATGTTCCATGTTTGATTACTCAACCATATAGCAAAAAAAAAAAAAAAAAACAGAAAAATGAAAGAGTGGTGAAAAATAAGTAAGAGTGACAGAGTAGTAGATAGATAGTAAAGCTCAATGGATACATATATTGGTGTGTGAGTGTGTGTGAGTGTGTGTGTGTGTGTGGGTAGATATACTCGTAACGATGCCAGTTTGACAGTTAAACTGTCAGTCCATCAATGAGTGAACAAATAAATAACTTACCTGATATGAGAGTAAAGAATGCTATGGTAAGCACCAGTGAGACGCAAGTACGCTTCGTGACATATTCCCGGAACTCACGTGAACTATTCGCACGCACCGCTGTCTCATAGCTAAGCACTTGATGCATTGTTACACTTTCACCTTTCACTTTACTTTCCTGCTGTGTAACTGCTGATATTGCAGTTGAGGTTGATGTTACTGTTAGTGTTCCTTTTTGTGGTTCTCTTGTAATTCTTTTTCTTGTATCTATAGCAATTCAAGCCGCTGTGTGTAGTTTCAAAGGAAGGTTTTTGCTTTCTTAACGCTTAATTAAGTGTTTGTGTTATTTGATGATTTATACTATACGTCAATTGCATTCGTATATGTGCTCCTTGGTTTGTGTAGTTGGCAAGTTTCATTTGACAAATAGTTGAACGTTTTAATAACTTTGTGGGGGTTGTGGTTTTTGGTTTCTCTTTTCTATTGTATTGTAAAAAGCTGCAAGTTAAAGAGGAATAAAATTGCGCAGTTTACAAAATATTCCTTTCTTGGAAAAGTTTTATATAATTTTATTATTATTATTTTTTTTTTTCTTAAGGAACAAAATAAAGACAAGTTGCAACTGAAATTTAATGCAGCAGTGTTCAAGATTGTTCAATCAACATTATAAGAAGCATGGGAATTGTCAAATTTTATTCTACTTAGTTAAACAATTTAATAATAAAAAAATTAAAAAAAAAAAATAAATAAAATAATAAATGAAACGAAAATGCAATAAAAAGAACACAAACAACTTAAAGAAAAGTAAATTTATTACATGATGACCATGATGCTGATGATGATGCTAATGATGATGATGATGGTGATGTTAATTCTATAGATGAGAAGACATTTTGGTTATGTCGGACTTTCTTTTCTCTACTTTTCTTTTACAGATTCTTAACACATAATAGACTTGTTTGTTTGTTATCCTCCCACTCATAGAATTCATTATGGTCACTCAACATTTTGTAAGTCACATCACATATTTTCAGGGAGATAGAAACTTAGGACAACAATAAAAATTTTGTTCGAGTTTATGAAAATGTAAAATATTTTTAGTAGCAAAAATTCAATTCTGCTCCCATTTATTTGTTTGGTATTTAAAATGTTTGCATAGAATATTTTACCAAGACAAACAATATACAAAATATGCATGCCAATCAATTCACTTTCTTCTACATGTTAAAAGATTAGAAAATTAATTACACAAATGTTTATATAATAAATAATAAATACGAGACCCTATTATGAACAAATTGACTTTTATGGATTCATTATATAACAAATTCATGGAACTAATTGAAAATGTTTATATTAGGAATTCTTTTATAACTTTGAAGAAAGTTTTCCATTGAAATGACGATACTAAACTTTTTGTATAAGCATTTGACAGACATCCTGCTGTTTGTTCCTTTGTAAGTGAAGTCTCATAACCTATGAAACTAGTTTCGAAACAACTAAGTAGGTGTCTTTAAACACAACTTATCAATTTGTGTATTTCTTAGTGGTACAAAGTACATACTTGTAAAAGTAAGACAGTGACAGTGTTTGTGGCATGATTTTGTTCAAAAGATGTCAAACTTTGTAGACCAAATTGTTTCTTCTTTCCTGATACACTGTGTACATTTAAAGGAGATAATTTTTGTTCTTGTACAAGAATAATACAGAACTCTTATCTGTAGCCCTGTAATTGGAATAAGTACACTTTAAATCATTTAACTATTAGGTGATATTGGAGGGCAAATCTTGTGCAAGCAACCATGGTAATATCAGCTCCTGTAGCTTGTATTAAAACATTCGTAGTTCAACTTCTATTTCTTAAGATAGCACAACTTAAAATTGTAGTTCGTACTATATCTTAAGAGGGTTGCTATTCATATTTCTGGCCTTGGCAATAGTAGTAAGTGTTGCCAGGCTACCGCTGACGTTTCCAAAGAATACTTAAGTGCCCCTTACATGATCATGCATTTAGTATCAGCCATTTCGTATACGTGTGATCATCAAGCTGCATGGAAGCATGATAATAGTTCATTTCTTGTTATTTTTCGAAGTAGGTAGATATGTGATGACACGCCGTCGGCACTTTGCACATATTTGTTCATGCCACGCACACATACTTTTTTCACGAACACTATGATAAAATGCATGATAATTGCATGATCGTCCCGGAGGTGCTTTAGATATTTTTAATCATAACTTCTTCAGAATAATTTGACAACCCCACAACAGAACAATCATGTCGATTGGTGCAAGGAAATGTTGAAAAATACGTTCAAGGGCCATTAAATTCTGTGTAGGTATAACATCACAAAGGTAAAGAATTATATTTTGAAAAATAAAAGAATTAATTTTTATCATAAATATTTTCTTTTCATTATTAGGCCACAAATATAAATAGCAGCCCACGTAATTTATGTAAACATATTACCAGTTGAGTTATGGGATATGTAATATGCTTTTCCATGTTCATGTTAAAAATTACACCTTCATTTCTCACAAACCTAAGAGCATGGGTGGTAGGGTAGTTCAATTGTCATGTGCCATAACAAATTGTTGGGGTGTAACGTCGTCTGCTATAAACTATTGCAATCATTTACGCTTCATGGAAAGTACAAAGAAGAGAAGTTTATTGAAATACCTATGAATATTTATAATTAAGTTAAGTTAATTAAGAAATATTAAAAGAATCTGTATGTCGATTTCTTTAAGAATTTTGCATATGTTAAAAACATTCATTCCTTTTCTTAAAAAAAAAAGATGCTGTTCATTCGAAAAATGTAATTAAAACAAATCGAGAATAAATAAACAAGCCAATTTTGCTAACAAATATTATGTGCACGTTGAACAGAATAAGTTGATTTTGAACTTAATTTTAATAATGAAATTATTATCTATGAAATTATAAACAACAACTGGAATAGTCATGAGTTTTAAGTAAAATATAATTTGCATGATGAAAATGCATGATTGAATCATTAAGGCTATAAGAAATAAAAAGAAGACAATCCACAAAATTTCATCTTGAAATTTAAAACTAAAATAGAGCAAATGTGCGAATTAAGCCAGAGATGACGAACCCTAGTTGTTCACAGTGTCTCAATATTTTTATCAATTGTTGGCAATGATTTCCCAACACTGGGCTAAGCCAATTTGATTCTCTTACAATGTTGAACATGCCAATGTGTATTGTAATATAAATGCGTACCTTTTAGAGACTCTAATGGACAATTCTATGTATTGCAAATATCAAACTTAAGTGATAATACACTTTTAGTGTATACAAGTAATTCGATTTAATTGATTGATTGATTGATTTGATTGTATAAATAAAATTAAACGAAACATTGCTTAATGAAATGAAAATGTAATAAATATAATTCACTAAACATCAATTGAATTATTTTCTCAATAAATAAGCAAATGAATGAATAAATGACTAAATACTAACAAATAATATTATTAAATAAATAGGAGGGCAAGGGTAATCATCAAATCTGATATCAGCATCGTTTAGTCTAAAACTATCCAGCACTTTTTGTCAATTCCGAATGGTAACCCTCGGCAATAGTTTCACAATATTTCGTCAAGATTTGTTTTTGCCTCCTGTTGATTGTTGCAAAGAAAAGTTAGAAAAATATACTAGTCATTCATAAAATTGTGACCGCAGCAATTGACTGTAAGGGTTTTTCAAAGACAAACCAAATCCAATAGAAGTTGTTTGCGAACAAAGTAAATGATGGCCACAAAAACTGGTCATGGTGACCAATATCAACATAGGACAATCAATTTTGAATGGTATACAATAATTTTTTTGTCAGAAGTATTCAAGGACCGCCAAAGATAGGCCTTTCTTCACCAGGACAATGGAAGCTCTCTCACTGCTCACACAAGCGATTACTTGAGCTCGCAAAACATCAAATTAATGCGTTATCCACAGTAGAGTCCTGATTTGGTACACCATCACTTTTTATTTTGCTCACGAACATCAAAAGGTTAAAGATTTCAAAGCAAGATTAAGTGGTTGATTCTTTCAATGAACATGTTTTGGAGAAACATCATTCGGAGTGGCAAAAGTGTAATGAAAATTGATCCAAGCGAATGCAAATGTAGATTGAACTTCATGGAGAATATTTTGAAAAATAATAAAACTGTTTCCGATAGAAATATAAAAAGACAAACCTAGTAAATACATAAAATATGACAAAAATAATGAACTAAGGAAATACAATACAATATATAAACGACTAAATAAATGAGTAAATATAATAACAAATTAATGAGACAAATGTTCTATAAATAAATTGCGATACCAATAGGGAAATTCCGTAATTAAGTCACGCGTTACATTTCCTATTCAATTCAGAATATTTTCTTAATTTTTCCTTATTACAATACATTTTCATTTGCCTCAAACCATTTTCTAAATCATTATAAATGAGTTTCATATTTCAATGCCTTTTCAAGTGGAAACATCACGAACACGACCCAATAACACAAATCATTAAGTACAACTCATTAATTAAAAAATCATTAGACTCGGACATTCCTATGTTTTTATATGAGTTCCTTATTACATGTAATTATTTAGCTTATCTTAGATAAACTTAAATAAAATTCAATATATTTGTAAACTATTGTAATAATAAATACAAAATCATTTTAGTTAAAAACAAAAAAAAAAAAAATAAATAAATATGAAACCTTGAAACCTCTTTATAAGAAACATTTTCAAATGAAAAATTCACAAGGATAATACAAAAAAAAAAAAAATACTTTGCACTTAGTTGTTATTAATTTCCAATAAAAGATATTGATGGTGAAATGAAACTCGGGAATTTTTATTTGAAAAATGAATAAAAATGATTGCCATCATATTGATTGAACACATGTTCATGATTTGCATTCTACTTAGTTCACTTCTTGATGATGAAGATGATGATGATGATGATGGAAATGTAATTGAAACAACAAAGGAAATCAAGTTGAATCATATGAAATTCTTACTCGTACTCAATATTGTATAGTACTTGACTTGACTTGACATTGACAGGGGCTGACTGAATGAAGTTAAGTAAATCTGAAGTAAAGTGATAAGTTCAAAGAATTGAAATGGAAAAAATGTATGATTTCAATTGCAGGATATGTGGCGTATAATCAATTCACTTATTCACTTAGTTTAAATTATAAAAATAGGTTAAAAATAAGAAGTTTTCATATGTATAAACTACTTGTATCGAAAGAATTTAATAATCCATGAATAATTTCATGCTTAATAACAGAAAATAAAAGTTTCAAGCATAAAATTTAATAATCCGTAAAGGCGCCTTCGTGATGCTATGCACCCTTTTCAACTTTCTAGGACAGTAGTTCTTAAACTTTATGGGTCCGCGAAGCTGATATTACTCATATTTAATATAAAAATTTTTGAATGTTTTTTCCTCCATTCGAACTACTAAACTCTCTTCAAATATGACTGTGAAAAGCAGGAAGGATCGCTAGTAATCTATAGAAGTAAAAAAATACATTCTTCCATCTTTTTAATAAGAATTGTAAAAAAAAAAAACATTGTAAAACAAAAATTTCTAAATAAATAAAAACCTATTCTGTGGCTTCAATAAACATTTCTGTAAGGAATCCTTCTGGATCTTCCGTTCAGCATCCCTGATATGTGAACTACCCATGACTGCTGAATACATAGGATACGAGTCTCCGGTGTGAACCAGTGAATCCATGTTTCGACGGCGCAAGAATTTCGCCGGATGGCGCTTAAACAGCGCCAAATACACCAAAGACGAATCACCGAACAATATTACCGTCATGCTCGCTTCCAAAGGCTATCAAAACAAAACTAATGAAGGGAATTGACTGAAACTTTGACAGTAGGCTACTAAAATAATGTACTGTACGATGGTAACACTCTTTTGTAATAGAAGCGCCATCAGGCGGTGAGGCTAAGTACTTGTTGATTGAACCTCGTACATTTATCACAGACATTTATCCAATTTTGTTTGCATATCGAATGCTGTCCTTTAAATTTACCTAACGACGTTCTTTTGACTTACGGATGGAGCTTGATATGAGTTCGCCTTTCTTGTCGCCAAAGAGAAACTATTCTATTCCCAGGTGTAGACACACACACTTGCTTAAGAAACGCTGCTCTGTCAACACATCAAACACACCCACGCAGTCAATGAACTTTTGTCAGGCGCCTCAAGCTGTGCAACAGCAACAAAGCAAACACAAAAGCAACACAACAAAATGTTAAAAAGCAAAGAAGAATAGAGGAAACAATAAATGGAGGTTAGAGAGGATGAAGGATGTTAAGAGAAAAAAAAAAAGAAGAAAAATAAAAATAAAGGGAAAAACTTTCACTTACTATACTCGTGGAATACTAGTGCATCAAGCTGCAATGTTCAGCACTGCAGTCCTTTTCAACCAACTGAAAGTTAAGTTGAGTCCTTGCTGCTTGAATGGTGCTATAATGTTGTATGTTGTCTGTCTTTCTGTTTGTCGGTTTCCCTGTATGTCTGTCCTTCTGTCTGTCTGTCTATCTGTATGTTTATTTATTGTAAAGAGGCACGCGTTCAGTGCATCACATCATCATCATCATCATCATCATCTCCATATGCTGCTCGTATTTTGAATTTGTCTTTTGTCTTAAAGTATATACATACATATAGATAGTATGTATCTATGTATCTATCTATGATAATATGCCCCTTAGATATTATTATTTTTTTTCCTCTTTTTTTTTCTATTTTCTTTTTATTATTTGTACTTTGCCGCTCAATGCTCCTTTGTGGTTTTGTTGTAACGTGCTTAGAATCCTCTTACACTTGGATAGTAGATATACTTATATGTATCTACAATAAGTATCTAAGTATCTACTAGATGTATATATACATATGTATGAATAAATTCCTTTAATAGTACAATAGTATATTGTTGATACACTCTTAGAAGTTTATATAATTAAATGCTTCAAAAACATGTTTACTTTCTTCTTTTCTTTTTTATTATTTTTTTTTTTTTTTTTGTTATGTTTATTCTTATTGATCTTGCTGTTGTTGTTGTTATTGTTGTTGTTGTTACTAATTTATCTAAGCTTTTTCTATCCTTGTCCTTTTTTCCTGTTGATTTGTTTCCTTTTTATTTTTTGTTATATTTTTATGTTTCCTTTCGTTATACACAATAAATACAATCACCGCGATTTACGTCTTTGAACTTTAAGTAGGTTTTTTTTTTGCTTAGGATATTTTTGTGTTTAATGTGTTGCATATATGTAGATAAGATATACTTAGATACATGAGTGTATATATGGGTATAGATAGATAGATAGATATAAAGTTAGATTAAGGTATGAATGAAAAAGGCGCGCGTTCACGTTTCAGTCTCGAACGAGTCTAATGAACGCGTTTCGTTATCCTTGTAGCGTAAACTATTTTGTACTTGTCGCGACGTTCCTTGGTCTTTTACTGAGCGAGTTTGTGCGATTTACCGTGTTTTTTAAGGAAAAAAACCATCCAACTGTGGTGAATAATATGCATGCACAACATGTGGTGAATTTCCATTCTACACACATACACCATACACACACAGACAGAAATTCAAATAAACAACAATTGAGTATAGAAGAAGACATTAGAGAGCGAACGCTTGCTATAATGATATGATTTTGTTTTACTGTATTATATTCTATGTGTAGGAGTGTACTATGTGGAGTGTAATTGTATGAGTGTGAAGATGTATGTATGTGTGTGTGTGTATGTGTGTGTGTGTGTGTGTGGTCAAAGCCTTTATAGAAAAACAGCGTTTTGTAAATAGATATTGGGTTGGTCAACACCGACAACAAAAACAATAAAGTTCTTGCCAATTGAATGCCAACTTTTGGCTTTGAAGGCATATCGATTTACAAGCGCAAAAAAACAGCTGACTTTATGTTTAACTAGTATCTCATGTGACCACTATAGCCACCCTCATCAAACCCACACCACATCACACCACAACACATCATTACTTTCTTCTTCAACCTCATCATTAACAACAATATTACTGTCATCATCGTCATCATCATCAACATTATCAACTTGTATTATTGCTTTTTATGTATATTTTCTTTTTTTTTTTTTTTTTGTGGCATTAAAACTTAGTTCATCATTATTTGGCGTCTGTTTTAATCCTCTTGAGTCATTATATCTCTGTGTGTGTCGGTTTCTATATCGCTGATTATCAAGGATATCATGTGTCCAATTGCATTTTGAACCATATTATTTTACATTTAAGCATAACTTACATCGTTTGTCACTCCATTCTTCTTCCTTTCTAGCATTTTTACTCTACTAGTATCTCTTTGTGAGAGTCATTTTCATTGCGCACTATTAATTAAAAGTCATTAACGTAAGCGCTACTTGTGTAGGCAGGCGGACGACTTTGATGTTGGTGATATTTTGTCATTTTCATTTAATTAGAAATTGCATAAGGACTATAAATATATAAAAGCGTTGGCGTGAAAAACTCTTTGATGATGTTAACTCAACAACAAAGTCTGTCTATGCCGCCTCACTTGAATAAAAAATAGTATGAGTCCTTATGTCCAGTGACAATTTTAATAAAATTATCATCACAAAAACAGTCATCACCATATAATTTGATCAATATGAGGTTAAGTTTCAACGTCACAAAATTGATGCAATCATCACCATTAGTAAAAACCATTATTATTTATCCATAATCCAGATTATTAAATGAATATTCGATTTAAAAGTTATTCAAATCAATTATTTAACAGAAAAATTGAAAATTGAGGCATGTTACATTTTTTGTTGTTTTTTTTTGTAAAATATTTCATAGAATTTATTTTTTATTCAACAAATAAAGAGTTTAAAAAAGAGCAACATCAACAAAGTAAAGAAAAAAAAAAAACAACAACAATTTCTATTATAAATGCCTAGCAGGGCAAAAATAATCAATTTTATTTTGATAGCAAAATGAGTTTTTATAAAAAAGTTGAAAATAGACTTGAATTGAAAATGTAAAAGAAATAACTAAAAATGGGCCAAGTGCGAGTCAGACTCGTACATGGAGGGTTCCGTACCAAATTGGGATTTGTATGGGAGGTACTCCCCCTAGTGGTCCGATTTGACTGATTCCAACAAATGTACGGCGCCTATATCAGAAACTCATAGGGTCTAAATTTCAATTCAATAGTACAAAAAACAAAAAGTTTTTCAAATAAGAACATGAATTTTATTGGTGGCTTTGTATGGGAGGTAACCCTAGTAGTAAGTCAATTTGGCTGATTCTAACAGATGTGCAACACCTTTATCAAAAACTTATATTGTCTAAATTTCAGTTCCATAGAACAAACAACAAAAAAGTTTTTCGAATAAGAACCTGAATTATAATGAGGGTTTGTATGGGAGATACCCTTCCTAGTAATCCGATCAAACTGAAATTACGATAATATAGATTTCTAATGTATAGCCATCAATCCTTCAAATTTCAAGATCGTAGGATTACTGGATCGTATAGCTGCCGTACAAACTAAAAAGTTTCTTGTATGGGGACCGCTTTAAGTTTTTGAAAATATTTTAGTTTTAGTATTTGTTGCTGATGCCCGGATAGAACTGAACCTTCTGTGAAAAAAAAATTTTTTTTTTCTTTAGCTATTGCGGTTTATGAGATATGCCCCTAGGACGGACGGACAGACAACGAAGTCTGCAATAGGGTTCCTTTTAGTAACCTTTGGGTCCGGAACCCAAAAATGAAAACACAAAATTGTTCCTTTGATTTAAATAAATTGCTGGTTTTTATTTGTTTTTTATTGAACACATTCAGAACAGATTTAACCAATTTTTGTATATATGGTTGCTTGCTTCATTTGGTTATTTAAAATTACTTATGGTGTTTGTACTCATATGTGCATATTCTAAGGATACAACTATCGTTTCTATATCTAAGTGATAACTTTGTACAGAATCAGATACACAGACAGACGAACGCTCCAACAGTGGGATATGTTTAACTCAAGAATCCATATTATTTCTATGGATATTCAAAAATACTTCATGGAATGTGTAAAGATTTACAAGGGATAACCCTGAGCAACATTCTTTATAGTATCGAAAATAAGACAAGGAAACAGAACTTAGCGTTGCAAAGTGACTGCATTGTTGTTTTATACTCAAACCGATAAAAAATACTCACAATATACACAGTTTTTCTAAATCCCATTTAGGCAGAATGTCTTAAGAAATGTCATTAAATCATGTATACAATAGACTACTCAACAAATCAAATACTTTAATCCATATGGACTTATAGAATTCTGAATAAAGTCTGAACATACTAAAATAGTCTATAAATGCTCCCTGGAATATCTGCAGTATCGAATTTGAAGAAGACCTTGGCCTCGAATCATTTGCCACAACAATACAAAGAAAGTCTCGCATGGAAAAGCTAATTCAAAGAATCCTATGTTCCTATTAACCCAAGCGGATGAAAGACAAAAATTAAAGCCACTTCATCTCATGGATAAAACCACATCTCCGACTTCTCTCACACTACATTATGCAAAGTTCAACGCAAATTGCTTGTTTCACTACTTGTAATGCTTAAAAATAAAAAAAATACGAGTATTTTCTCATAAATAAAAGTTATAAGGAAAAAAGAATAGTTTTGAGATGTGCAGAGCATCTATGCGACTTTGATTCGTCACTTGATTTCATGGAATTCTGAAAGGAAGATTACAAGTCAATATGACTTCCAAAGAACTTTGAACTTTTTTTCGTTTCTCATGTGAATTTTTCATTTTCTCAATCATTCAAAAGTGAAGATTGTTCTCTTGACACCACTGTGTGATGGTCTAATTTGCCATTTTCTACTTTTTGTTCTAGTTCTCACGAAAATATTCAATTTTAATTGAAAAAAAAATAAACAAAACGTCATCGGTTAAAGATGGCGAACTGCATTGGGTTGCCCTCATACATGCCTTGGGGCACATGTTGGGCAGCCCTGATTGTGAATAAAAAATTTGTCTGCTGATGTCTCTTTTGATTGCCTTTACACCTTTGCGCCTTCTACAGCCCTCTGTGAAAGTCTCCAGCGCCTTAGGACACCTTGGACTTACAAATTTTGATTTACCCGGTATGTTTTATGTTAAGTTTTATGTGCGAACAATATTCCACATATTTTCTGTTTTGTTGTCATGTTCTTGCAACCCATTGCCATTTTATTCAATATTTTTTGGTTAAATTATACACAATTTTCTAAATGAGTAGAGATCAAACCATGGTTAAGTCTTTAACAACTTGTTTTTGAAGATAATAGACTCAATAGAAAAAATTTGATTCTTAACTAATATGAAATATTCCATAACATATTATTTGCATTCATTAGATTCTCAAAAAGTTTGTGGTAATAAATACTGGGAGTTATGACATTATGCCTCCTCTAAATATTGAATGTATTGGTTCATTTAATGTTTTAAGAAATAAATGCTTATTTATGACAAAAATATTTAAACTCATTTCACCGTCTCAGTTCCAAATTTCTGTTTCTGAGGAAGTACAAGTATTTAGCATAAAAGCAAATAAAAATATGATTATGAATAGGAAAATACGGCTTCAATCAACTAAATAAAATTGTTACCATTAATAAAACCAACAACAATTGGGTTAAACACTTTTCAGTTGTGACCACGTCATATTGCATAAGCAAAGTCTGTCATTCGATTTCATTAAATTCAACTATCCTTGCCACAAATTGTAGCAAATTTCACTTAGCATTGCGGAAACTTTTTACTTGCCATTTAACGAAAATTCAATTAAAACAAAGCAGTGGTGGCGCAACATCAGCGTAGTAAAACACCAACCAAATCCTCTTTCTAAAAGTGATATGAATTTAAAAAGGAACTAAAAATATATTATGTACAATACGAGTATAAAAAAAAAGTTCTATGACGCCATGACATTCAAAGTGAAAAAGCGTAATTTATCAAACCGACACTTGGTTAACAGGAAGACGAACGAGAGTAAAAATACTCATTGCTAGACAAACGTTGGACAAAAGTTGCTCTATGCTCGTTCAACTAGTTGATTTAATTTGAGTTTAATGTCATTTTTTTTTTCTGTTCTCTCCGTGTTCCTTTTATACCATTTCTTTTTTTAACCAAAGCAGGAAGCTTGACAAAATTATACAAGTTTTTTGTGTTGTGTTGTGTTTAACTTGGTTGTAGTATTTCTCCTGTTGCTATTTGTCTTGCTGGCGCCTGTCAGTATGACAAGTTTTTTGTTGTATCTACGACTACTTAAATACTGTTGCTGCTAGGGGCAATGAAAGTATTGAGCAAATAACACAACACTCACTTGTACTTGTTCTAGATACTATTGGAAAAATAATGTCCTTTCTTTAGGTTATCAATTATCTATGTCTTCTTTCTTTGCTTTAAAACAAATTCCTTTTTTTTTTACTTTTATTCTCTTCTTGTTCACTACGAGTACTCACTGCTCACTTCATTGCTGCTTGTTTAATGTTTAATTTGTCCTTGTACTTGGTATGAAAAAGAAGTGAAATCGAAAGAAATTTAAATTCGCAAAAGCCTTCATTGATAGCCTTGTTGAAGTTGAGTTGTTATTCTCCTCCTTACTCACGAGTACACCTCACCTTCATTTTCACCATGAACTTCGCCTTTGCCTTTAAATTACAATATTCCCCATGCATAAGTTCATTGCTGTGTTGTCATGTTAAATTGTTCGTTCGACATTCTTTATTACATTTACATAATCGCTTTCTTGTCTTCTATCATGACTTCACTTAATAGAAGCACAACACAATAAAACAAAACAACAAGGCAAGAGAACATTAGCTTCAGTTCACCGAAAACTTGCATACCTTTCACACCCCAATTTTTGTATGACGTGTATCAATTGAGTTAATACTCATATTAAATTTGATTTGAAAACAAAGGATTGATATTTGTATATAGAATATAAACGTATAACATTCATTTTCTTTCAGTATAGGAGAAAGAAATTGACTTGAAATGTTTTGCCTTAAATTCGATAGTCACATTTAGTCAATATTTGGATTATTTGGCAACGAGTTTCTTAAGTCTTTAGAAATCGATCATAATATTTAAAATCGACTGGTTCAATTACACTGAATTCACTGTATATTTGATGGAAAATATTTCTTCCAATAATCGGAGAACTCTGTTTACCTATAACAACTTCTTTTTATCATTGATGGCTTAAAAACTGAGAGCACAGCATGCATATGTACGGATGGGCTTAGCTAAATCATTTCTCCTTCTCATACAGGTCATTTCTATATATGCTTAAGGGCTTCATTGGGATAATCCATGTATCACTTTCTCAACAAAAAGCTTTTAGGCAAAAGTTAGTTCGCTCCAATTCTTTTTTTATGGGATTGGGATTTTTTTAATTGAACGTTTTTGAAGTAAAACTTCTTTAGCTAAAGGTAGTGAATCCAAAAAATATGAATATGAAATGTGACTTAAATCAAAATTTGACGATGTTATTATTATATTGAAGCTATTTAGGCGAATACAATGGCGTAGTGGCTGCAAATCGATGTTGTGGGGTTCGGGTCCTGCACTGGGAATATTTTTTTTTAAACTTCTTTTTATTGAAGGGTAATAAATCTAAAAAATATGGAGCTATTTAGGCAAATACAATATGGAAGTGAAACTTCTAAATGGAAGGATGGTCAAGCAATAATACAGAATATTGTATTGTTATATTGTTTCAATACAAAAGAGTTATTTTATTTTTCGGTCATTCGGCGACTTGTTCTTAAGTTCTTTCGTAAAATAAACACAATCAGTAAAGCATTTTTTATCTCTCTCTTACTCATGCATAAACATTCATTCTCTACGCTGCAGACGAGCCCGCACAAGACATCTAAATTGATGCATCATCACATTTAGATTTTTGTCACATTTAATTTTCTAATTTTTGGATTTACCTCCCTTCGCTAAAAAAGTTTTACTTCCACATTGTGTAAGGCACACTACTTAAATTTTGTAAAAACTGTGATTATTTAAGTCCAATAGGTTGAAACTATTTTACTCATAAGAAGGCGCACCTCTGCCAATTTTTTTTAAGTACTGGGATTCCCTGATGGAACGGAAAATGCCACACCTCTTGAAATTCAATTCGTTTATCCATGGCGTGACACAATTCTATCATAATAGCAATGCATCCTGTTCTCTACTTTAAGAGAACTTCAACATATGATTCTATGCCTTGCAAACATGAAACGAAAACGACAATACATTACATTACACTACACTACACTACACTAGTGTAAAATGTATGGAATATATTGTGAACAAAAATGGAAATTAAATTAAATAACATAATAAAAATTATGTCAGTAACCATGTTTTTATCATATCACCGATTCAAATATTATTTCCTAACAGACTCAAGTAATATTTCAAAAGAATTTCATTAGAAAAAGATATATAGACACTTACTACTATGAGTATGAGTATTTCAACTTTTGTGACATAGAATTAGTGAAAGTCAAAGATAATGGGGTTTGGTTTTTCTTTCTAACAAACAAAAAAAAAAATGGAAATAATATATTATAGGTATGTGTGTAGATAGAAAGATATAATATAAATAAAAAGATATTTTAGAATGCATTCTTGGAGTTAGTCACGGGCAGAGGCCAATGCCTGTTAAAGTGTTGTGTGTGTGTGTGTGTGTGTGTGTGTGTGTGTGTGTGTGTGTGTTGTATGTATTGTATTATTCTTGTTCTGGTTCTTATTATTTACGCCTTCCCTAGTTTTCCTTTGATTGCATGCATGATGAGGATGAGGATGAGGATGATGATGATGGTGTTCACGAGTGAAAAACGTCAAAGACGACAAAGATACATCTAAGGACGATGAACAACAAGAATAATAACAGCATATGTTATCATTCTACATTCTATAATGCTATGTACGAGTGAGTACTTGTGTTTTGTTGTAAAATGTTGCATGCACATAGGCGCCAAGAACCAGGAATTGAAATGTAACCAGGTACAACAATCGTACGAGAGAGTAAGCAAGTGAATGTTGTCAACTTTATTCATTCATACATTAAATTGACTTTGCTTGAACTTGTTTGCATATAGTACGATACTTGAAGTTAACATTTACAAGTCATCATCATCATCATGTTCACACATTCACACGTTGTCTTACATAGCATACATTCTTATAGGCACTACGCAAATAAGTCATATAAACATATGCATGTATGCACATGTACATACACTTATTTGAATGTGTTGAATGACAAAATCCTTAGGGTACATCAAGCGTTCCAATTTCTTGTTCCTTTTTTGGTTTCTGTTGTTTTTATTGTTGCTGTTATAAATTAAACCCAAAAGCAAGGAGATGTGACATTTTTACTCGTATATTCATATATATTTATTGTACATTGGGGTGGCCTAAATTTCAAAGTAATTTACAACATGAAAACATAAAACCTGAAATTCGCTTTTGTTCAAAATGAAGATAAACAATTTGCAATAAAAAACTAAAATCATTTTATATTCACCCACCGAGACTTATAAGGCAACCATGAAGCCTTTAATAAGATAAACACTTACTTCCATCAATTTTTGCCAAAACCGCATTAAATTTGAAATCGTTTACGTAACATCCACCAATCTCTTGAATCTACACATCTGACAGAAGTAAATATTGGGACATATAAAAAGTCTCCGTGGTTTTTTGCGATTAGATGGCGTTGGTATTCATAGATCGGGCAACACAAATCTGATTGTATCAAACGAACACGTGTTTGAAAGGTGACATTTCAGGCTACATTTTTTGTGAAGACATGCCGAAAACATTGTGCAGTTTGCGGTGAGAATGCCCAGGAGTGGTTTGCTCGATTCGATTCCGGAAATTTCAATGTCAGAGATGCACCTCGCACTAGTAGTCCTGTCACTGAAAAAGTCGATGAAATTCTGCTACTAATGGAGCAAGACCGTCACGTAAGCTTTCAGGAGATATCGGAGACATTAAACATCAATCATATGACAGTTTGGAATCATCTAAAAAGAGCAGGCTAATCAAAGAATCTCGATATTTGGGTGCCACATGAGAGATTTAATTGACGGAATAACCATCATCTGCTGAGACGTAACGAAATGGAACCAGTTTTGAAGCGAATCATTAATGGTAATAGAAAATAGATAAAATACATGGGCATATGCCAGTGCCCTTCCACAAACGACTTCAAAGCCTGGATTGACGGTTTGGTGGGGTTGGAAGGAAATTGTCTTTTCAATTCAGTCAATTCAGTCTCCTACTGTGCACAACTCGACCGTTTGAATGAAGTAATCACGAAAGAGTGACCAGAATTGGCCAATAAAAGGGGAGTTGTCTTCCATCATGACAATGCTAGGCCACATACATCTTTGCAGACCCAGAAGAAATTGACTTAGCTTAATTGGTTAATGCATCCACCGTATAGCCCGGACCTTGCACCCTCTGACGACCTTTTGTTTCGGTTTCTGCAAAACTCTCTTCATGGTAAGAAATTGACCGACCGAAGAGCCGCTGAAAATTACTTGGCCAAGTGTAACCACCCAGAAAATGGCAAAAGGTCACAAGACAAGAATGGCTAATGAAATTGATTTTGTTAAAGGAATTTTTTGTTTTTATATGACCAATATTTTTTGGACGGTTTAAAAATTTTGGAAATAAGATTAGAAAAGAAGATTATTTTGGAAAATAAAAAGAAAATTGCAAAGAAAAAAATTGTTTTTCTATATTTTTCTCAAAACATATTGATCGACCCACTTAACTTGAGGAAAAATTCATAAAAATTCATACTAATTTGTAAATTTTTCCTATTTGATTCAATTTGTTAAATAAAATGAAATTTTTTGATAGAAACTCATGATAAAATTCATCAAATCAATAAAACGTTTCAACAAATTTAAAATATTCATTTATCAATCATCTCACTTGATGACGTTTTCCTAATTGAAATGTAAAATTCTTGGTCCACCCCAAAGTGATAATCTGACAAAAGTACAATAAGTTATTTACTTCCATTTTGTTTTTCATTTTTGATACGAAATTAAATGTGTTTTTGTTTTTTGTTTTTTCTTCTACTTTAAAAATGCTTTTGAATGAGTGGAAACAAAACGAGAAAAATAAATGTCAGTTAAGAGACACACAGCGAAAGGAGAGTAAAGGGAGCATTGGCCGCTGCTGCGTGTGATTGTAAGGCTCAATTTAAACACGTCCGCCATTTTGTATATGTATGATGTATTGTAGATACTTTCTGCTTCTTTTACTTTAATATTAAAAATGCCTGCATGCCAGGACAGGACAGAACAGGACAGGACACACACATGAAACGCCTCGCATACCTTTCTATATTCTTTTAATTCAACTATGAACGCTCTTAAAAAGCTTTGATACTTTCAACATTTTACCCCCGCCCAAGTTGAAAATGGATTGACACACAAACGATGCAAGGCACTGGATAGCACAGGATATTTTTAATGGGAAATACACGCACAGATGCATTCACCATTCAGTAGACACTTGAGTGCAGTGTGCGTACAATCAGCCTACTTTGACATACATATACGACCAATATGCAGTAAGACAAGTAATATTGCACCTGCCTGCTGGATGCAACATGCCACAAACCTATTATGCTGCTTTTGTCTACTTCATGTGCAACCTGTCAGCATTCAACAAGAATCATTTGTATGGGTATTCATATGAATATACATATGAATACATATATGCAATTGCTGAATGTTTATCCATTCTGGCAATTTGCTAACACATCTCCAATGAAGGCGGTAAATTGTTTTTGAAGTATTTTGTCATTGGTTTATTGAAAATTGACATGTTCTTTTCTTTTTTTGTGTGGCTTGTTACATTGATTAAAAAATACTAAAGGATTAAAGTCTTTCTTACAATTTGGAACACGACATGTGTAACATTCATTGATTACATAAATTGTTATGCTTTTATGAAAAAAAAATTTAATTAAAATTCATATGCAAACATCAAAAATTGAATAAAACGGAAAATGGCAAAATAACGTAAAAGCCACTTGGAACGCTTTATTTAATAATTAATTGAGTTATTGAGTTAATGAACTGTCCAAAGTGTGGTGAAATTCCATAAGAGTTAAGAGAACACTTGAAAGCTTGTCCAAAGTTTAAGAGAGAAAGAAAACTTTCAACACACAAAGTTGAAAAAACAAAAAGCGAAAGCTTCATTATAAGTTTCACAAACATTCTAAACTTTATAACGTTAAAAAAAAAGCTTTCATTTTAGTCCCACAATATCAACTGCAGTGGCCTTACAGAGTCAGTACGCAGAATTCGCAGAACACAAAAGGGCGATCTTCTGCTGGAATTAAATTCAAAGAAAAGTCCTAAAAGCGGCTATCTCCAATGTTCTTGAGGTCTTTTTGAAAGTCTTCAACCAGTGCCTTCACGAAGGAGTATTTCCAGGAAGATGGTTCTAATACCAAAACCTGGCAAACCACTCAATGATGCGTCGTCGTATAGACCAATATGTTTGCTGGATACTGTAGGCAATATATATGAGAAGGTTACATGCGGTAGACTGAAGCAAATTCTTAGTGAGAGTCGCGCTCTCTCTCTGAAAGCCAATTTGATTTTCGTAAGGGTCGGTCGACAGTGGATGGGATCAAAAAAGTGGTCTGTAAGGCAAAATAAGCGATCCAGGGTGAAAGGTGGCTTTATGGTGCTAAGGAATACAGCGCAATAGTTACGCTGGACATACAAAATGCGTTTAACTCCGCTAACTGGTTGCACATTATAGGTGCCAATGTACCTACAGCATATGATAAAGTCTTACTTGTCGGAGAGGTATTTGCACTATGATAGTGACGAAGGAAGTAAAGTGTACAGAGTTACGGCGGGTGTTTCTCAGCGTTCGGTGCTGGTCCCTCTTTTGTGGAACCTCATGTATGACCAGGTGTTGCGTTTCCAGTTACCCGGAAAATGCACTTCGGTAGGCTTTGCTGATGAACTTTGCCTAGTGATAATGGTAAAGGAAATAAGTGGCGTTGAGCAATCGGCAAATATAAATAAAATTGTCCTTGTCAGAACAAAGGACGAAGGTGGTTCTGGTTACAAGCAGGAAGAGCGTTGAATTCTGTTCGGTACGAGTCGGAGACCATGAGGCGCGGTCTAAAAAGGCTTTAAAGTATCTGGGGATAATGCTTGACAACAGGCTGTCGTATAAAGAGCACCTGCTATACGTTAAAGATAAGGCTGCAAGAGTTCAGAAGACTTTATCCTGTATGCTTCCAAATGTCGGAGGTCCTAAAACAGACAAGCGTCGGGCAAGTGTGGTTACCTCAGTTATGTTGTATGCTGCTCCCATATGGGCTGAATCGCTGAAAACGAAGACGTATAGGAAAACTCTTTCGGCTACGTATAGGCTCTCAGCGCTGAGGACAATATCTGGCTTTCGAACTATATCGGATAATGCAGAGTTAATTTTGGCAGAAATGATGCCTACTGACATATTGGCTAATAAAATGCAAAGGCAAAAGTATGAGAGGCATCAAGGTCGGCCAGACGCGGAAGATAGAAAATTAGAGCGGCAAATCTCTATCTCGCTTTGGCAACGGAGATGGCAGACATTGCAACATAGTTGGACAGAAAGAGTGGGGTAACTAATTACCAATTAACCCAGTTTTTATCTTGGCACGGCAGCCTTAGGTGGTACCTGTATAGGTTTGGGCACGACAAAATACCAAGGTGCCCACGGTGTGACGAACCTGAGAACGCAGATCACGTTGTTTTTCGCTGTCCACGGTTAACTGTTCCAGTAGGTTACCCTCATGAGCCTGAGAATACGGTGGGGTTCATGATGGCATCTGCTGTTAACTGAAATTTGTTTTGTGAGCGCGTATCAGAAATCCAGTTGGAGCTGCGCCGTTTAGAGAGAAATAGGCTTAATATTTAGATAAAAGAAAATAGAATTTGCCTAATTATCTTACACCAACTCATTTGAGTAACAAACAATGCCAAATTAAGTAATTTGTATATTGAATAGGGTCATGATTTCGCCATTTCTTAGCCAATAAATTTGAGTTTTTATAGATTAGATTGGATGCTCTGAATTGGATTCGAATGCATGAAATACTTAGCCTGAAAATCTATTGTCTTATTAAATTAATATGTTTTTCTGTACAAAAACAACTATCTCTTACTGTATTACAAAATAATTTACTTGACATGTTATATAGGTTAAAAGGTAAGAAATGAAATTTGTAGGTCACAAGGCATTTCTAAGTATATATATCTAGAAAAAAAATCCCTGAATTATATAGTCCAACTGAATTATCGCGGTCATAAGCTAAGTAGTAATGATTAAAAGAATTTGAAAAGCATTTAGACTTTTGCTTCAGGTTGTTCACCTTTGGATTATCACCGACCACAAATACTACTACAAATGACCAACAATTGACATATTTTTGTTGCCTTCTTTTGGCGAGTACATACATACATATATCGATCGACCTAATGAAGCCACAAAAGTGCAGATCTACTTTGCTTAAATGTAAATACTAAGTACAAACGAGCAAACTCATAAGCAAACGTTTACATTAATAAAAAAAAAAAAAAAATAAAACAAAAAATCAATAAAATAAACAAAGTAAAATTTGATTTATTTATCTTTAAAAATAGACATATAAATATTATTTACATACACAAACAGGAAAATATATGCCCAGACATTTTCATATTCAAAACTCTAGTTTTTCTTAAACAAAATGGAAGAAAATGCACATCCATACACTGGTAAGTCTAATAAAGAACAAGGGCCTCCAGAGCCTAGTAAGATGATCAAAACTCCACAATATGGTTATAGTATTGTAATAATAATAATAATAATGTAACAACGATGATACCGTTTCAGATACTGTCCTTGCAATAGACCAAAATGAAGGTGCAACACGTGTACATAGACACACACATGTGAGAACAAAGGTAAGAAAAAATGATGACATTTTCGAAGAGGCACCAGAAGAGCAACATCGTCATCATAGTAATTCACATGAAGCCGATCATTTCATCAGTAAACATTTCATGAAGAAACAATATCATTATACAACTGATGAGGAAATTAGCATTTCATTATTGGACGCTCTCATCTACTTCATGTTTCTTGTAATGTTAACAATAAGTAAGTACAATATCAATTATATTACATATTGCATTCTTATTATAATAATTTTTTATTCTATCTTATATTTCTATATAGCAAGCTTTTCGATGTATAACCATAATTTTTTTTACTATCAAAAAACAATAACTAAGGCTTTTTGTGAACGTGACTTCGTAGTTACACCTACGTCCACTATATCATTCGGAAGAATTCAGTCAAAACATGATTTTTGGAATTTCATGGAAGTGCATTTTTTAGCGATATTACATGCCTTACCACGCCGCTCAAAACCAAATCAAACGGAAATACCGGATTGTCGAAGCATCTTTACTGCTAATTATCTAGTAAGGCCACCTCGTATGCTTCAGGTGCGTGTAGTTGGTCAACCTTGCGATCTTATTTTACATAAAAATTTTACGATTTGTTATCCCGCATATTCAAAAAGTGTTCTAGATCGTACACCATATTATAAAGGGTAAGTTTACGTCTATCATACAATAGAAGTATTACATGTTAATATGTTATTCAACACAATACACTTATTGTATTTGACTCTGAAAGGCTGAACAAATGTTACAATATTATGATGAACATATGATAATATTAAATCCTTTAACCCCATGGGCTCTTACCTATTTTGTGTGTTGGCTTTGGTGACTCCTTCTTATTAGGCCATTAAACATTATTATTATTATTATTCCATACACGTTTATACAAGTCATTCATTCGTATGTATGTCCTATGGATAGTGCACAAAATGTATCAGTGGGCGCTTAGTGACTTTTTTAGTTAGGAGATTGGTTCAAAGAATCGAGTATTCTATTCCTTTCCAATTTGTTAAGTATAATGCCACAGTCATCCGAATCAGCTTAAATGCCAAATACCATGTGTGTGCTTGGAAGTCTTTTAAGGACATTTATATTACTGTAATTCTCTCAATCGAACTCAACCACAACATTTTTAAAAATTAACATTTATTTTTAATTTGTAACTTAAATTATTCTTTTAAGATCGAAATTCTACGATATAACAGTCTTAAAGAGTCGATATCTTAAGGGATTTGCCGCAGATTATGAGGCATCTGGTTACGTTGAGCATCTTGATTTTAACTACACTAAAAGTTTGAATACGATACGTCGCTTGAGGGACCTAGATTGGATAAATCGTGGTACGCGACTTATAGTGGTTCAATTTATGACATTTAATCAAAATGCAAATTTTTTCTCAATAGTACGGTGAGTCTTTATTCTGATATTTAAGATATAATATGAAATTTTTTATTGTAATTACATAATTTAAAATCTCAGACTTAAAGTAGAAGTCATGCCTTGTGGATTTCTATATCCCAATATTCGAGTTGCGAATATAAACATGCTATCATTTTTTAATCAACCTTCTGCTACGCTGAAAATAATCCTTCTTACATTATATGTTTTTGTCATATATTACACAATAGTGGAAGTCTATGAGGTAAGAAGATCAAGTTGGACGAAATACTTTTCCTCACTTAGAAATATAGTTGATCTTTGTATACTTATAGTAAGTGTTGTGTTGTTTGTCATTATCATAACAAAGTCGTATGTATAATTTCTTTCTGCAATACAATTACAGATAAACTATGTAATATTAGTAACAAATATATGGCATGGCAAAGTCGTAGCCTATTTTCATGATCGTATTATTGCGGAAGAGGATAGAGTACGTGATTTAATTAGCATGGAAGGTCTATCAGTGATGCATACATTTTCTGTGACATTGACAGCGATTCTAATAGTGCTATCATATTTAAACTTTTTTAAATTTATAGCATTCCATAGAGCAATGATAATGCTACTTAAAGTTATTAAAAGAGTAAGTAATAATAATTGGGTGTAAAAGTAAATCTAGAATCATTTTCATTTGACTGGTGAAAAAAGATTTATTATGACATCATGCCACAGTGCCGCCAAAAATCAAAGTCTATTTAATGGGATTAAAATTAAAACAAGTTGAAGACAATTCCATGTTAACAAATGGATTGTTCTACCTAGAACTTAGCCATTCTAGCTACATTTTGATTACGACGTTGATTAGAAAACCTTTATTGAATACACTTCACTTAAGTTAGAAGCACAAAATGGTCTTAGGCACAAAAAATAAACAATTTTAAATCATTTAGCATTCATTATACAATATGACAAAGAATAGTATTGTACTTTTTGAATAAATAAAATACTAATTTTTTTTAAATCTAACCAAAATTTAATGAAATTCAGTAAAGATTTATTTGTACACCCAATAAGAGTTAACAAATCAAGTTTTTGCACTGTTTTTGTTTTTTTTTTTTTTTTTAACAAATTAATTTAAATAATTTCAGTCTGCTGTTCAGTTAGTAACTTACAGTGCAGTTTTTATTATGATTTTTATGATGTACGCATTTTTGGGGGTGATCGTATTTAGTCTCTCTAATTCAAACTTTCTTTTTTTTTCAACAGGTAAGTACCAGTATATACAATGATTGATATTGTATATTAAATATACATAAATTGGTATTTTTTAAACAAGTACAAGAATTTTAATTATTATTATTTCTTTTAGCCATTTTATCAATGGCACGTATGATAACCGGAGATTTCGATCTTGACGAGTTAATAAGGGCAAACATGTTTTGGGCTCCATTCTTTCTAATTTCTTTTATGTTTGTGGTTGTATTTTTTATGCTTGTAAGTATTGTACATCAATATTTGTATATATAGTTTCTTTTCTTATCTCTTTCACTTTTTGCATACTTATTGTAGAACATTTTTATTGCAATAATTCATTTCAATTACATTGAAATAAAATCAGGCCCACAGCCACCAGAAACAAAGGTCTTCAAATATTTAAAGAACGGTTTCCTACATCTATTATATTACTTGCATTTAATAAAAGATAAACCCCGGAAGGAGGTTCAAGCCAAGAAAATTGATGTCACTAGAGGACCTGACCCTGAACTTCAGTGAGTAGGATTTTATAATTAGAAAATTGCAATAGAAAATAATTACCTACCTTCTTCTTTTTTGTGTTTTAGAACAGAAAAATTACCTGAAGATTATATTAAATATGTCGATCTACCTGATGATATTGATGATGAAATAAAATCGTAAGTTATGATCTTAATACATATATTTTCTCTCTTAACTTTTGTTTCTCTTTTGGTTGCAGTATGAATGCAACTCTTACTGTAATCGAGAAAACTATGGAACGATATGTGAAAAATATACGGCGAATTGAGCGTCGATTATGAGGATACGTCAAAATTCAAAACAAAAAAACCATTTCATTTTAATTAAATTCTATTTGAAGTGTAAAAATTAAAATTTTCTGTTGCAAGTAGTTAAGGAAAAGACCACAGATTCTTCGAGAGTTTGGAATTTATAAGGAACTTGAAGACTTTCGTAGGACATTTGTTTGCATTTTCTGTCTTTTCCTGTCATTACTACATTAATCAGTCAATATAATTCATTTGCTTTGTATTTACAAATATAATAAATAAATATTTTATAGCCCTGTGTGTCCAATTTTTATATCCCCCAATTCCCCCAATAGAAGGATTTTACTACTCTAAGATCTGATTAAATATTGTTGGAATTTTTCTTTAAGCATGTGATCATTTCTCCAAGTTGTTTTCCATACACTACACCTTTGGTTTTTTAAACCATTTTGGTGCCATACATAAACCTGACGGACTTTGGTCTGTTCAGTTTCCTGTCCACTCTAATAGCAAATATTTTTTTTTATTTTTTTTTTATATATGGATGGTATTTATTGCATCTCCTATATACAATATATGAATAGGACTAACAATAAGGTTTCAACTCTTAAAAACTAATACACGTGTGTCCTTTCTACCATGAAGAGGAAGGGGTTCACTTAATACTACGAGCCTCTAAGTAAACAAAAGGGCAGCACCATCGTTACGGATCAGTCGATATGAGTTCCTTGTATGGACAAGGACTCTGGCTAGAGGATTAACATGTCGAACTAGTTTGTCCACATAAATAGACATTCTTCTTTAACTGGTGATACTTTCAGGTCTTTATGAATGTCTTCATTCCTGATATACCATGGAGCTCCCGTGATTGTTCTGAGTATATTGGATTGTGCTCTTTGCATAACTTCAATGTTAATCGCGCTCGCGGTACCCAACAATTCAGAACCATAAGTCCAAATTGGTTTAATAACAGAGTTATACAGCATCACCTTGTACTCAAGTCTCAGTCCAGATTTAGAATTGATTAGCCAGTGAAGACTTTGAGAGCTTAGTTTCAACATGTATAGAGTTAGTCCCAAGACACTACCTTGGGGAACTCCTGCTTTTATCATAAATTTATTTGTTATGAAAATTTTCTGCCTTACTACAAACTCTCGATTTGATATATATAGGGGTGCAGGACTCTATGCATATTTTGGAATAGCAAACATTTAATTTTGTAAATCAATAATAGTAAATATGACCTTAAATATGTGTTGCAATTCGAATTGAATGGATTGACAGAAGTCGCTTAAGTTTAGTGAGCTTTTATTAAAAAAATTGTCACCAACAATTTACAAAAGAATTATGTTTAATCCATTAATAATAATATTGTATAAGATAATAATAATAGTAAGGATTTATTATACTCAGATTTTTTTATTATGTATTGAATGAATGCTTAAAAAGAAGTCGTGATTTAACATCTTATTCGCTGTAAATTTTTAAAAACAACTGATTCGACGTCGTCACACTTAGGGCTTCACAAGTCGAATATACATTCATACGAATCTGTTTATTTGTTTATTTGTCCATCAGTATTATAAGTCTATATCTCTATCTATACATAGAATATATTTTAATTCCGCACGTGTTGCAAGTGTTGGATTTATGCAACTTGTAGCCACACAGTGTACTACATGTGACTTGTTCTTGTTATTTCATTTCATTTCATTTCATTTCGGGCAAATGCTAAAAGTATGCGGGAAAGTCAATTTGAGTATTAGCGTCTAGTGCTCATTGACTTTTCGTTTGGTCTCTGTGTCATTGTTTCATTGACCGAATTTGAAGTGGTCACTAATGTAATTAGTGGCATTTGCAATGAATCGAATGATTATGGTCGACAGTTCGTCGCGGTTTCTTGGACTGGTGACAACACCAGCGCGGTTCAAAATATTGACGCGACCTAATACAAAAAGGATAAGGTGGCGAATAAGGGCAAAAGGAAAGACTAGCTAGGATAATACAAATGTAAAGGATGTTAAGGATGTTAAGGAATAAGCTAAAGTAACAATCTGCTTAGCCAAGTGATTGGTTTAAGCAAGTTCATATAACACATATTATTGAGTTGTAAGCAATTTTATTGAGCCCTCTGAGGTTTAAATATACTTAAGGAGTCCTGACAAAGCAACGAAAATAATTCGAAATGTCGCGTAAAGGAGCTCCCGGTGATCCCGAGAAAGCTGGCCGCATGGACTACGATGTCATGATGGCCGAGGAGTACATACTCAGTGATACTGAGAAAAATTTTATTTTATCCTGTGAACGTGGTGATATACCCGGTGTTAAGAAGTAAGTGAATCATTGTCATTGATTCCATCATTGATATTCTTAAAGGAAGGATTTTCTTTTAGAATTCTCGAGGAATTTCTTAAACAACCCGAAAAATTTAATATTAATTGCACTGACCCCATGAATCGTTCAGCTCTTATATCTGCCATTGAGAATGAAAATTTCGATTTAATGATTATTTTACTTGAGAGTGGCATCGAAGTTGGTGATGCTTTGTTGCATGCCATTTCTGAGGAATATGTCGAGGCTGTTGAAGAACTTTTGCAATGGGAGGAAACACATCATAAGGATGGACAACCCTATGTAAGTGTGGAGTGAAGGAAGAATACAAATATTATACAAATATGATGGTGTCCTTGATTGTCCTTGGTTGTACTCTTCACGCAGTGAATAATATTATAACACACAAGAGGCCATCTGTCCATCTGTATGTATTAATTAGCTAGAAGGCTTAAAAATTAGGAGCACAGAAGGGCACCCCTAAACAACCACAAATTCAAATTCTTGATCTTACCATTTTGTTTTTAGGGTTCCGGACCCAAAGGATACCAAAAGGAACCCTATTGCAGAGACTTCATTCCGTCCGTCCGTCCTCGGGTCATATCTCATAAACCACAATAGCTAGAGATTTGAAATTTTATTAGAATGTGTAGTTCTATCCGGACATCAGCAACAAATACTAAAACTAAAATATTTTTAAAAACTTAAAGGGTCCCCATACAAGAAACATTTTGGTTTGTATGGCAGCTATACGATCCAGTAACTCCACGATCTTGAAATTTGGAAAGTTGGTGGCTATACATCAGAAACTTATATTGCCTAAATTTCAGTTTGATCGGATTACTAGGGAGGGTACCTCCTATACAAACCCCTATTAAAATTCTGGTTCTAATTAGAGAAACTTTTTCGTTTTTCGTTCTATCGAACTGAAAATTAGACACTATAAGTTCTTGACATAGACGCTACGCATCTGTTGGAATCAGCTAAATCGGACTACTAGAAGGGGAACCTCCCATACAAACCCACCATTAAAATTCTGGTTCTTATTAGAAAAACTTTTTTATTTTTGGACTATTGAACTGAAATTTAGACACTATAAGATTCTGATATAGGCGCGGTATATTTTTTGGAAGCAGTGAAATCAAACCCCAATCTGGTACGGAACCCTCCGTGTACGAATTTGACTCGCACTTGGCCCATTTTTTAATTTATCAAACTGATATTTGGACGCTACAAGTGTTTGACTCAAATTCACCACCTTTGTAAACTTCAAGATCCAAGGATGCCTGGATCGCATAATTCCCATACAAATATTTCAGTCTCAATGTTGAAATGCAATATGAATATTGACTCTACCTTACACATATGTAAGTCAAATCAATAATGTAATATTTCTCTAAGCTCAATAACAGGACCATAGGCCAACATGTGAAACGTGGGAAGAGTATTACAGCTTTGGCATAGCCGAAGATAACCTTCCTTTTTTTTAATGTTTTCTTTTGTTTTTGAATGCCCTTCAAGAGCTGGGAGTCCGTTGACCGTTCAAAGTCTACATTTACGGTAGACATAACTCCACTCATACTGGCTGCACATCGAAACAATTATGAAATCCTTAAAATACTGCTGGATCGTGGTGCAACGTTACCTATGCCGCATGATGTCAAGTAAGTGATGCTTTTGGCATAGGTACAAAAAAAAAAAAAACCAACAAAAAAAAACCTAAATTGAGTCTGCATTTTGTTCATGACGGCACGTTTCTATGTTTGTTACGTGACGTTAACATGAAAATCAGGGCAATGCATTGTCCAAGCATCAACATCAACAGAAATTTGTATCTATAAAGTCCTAAATGTTGCACTAACCCAAATATATATTTTCGGTGATAGTGAGTGAGTGACGTCAAGTTGAGTTGTTTATGCAAAATCAATTATGTACGATATATCACAATCAACCACCATTTTCACATATTTCCATATTCATATAAATTTAGACGAATTTTATGCATTTGTAAATTGAATTTACAAACACTTATTACTCCCACTATTCCTTCATAAGGACCATAAAAAAGCCTACATAATTTGTTTAGTAGTACAGGGTAATTTAATAAATTTCATATTTACCAATCCATCACAGATGCGGCTGTGATGAGTGTGTAACATCACAAGAAACAGATTCATTGCGTCACTCTCAGTCACGTATTAATGCATATCGTGCACTGTCAGCCAGTTCGCTTATAGCGCTCAGCTCACGTGACCCTGTATTGACAGCATTTCAACTCTCCTGGGAATTAAAACGTCTACAAGCTATGGAATCAGAATTTCGTGCAGAATACACGGTAAACAATGCACATCCATTGACATATTCAATTACCCATTAGTCACTAATGCAACCTTATGTTTATGAAAAAAAAAAATTCACAGGAAATGCGTCAGAATGTGCAAGAGTTCGGGACCTCATTGCTGGACCACGCACGCACCTCACTTGAATTGGAGGTGATGTTGAATTATAATCATGAACCATCAAATGACATTTGGTTTCCGGGCATGCGTCAAACTCTCGAACGTCTCAAATTGGCAATACGTTATAAACAGAAAGGAGTAAGTAGGCAGCCAGTACTCGTATTACCCAAAATTTGAAAAATCTTTTAGAAATTCGTTACACAGTTTTTCATTATGCCAAACAGAAATTATATTGTATATAGATAGAGAATTCTTTTGCAGCATTTATCATGAAATGAGATGAGGCATTCATAATTTGGTAAACATTTTATTTAATTATTTATCAATTCCCAGTTTATCGCTCATCCAAATGTACAACAATTATTGGCTGCCATTTGGTATGATGGCCTGCCTGGTTTCCGACGTAAAACTGGCATGCAACAACTTATGGATGTCATCAAATTGGGTTGTAATTTTCCAATCTACAGTATGAAATATATTTTGGCACCAGATTCGGATGGGGCGAAATTTATGCGAAAACCTTTTGTAAAGTTCATAACCCATTCGTGTTCATACATGTTCTTTTTGAGTGAGTATCGGGATGGATAGAATTCATTCAGGATATATGATATATATTAAAAATGATAGTGTTGCTGGGTGCTGCTTCATTGCGTGTTGTACAAATTAGTTTTGAGATCTTGGCTTTTCCCTGGATGTTGGCAATGCTTGATGATTGGCGTAAACATGAACGTGGCTCGCTGCCGGGACCCATTGAACTGACCATAATCACCTATATTTTTAGTGAGTAATGAAAAGTATATTTTCAAATTTATATAAACTCAAATATGATGATGATTAGGTATGATATTTGGAGAACTAAAATCACTCTATTCGGATGGATTATTTGAATATATTATGGATCTTTGGAATATTGTGGATTTTATATCGAATATGTTTTATGTAACGTGGATACTTTGTCGTGCGACAGCCTGGGTTATAGTGCATGTAAGTTTTTTTATAATTTATTATAAGTTTTTGACTTGAATACAAAATTTTAATTTTTTATAGCGGGATCTTTGGTTCCGTGGTATAGATCCATACTTTCCGCGAGAGCATTGGCATCCCTTTGATCCAATGTTATTATCCGAAGGTGCTTTTGCTGCTGCCATGGTCTTCTCCTATCTGAAATTAGTGCATATATTCTCCATCAATCCACACTTGGGACCATTACAAGTTTCACTTGGACGCATGATTATCGACATTATAAAATTCTTCTTTATTTATACTTTGGTATTGTTTGCCTTCGGCTGTGGTTTGAATCAATTACTCTGGTATTATGCAGAATTGGAGAAAAATAAATGTTACCACTTGCATCCAGATGTCTCGGACTTTGATGACCAGGAAAAAGCATGTACAATATGGCGACGTTTCTCGAAGTAAGTAGTCAGTCCACTTACAATATATGTAATTAATTAAATTCATTAAAAATTTCTTAAACAATTACAGCTTATTTGAGACATCTCAATCACTCTTTTGGGCCTCATTTGGTTTGGTCGATTTGGTTTCATTCGATTTGGCAGGCATTAAGAGCTTTACACGATTCTGGGCTCTGCTGATGTTTGGCTCGTATTCTGTTATCAACATTATTGTGTTGCTCAACATGTTGATTGCCATGATGTCAAATTCATATCAAGTAATTTCGGAACGTGCTGATACTGAATGGAAGTTTGCACGTGCCCAACTCTGGATGAGCTACTTTGAAGATGGCGGCACTGTGCCGCCACCGTTTAATCTATGTCCGGACATGAAGTTGCTGAAGCAAACATTTGGCAAAAAGAAAACAAGACGCACCAAGAGTTTAATGGTAGGTCGAAATGATTCTTTTTTTTTAAATCAAATCAAATCAAAGCAAACCAAACCCACGTAGTAGTTTTTATGCTGTTTGTTTGTGCGTCTGAGTCTAACAAATCACCTGTAATTATTTTCAATAAACACACCAGGAATGTGATTCTAGTGACCCCATTCTCTTTTACTTTAATCTAACTAATCGAGTACCCTTTATTTTGTTTACAACACAGCGTAAATCAATGGAGAAGGCTCAAACTCTGCATGACAAAGTCATGAAACTGTTGGTAAGACGCTATGTGACTGCTGAACAGCGCCGTCGTGACGATTACGGCATCACTGAAGATGACATCATTGAAGTGCGTCAAGACATCAGTTCACTGCGTTTCGAATTGCTTGAGATATTCACAAATAATAGTTGGGATGTTCCTGATATTGAGAAAAAGACAGCAGGTTTGCAAAATATTGCATTATTAATGAACCACAATATTGATCTTCCAACTTTCTATATGTTTATAGCTGCTGCTGGTACCAAAAAAGGTAAAGTCATGGAACGACGTATACTTAAAGATTTCCAAATTGGTTTTGTTGAAAATCTTAAGGAGGAAATGGTTGCCAGCGAAGGTGGTCGCGATATATTCTCATCTTTGGCTAAGGTCATAGGCAAAAAGAAATCTCAAAAAGGGTAAGAAGAACTTAGTTCTTGAGGAGCATTTATTGTACATGTATTGATTGGTACACTATGTTTATCTTTGAATATAGTGAAAAGAATTGGAATGAGATTGCACGCAAGAACACTATGCATTCGGATCCAATTGGTTCGAAGCGTTCATCTTTGCAGCGTCATAGCCAGCGTAGTTTGCGACGCAAGATTATTGAGCAAGCTAATGAGGGTCTCAAGATGAACCAGAACCAACTGATTGGTAATTACTTAAAAATTTCACTATTACGATTTCATCATGATGATGATTTTAACTTTATATCTTTCACAGAATTCAATCCCAATCTTAGTGATGTAACGCGGGCTACACGTGTGGCTTACGTCAAGTTCATGAAGAAGAAGATGGCTGCTGATGAAGTATCACTGGGTGACGCAGCTGATGCGGAAACACCAGATAAACCAAAGAGTGCGATGGCAGCAACAGGAGTAAGTGAAAGGGTTGTGGTGTAGTGCAAGTATTTCATTAAAATGTAAACATATTTTGTAGTCCAAGAAAGAACCAGGGGCCTCAATCCTATCATCAGCAGCAGTCCGTGCTTCCATGAAAACTGTTGACGAAAAGAAACCACCTGATGCGGAAAATGTTAAGAAAACTGATGATAAGAAACCCGGAGAATCAGCCAAAAAACCTGATGATTCTAAGAAACCAGGCGATGATAAGAAACCACCTCCACCAGGTTCCAGTGCAGGTGGAGCAAAACCACCAACGACCACAGCAGCGGGCGCTAAACCAGGAGAAACTAAGCCAACGGATAGTACCAAGCCAGCTGCACCTGCACCACCCACTAAACCAGGTGATACAGCTCCTAAGCCAGCAATTGCTAAGCCCGGCGAAGCTACAAAACCTGAAGCTGCGGCCAAGAAGGAAGAAGCTGCCAAAACAGAAGCTGCAAAACCACCTGCTGCTACTGCTGGTGGTGGTGCTGCTAAGAGTGCTGCTCCAGCGGCACCAAATGGCGCTAAACCAGATGCAACAAAGGCGACAACACCAGCACCAGCGAGTGGTGCACCCGCTACAACGAAAGCAGCGAATGAGCCAAGCAGTGGCGGCGGTGGCGGTGGTGCAGCCAAACCTGATGATAAGAAAACGACAGATGACAAGAAACCGGCAGATGACAAAAAATCTAGCGACACCGATAAAAAGTCCACTGAAAGCACTAAAAAACCGGGAGACGGAAAAGCTGGAGATAGCAAAAAACCTGATGAAAAGAAATCTGGCGACGGCGACAAGAAACCAGCACCGGCACCTGCTAAGCCAGCCATCAAAGTGGGTCAAAGTGGTGCTGCCGCTGGTGGTGAACGTGGCAAATCAACAGTTACTGGTCGCATGATCTCTGGCTGGTTGTAAATCGTATATGAGTATACACCAAAGAGTTTCATTATATACAATATAGAATATGTAATTCCGAACTATTTAATTTTATTTACAAATAATTTACTTTAACAATAAAAACAGTTGAATGAAACATTTAATCTAAATATGTACTTACAAAGCATCATAGCATTTTAGCCTCAGAATGCGTCTATTTTATTGCACCAGAGACTATTTAAAACAAGTAATACAAACTGTGGAAAAGAAAGTCGTGAAGGCGGCTATGGGATGTTTTGGGAAAAGGGAATTTTCTACGCTTTGCATTGTGAAATGAAATAGATACATATGTATATAAGATGGAAATATTAATTACTAAGTTTTTGGATGACATTGTAATAACAACCTTAGACTAGGTTTAAAGACGTGCGTGAATATGTATTATAGAATATATGTAAGGGGTTTTAAAGAAAACACAGGGTTTTGTTGACTAGGATCTGCGAGGAAAAAATTGTTAGGTTCAATACTCTCTGTATAAGAATCAATTTTATCATCATTTTCAGGGTTCCGCAACCAAAGGGTACCAAACCGAACCTGTCCGTCCGTCCTCTGGTCATATCTCATGAACCGTAAAAGCTAGAGAGTTAAAATTTTCACAGAATGTGAAGTTCTCTCCGGCTATCAGCAACAAGTACTAAAACTAAAATATTTTCGAAAATTTAAAGGGGTCCCCATACAAGAAACATTTCAGTTTGTATGGCAGCTATACGATCCAGTAACTCAACGATCTTAAAATTTGGTTAGTTGGTGGCTATACATCAGAAACTTATATTGTCAAAATTTCAGTTTGACCGGATTACTAGGAAGGGTACCTCCTATACAAACCCACCATTAAAATTCAGATTCTTATTCGAAAAACTTTTTTGTTTTTTGGACTATTAAACTGAAATTTAGGCACTATAAGTTTCTGATATACCCGTGGTACACTTATTGGAATCAGTCAAATCAAACCCCAATGTGGTACGGAACCCTCCGTGTACGAGTCTGACTCGCACTTGGGCGATTTATTATTTCTTTATTTTGGATTTCATCAATCTTTTTCTGCTATAAACCAAAATATTTGTGGTTTAATATGGGCAATTTGTAATCAAAAAACACGATAGTAAAAGAAGAATACAGAATATTTGTAACTTACCAAAATTTAAAAACAAATGCGCAATTAAATAATTCATTCATTGTTTTTCAATGAGTACAAAGCTTAGTATTTATAAGCAAATGACATGTTCCACTCTCTTGGCAAAGACACTTCTGTTTTTTCAATTATGACACACACACACATAAATTGCATTCTCTTTCAAAAGCATTAATCTCTCACTCTTATCATGCAAAAGTTAGCTTAACTTTTTTTACTTTAACGCACTTACTCTTTGTTTCCTTTGACGCTACAGCTTCGCTTGCCGACAATTTTGCAAGAAGAACCGTTAACCGATAAAAATTGATATTTTTGTATAAATTTGCATTTATTTTTTACAATTTAACACAATACACTAAACTACATATAAAATACCATGAATGCATACATTTTTTTTAATGTTTTAGGTAAATTTTATTGTAATATAAATTAAAATTAAAACTAATAGTAAGCACACGCGACCACCCGCAACAAATGTATAAAATAAACTGTGAACTGTGAAGAGTGAGTGAGAGTGAGAGTATGATCAGAGAGTAACGAAATCGCAATGCAGCGTAGTATGGCCAGCTTTGATTAATAGTATGCGTGCAAGTGTGTGCTCTGGCCAATCTTTAATATTAAGAGCTTCCTTGATTTATCAAAAATTGTTTGCATTTGATTCTTGCATTTTCACCACACTCACTATTAATTTAATTGTCAAAATTGCCATTACAAGTTTTCTTGATATGATATGTTGATATACTCTGGTTTAAATAAACAATGAATGTATTTTAATAAATGAGTGTTTAGAATTTTAGTAGAATGTGTTTTATTGTAAATAATTTTATTTTTATGTTATATTTCATTTATGAGCTTCCATTATTATATTTGATGCTCCAGCAGGTATGTAGTTCCTGTACAACGTCTTCGTCTTTTAGGTGATGAATTTAGTAATACGACCATTATTTGTGTTTTCAATCTTCATGGAATGATCACATGTGACAAGGTGTCTACTTCGAAAAGCTGAACATAAGACTTAAGTTTTGGCAAGGACCATGAAAACCTAAAGAAACTGGACAAATCGCTAAATTTCAACTTGTTGGGTAGCATACTTTCTGTGAATGAGGCATCTTCAAAACCTTAAAATGAAGTTTTCACCATATACCACAGAAATGAGTCTTTCCCAAATTTTAGATAAAGAAAATAAAATAATTTTTTGTCTACGTTTACGTTAAAGAACTTTTTGTTACAAATACATTCAAAAACCTATCTGAAGCTTAGAATTGCATTCAGCAACATGTTGCTATCAAAAAATGTTGCAAACTAAACAAAAATGTAGGAACACCTGTTGCGAGCATGTCATCTTACGCTTAACAATGAAAAACTGGTCTCAACATGACGCATGAACTGAGCAACTGAAACTGTTGTAAGGGCGGCCAATATTAGCTTAAATTACACCCACCACCCGGTAAACATTTTTCATAGAATGTGGCAGGAATAGTTGCAAATTTTTCCTCATTTTTTGTTTTTTTGTTTTTTTGTTTTTGCTTTTGTGCCTGTACTAATGCTGTTTCTGATGTATGCCGCAGGCAAGTCCTTTTGTCTCTTTGGATATAAAAGGACACGCAATGTGACAAGTAGCATGCAGAATATCAGTGTCCGTGTAAAAGTAATCATCTCGATATCAACCAACAGTGAAAACCTTCAAATCGTAAAATTAAGTGTCGGGTCTTTTTACTCGATACATAAAAAACAAAAAAAAAACAAAAAACTATCTTTAAATAGTTTTTAGATTTTCTTTGAAAACAAAAATAAGTTTAATTAAAAACAAATTCAAAAATGAAATCTTACATTAATCTCGATTTATGCATGTTTGCTTTAGTTTTAATATTGGTGTTTGTTGGATTCAGCACAGCTGGTAAGTCGGAGAAGTTAAATTTTAAAGTGTTGAATGAATATTTTAATAATCGATAACAAAAAGAATATTTATGGACATTTAACATTTCTATGTTTATATAGAAATTGTGTTGTGTTCATTTTTAATAGGAGAATTTTTCTTTATTGGATAAAAATATTTCTTGAATAGACTTTTAAACTAAAAATATGCAACATAATTGAATTAATTCAATTGTAAAAATATTTCCATCTCATAATGGAAATGACTTTACTAGGACTTTTAATTGAAGTTTAAAGGATTCTTTCTTAATGTTATATTAAAACTTTATTTATTCCTTTTCATTTATAAATAAAAAAGTGGAAGAAATGAATACTTAAAAAATACCGAAGAAAGACATTTAATAATTTTAAATGAATTTCGAATAAGTAGAAAGAGGTTTTGGAAATAAATAGTAATTTGAGACATAACCAAATTCTTACAAAAAATTTTATGCATCTAAACAAGTTAAATTACTTCGAAAAACATCTGAGGGGAACTTACAAACATAAGACTAATCCGAAGGACGTAAGACTTAAGTGATGCGTTTCCAGAAAAAATAAGACCACCTCGACTTCATGGACGACAAACAACATGAAAAGAATATTCAGTCCAATGGCGAACCAAATCATAATGTACGTAAGACCAGAGTTGCCTATCAAAGTCATCATTTCAGTTCAAGGAATGACAAGCCCAAAGCACAGACTTCAATCCGAGTGAAAAATGTATGGTCGTTGGGGAAAGGGAGGCTTCCAAAATTCGGTATAATGCCCACAGCAGAAGATTCATTTTTAGATAAAGTGCAGCTTATGCTAAGTACCCATTTTCACAAACTGCACCAGAATGTCCTGACACAATATACATGAGAATGTGTACTGATATAAAAACACAAGGCCTTTTGGGCAAAAATTACATTAAACAAAAAATACAGTATTTAGTTCATGTTCAACAAAATATGCATAATAAGGCAGACCTGGTTTGTAAGTTTTATTATCCCACCCATCTTATTTTTCACTAAAGTGACCTCATGAAATCTTTTTCTAATGAACTTGGTATTTTTTTTAATTTTCTATTCAGCCAATGGCGAACCAAAATGTGTAAAAGTGACTAACATTTAATAATTTTTGATTGCCACTGTATATTTTCGAGTCATCCATATTTTAAATGGTATAGCAATGGATATTTATTTATTATAATTTATTTATTATAATATAGTGTAAACAACATAAGCTCAAGCAACTAAGGCCTTCAGCTAAAATGGATATATTTATTGGAAAACAATTGTTTAAAAATTAGAACCAATTGTTAAGACGTAATCACCCTTAGAAAGTAATTCAAGTAAATAGGTAGAAATTAACAAAATTACTTATGAAGAAATGGGTCTCATTTAGAGATAAATAGTTTTTGAATCACATCACATTATGATTAATGGGGTCTGTTTTAGTTAAAATGTTTTTAAATAGTCAAATTATTAAAGGATTTTCTTATTCTTTTCTAAGTCTAAAAATAAAGGCGTGTTATCAAATAATAATTAAAATAATTCACTTTAATCTAAATCAAATTTCCAAAGGTGTTTCTTTCATAGAAAATATTTCACCTTCAAATGTCTACTTCATTAAGAATTACACTGCAGGCTTTTGCAGACTTATAGATATTAATTTACTTGGAACAGAAACATTTTGTATTGTATTAGTCACATTCAAATCCACCCACATATTTTTTTTAGTAATTTGTTCAAATTCATTGCTAAAGCCAATGAAATTTGCATAATTTAAACATTTTACAGATGTTTGTCACCAAGGAAACAAATACCTTAGAAAAAATGCAGAAACCAATGTGTCCAACTCATTCTATTAGAAGTCAATATCCTGTGCTCTTTGTCAGTGAAAAAACACTTTACCTCAAACTAAGATGCTAAATAAGGTTGAATGGCAAACAGTTTATTTAAAATTGTGAGAAAACAATTACCTTAGTTTGTGGAAATATCTTATATCTTAGAACTTCACTGGAGACAAACAAAGAAAATTTATTGTTATTCTAGACAAGAATGGTCTAGATTAAAATGGGTTTGAAGGATATAAAACAAATAAGTATATGTAAAAAAATATTTTTCTAAAAAATTTGCCAAATTTCGTCGTTCAAATTTTATTCGCATATTTAATTAAAAATAAAGAAAATTAATTACTAAAGGAAAAAAATATTTCATCGAAGTGGCAAAAAAAATTCTTTTGTCTTCTTGAATTTTAAAGTGACTGCTGGGAATAGAAAAATCTCATTAAATCAACTTATGAGTTTTATAAATTTATTTCTTCTTTGCTTTTGTTAGAATTTGAAAAAACCAAAAACCGTCGTGCTGGTGGCACTTCTGGTCTCTATGCTTTTCCACGCGTTGGACGAAGTGATCCCAGTTTGGCAAATAATCTACATGATGCCACCGAAGCCTTAGCTTTTGAAAGCCTTTATCCAGTTCAAACCTCATATGATGATTATGAAGGTAAGATAAATATATTTTACAATACGTATAACATATATATGGTTTTTAATCGGCTACTGTGAAATGATAAAAATGTGACCGACTATTTTATGACAAATTGATATTTGATAATTATTAATGAACATTATTTACCAGTAGATTATCCAAAAAACGAAATGAAACGCGCCAGTCTGATTGCCTTTCCACGCGTTGGACGCAACAACGATAATGGTCAAGAGATGCGTAAGTGGGCACAACTTTTGGCCCTTCAACAGGCACTCGACAAACGCACTGGACCCAGCGCTACTTCAGGCCTTTGGTTTGGACCTCGTCTAGGCAAGCGCAGCATTGATGAACGTAACTTTGAACAAACTCAAGAAGCATCCAACAATGGTCAAAAAGAACAACAATACTAAGAAATAAGATTTCTAACGGTTGATGGATGATATTTTTGTAACGGACACGAAATGAAAGGGACCCCCGAAAATGAAAGCAGCACAACAATTACAACAACAACAACAACTGCATACTATAGAAAGCTTATAATTAAATAAAAAAATGAAAACAGAAAAATTCTTGCACAAAAATATTTTAATAATCAAAATTTATACAACAAAGAGATCAATTGTTTAATTCACAATAAAAATTTGATCTTTTAGTTATATAAAACATACATATACATATGTATCTATTTAATGTATTCAATTAAATTAACACTAATTACAATATTAATTTCTTGCTGTGGGCTGGTGAAGGCTTTCATTGCATGGTCCAACCAAAAACTTTATGTGGGGTGGGGCCTTACAATGAAAGTCTTTAAAATTTATTTGATTTGATTTATATGATTGCATATTATAAAATATAAAAAAAATAAAAAAAAAAACAAGATATTTATGTATGTATTGTATATAATATAAAAAATAAATTATTTCGCAAATGCACACATAATAAAAATATGAAATTAAAAAGAAAATAAACTTAAACCAAGTGTTAATATCTTGATAGCCTGAAGTTAATACACTCATATAAATTTAATTTCTTCTTAGTGAGAAATACTCATACATCATGAACATTTTCGTTGATACATCTGAAAATCAAAATATTTGTAGTACAAGTACAAAGTCCATTGATTTGTTGAACTCATACGAGAATCAATCAACAAATACTTAGCCTCATCGCCCGATGGATTACAAAAGAGTGTTACTATCGTGCAATACATTCTTTTATTAGCCTACTATCAAAAATCCAGTTAATTCCCTTCATTAGTTTTATTTTGATAGGCCTTTGGAAGCGAGCGTCTCGGTCAGTTTTACAAAAATGGAAAAAGAGTAATATCCGTCGGTGATTCGTCTCTGATCCGGCGGAGTTCTTGCTTCGTTTCGTGACCGTCGACGAAACATGGATTCACTGGTAACACTCTTTTGTAAAAGCTAAGTACTTGTTGATTGACCCTCGCATATAGGCTAACTTACATTCCCAACTCAATTTACACTTATTGCCGACAGATCGCCACATTGAAAGTATCTTATTAAACAACTCTTGCATTTCCGATTTTTGTAGTTTCCATTGGCATTTGTACCACCATCACCGACTTGAATATTATCATCATCATAAAAGTGCAAACCAAGCGAACTCTCAATGATGGAACCATCATTCATTAAGATTATAGCCATAGTAACTTCAGTGATATACATTATGCTTAATCTGATTTTATACTCGCGTAATTCTGCCTTGAGGGTTTTCAATATTTGCCTCTGCTTGCTCAATGATGATAGGGCACGCTTTGTCTTCAAAGTGATATAGCGAAGATTTGGGCAAAGATTTAAAGCCGTTTCAATGAATGTAATAAAATGTTCCAATTCAACATCACAAATCAAATTTGGCTCAGTTATGAGGAACTCTCTCGTATTGGCATTAAAAAAACGACCGAAAACCCAATTGTAGTCGACATTCCTATCACCCGGATAAAGTGAGACAAAACCAACGGCGCGACCACTTGATATTTTTTTAGACATATGATCAGCAATCATTTTGGCATGTATGGAACATTCTTTCAAACGTTCCTTGTCATATGTGTTACGGGACTTTTCCAATAATTCTATAATCTTAATGTAACGATCATAGGCCTCCATCAAATGACCTTTAAGCTCCTTGTCAATTGCACTTTGAATCAATGAATCGATCATTTCTCTTTCTAGTTTTTGCACAATCGAAAAGAAATTTTTTAGTTAACACAATTAAAACACAAAATGAAATTTTTGTTTATTTTTCGAATATCATAAAACTTCTAAATAATCAAAATGATTGACAAGTATTTCAAATCTGCAATTTTATTTTATTAAAGTTTCATATCATCAACTCATTGAGTTGATCAGCAGTTATGTTGATTATAGTTTTCTTTGAAGTGCCTCCGACATGATCATGCATTTAGCATCAACCATTTCGTATACGTGTGATCATCATGCTGCATGCCGACGCCGTCGGCACTTTGCAAATATTTCGCATGCCATCCGCTAACGCGCTCACGTCTGCTCTGTCCAAATATTTCATAAAAGTGAGCTCTTGCCTATATTCGCCTCTTTCACACGTACTTACTTCGTGAAGGCGTAAATGAGATAGCATGGCCATATAGAGAATGTTGTTTATATAATATATAATTGCATGATCATGTCGGGGACACTTAAAAAATATTATTATTGTATCTTCATTCACGGTTGGTCCTGTTTGAATTTACGCAGTTCAGTTTGTATGGCCTCAATGAGAGGCACGGCATTGATATTATCACGATTTGGTGTGCGTATCTGGCGTAATGGTTCGGGCCTATGAAAAGGTCCCGCGCTCAATGGACGCAACAGAGGCGAATGTGAGCCATGAACACTGCCTCCCCAAGCGCTGGTAGTGGGCGAAGGCGGTTGCGTTGATTGATTCGATTTCGGAGTTTTCTCCGGTTGTGCAGTAGAAGGACGTTCAGCTGTATTATAAACTTTTGTTGCATAACTATAATAATGATCAAGAAATTGAATGATTAAGAAAGTTTAATGTTTAATTAACCACTTGGTAGCTTCACCTTGGTAGACCAGCTGAAGAACCACGGTTCCCACGCTTTGTGGCACGTTGACGGCTATTCGTGAAGTCACATGTCGGTAATGGCATCGGTAGATCATCATGACTGGAGTACAACTGTATGGCACCCTCCAGTAAACCCTCGTAGTGATTGCGTAACGCTGCTGGATCATTTACTGGGCTGTAGTCGTCGAAATTGTGCGCAATGTCTGCGGAAGAATGTTGGAAGTTGAAGAGAGGAGTACACATAAGGGGAAATTCTACTTGGTACAAGTGGAAGTGGAAGTCAACGTTGTTGTTGCTTTAATAATTTCATAAGATTTACAATTCAATTGTATTGCATTTTTACATAGGTGGATTGGGTTACTTTACTGCTTTGTTACTTGTACATTATTCAGTGCAATTCATTCTAGTAATCTAACTACTGCTGAGTGGATTGGGGAGATTGCTTCAATAACGTTCTCGTTCCCGTTCCCTCGGCTCGTTATTAACTGCTTGTGTCTTAACTTCATTACCGATATTTGCATCAGCACTCATGCGTTTCATGTTCTTGTGACGCTCCCAGACAATTGGACCCACAACGCCAGGATCTGGATTATCGCTGTGTGAAGCCGCCCGTAAGGTCGATTTCAAAGGTGCCTTTGGACTGGGAAAGCTCTCAATAGTAGCCACAGTTGCGAGACTATTGCGTGACTTTTGTGATTTTGCTGATGATACTGTTGCTGGTTTCACGGTTCCAGAAGACTTAACATCGTCTACATTGTCATAGTAAGTCACAAAAACTGGATCCAGAACACGGTTAAGTGGTTCTGGCAACGTATTCTTGGGGAATGCACGTACCGAAGACATCGACAGAAATGAACCGATGCTCCCCGTATCAGAAGATCGTTCTGAGGGCTGAAGTGCTCGTATGATTTCCTTATTAATTGCATGGGTTGCGGCCAAGTGTTTTCCTTCACTACTAACATCCTCATCACGTAGATTTGAATACTCTTTATCAGTGAAAACGGTCTTCTGATGCAACAATTTGTTACGATGATAATTGTTATGTGGATTGAAGGTCTCATTGCGCTGAGCACTTTCATAACTGCGATGCATAGCATGCGGTGAATTCATTTCATCCCCAGATGATTGCATTGCATGCTGCACAGGACTTGTCTCTAGTGAGCCAACACGATTCTCCGACAAATAACGACGTTTTGTTTTCAGACGAGATTTCTCACTCTTCTTACCGACTTCTGAAACTACAGTTGTGTAAATGGTATCTTCACGGCCCTCTGCCCGATCATATTGATGTGAGTGGTGATGATGTCGTCGCTTGTGTCGCTCAAACAAATTTGCAGCCTTTTCATCGAGTATACGTTGCACATCAGCGCTAGGGGGATTAATCGGACAATATACAGAGGAATCAGATGTATTGTCCGTTGAGGAAATGGAATCACGTCTAGATTGTGTATCTCGTGGTGGTTCGGGAAAATGTATACGTGCCTCACGCGTACGATGAGTGGTTTCACTTTCGAAGGAGAGATTCTGAACACCAGTATCACGAGAGAGTCCGGTCGGAGCACGTCCAGTATCTAACTCAGTCCCTCGAGAGCTGGGACGATTGATGGATTGAGTTTCGGACAATAGTTCATTGCGGCTGGAAGTTCTATGAAAGAGAAGTTCAAAAAAATATTCCAACTGATGTTTTAAGCTTCCTTACCTATTTACGGCGGAATCCTTTTGCCTAGCACGACCCATTAACAGCAAAGCTACCAGCAATAAGAGTAATAAGAATATAGCCACAGAGCTAACAATAACCAGTGCTGGATTATTCTGTATTGAATCAATAAATCCTACTGATCCACTACGTGTCGCTGGTGCCAGTGGTGTGGCAAGAGGTTCACGTAAATAGGCTGTAAGAAAGCAATTTTTATTTCTTGGTGCAATTCATAATTCAATTTTCCTTACGTTCTGCTTGTATATAGACATCCTTCCCAATAGTGGAGACCACTTCTGCTTCACTCACGAATTTCATATCATTTGCTGCCGTAACTGCTAAAACTGGGCGACCATTTACCAGCACAGAATAAATCAATTCGGTTTGATTAGCAATCGGGCGTTCATCTCTGTAATAGAAATCATATCTGTATCCACAAAGAATGGTCTATGGTCAACAAAGACATTAGCTTACATTTTGAGATTAACATCCTCCTCGTATTGCCCACCAATATTACGATTCTGTACATCATCTTCCGTCACTTGAGTGATATTGTGAATAATAACTCGCACACGATCCTGGCTGACGAGTGGATACTGTGATCGTAAAATAGGTGGCAGTGCAGCTACAGTTGGCGGTGGTTGTAACAAAGCAGCCGAAACTGGAGAGTCAAGCACCACAGATGCTTTCTCCGATTTTCCGTTCTGCTGTATGAGCTCCCAAGGTATCAGAGTTACATATGCTGTATTATCCATGCCCTCAGTAGATGTATTATCTGTTGATGTTGACGACTCAGTGGTGCTTGATGATGAAGCTTCTATTTCGGATTCTTCCGATGACGATGAAGACCATTCGGTATTGGGCTTTCGTTCAGCTAAAGTCCTTTTAATGGTACGCGTTTTCTTTGAAATATCCAAATCTAATATTTCAACATCTAAGTCTGGTTCTATAAAAAAAGTAAAGGATAATTTGTGCTTGCAAAATGTATTACATTTCTCACACATACCCTGAGTAGTCACACTAATTTCTCCCTTTTTCTGCTTATCCTTTTCAGCGTCTAAAAATTGCGTGCGTTGTCTACGCTCGCGTCCTGTTGTAACCGAAATGCCGGCAATTTGTTGCGCACCATTGATGCCCAAGTGACGTGTTTGTTGCCTGCAAAGTTAAACTGTTATTATCAATCAGAAGGACAGACATTATTAGCAACTAACCGTGTAAACGCCAAACGATAGAGACGTGCCAACTTTTCCTCCAACATTGGGTTATCCTTTTGCGTGTAGAAACCGGACATAACTGTCAATAGCCAATAGCGTCTATCGGTTGCTGAGTAATTAAGTGGCGGCATAGAACCACCACCACCACCCAAACCCCAGTGACCTCCTCCGCCAGCACCACCGCCTCCACCATCATCGGTAAAACAATCTAAGCAAATCGGTATATCGATCTCCTGTTGCATGCAACAATTATGTAGAAATGTTTCGTGAATATTGCTTATTGAATATATTTTCTTCTTTCCCAAGAACTTACATTATTACCATCAACATAGACTGTTGCTACTACAGTTTCTGTTTTCACGATGACATCCTTGCCTTTACTAATGCCCGTGTGAACTTTCTTTAAATAATCAGGCGGTCCATCACCTGAACCTGTCCAAAAGAAATCCTCTAGATGCACTTCCTCTTGTACCTCAGGATAATCCGTCCCAAAATCATCTGCAAACATATAACGTACAATAAAAAAAAAAAACATGACATACTTTAAGGTGTCTCTAATATGAACAAGTGTTCATGATTGAGGTCGTTAATGTTTCAACTTTATACGAGTACATAAAACTTTCCTGTTACTTCCGCATATTTTTCAAAACAACAGGCCGCAAAGTTTCTTGAACCGTCTTCATCGTATCGTCGTCATTGTAATCGTTGACGGTTTGTAACTATAGTAACTCTGTATAACTGTTTCTATCTAAAGTCAACCCGCTTTTTGGCGCATAAAACTTTGTAGACATTGTTTATCGACAAATCGTCAAAATTGTGTTGCCAACGTTATTACCTATTACAATATTATTAAGGCACCTTTGATTTCCACTTTACACATATTTGAAATTCGCTTCTTGAATTTGTGTACTCAATTCTATTCTTATGTATTTTATAGGTATACAATATATAGAAGTAGCAATTCTATGCAAGAAAACTTGTTTGATCAATTGTTGTAATGTGGTTTATTACGAAAAAAAAAGGGAGGAATTTTTGATTATCTTGGATGTCGCCAGGTTTGTGCATCATTTTTAATAACTTCCTTCCTTTAGGGAAAAATAAAATGATATAGAAATTTATATATCCAATTCCACTTGATTCTTTTTGTTGTTTTACGGTATTTTTAAATTGTCAAATGAAGATTAATAATCAAAAAACGAATGCTATAATATAATTAATTAATCCACAGAAGTTTAAGATATGCCCAGTCCATATAGAATTTGTTGCATCTAATGTGAAATTCTCTTCCCTAGTTGATATTCTGTTTAATTTGAAATCTTCCATAAATTTATGTAATGGAGCAAGTAGAAACAAAGATAGGTTACCCATAGGGTCATTGTATGCAAACATTTAAGAGCCGCTCATAAAATAGTTGGACCAAAACTCCAAATTGGGAAATCTTGAAACAAAAGTAAAGGAAAAATTTCCTTAGATTTTCAAGTTTTGTATGCTTTGTATCAGTGTTCATTCTTTCAACATTTTCTAAGCACACTAAGAGTTCTGCCTCGTTGAGACTTCCTAGAACACTTATCTCAGAGATTTGTGGACTAACTGTAGGAGGGTTTCCTCTTATATTCGAGAAAAGGCAATCCTAGTGTTGTCAGCTGAAATCTGAGATCTTCATCGCGAAGTTTGACATGCTAATCAATCGAAATTATTATTTCTTTCTCTACAAAAAAAAAAAAAAAAAAAAAAATTTCACGAGGTACCACGAATTGCCTTTTGTCTTGAAGCCCCCACAGAACTGCTACACTATCCAGCATATTCTTTAATCCTCTGTGACTTTGTTTTGTTTTCACAGAAAACACTCGACGATAAGAGATTTGGATCGAATAAAGTGGTCATCACAAACGCATATTTTGAGGACCTTGAGAATTTCTATTATGATTATTTGTAAGAGATAAACAAATTTGATAAATCCTAGACTAATCGAAGTTTATCGAGCTAAAAGGAAACTACGTTAAAAGAAAACGTTCTTTTACCGAAAAACCCCTCTTACCCCCTTTCTGTCCTTTATAATACACACTTCCAATTATCATTTTGAAATATTTCGTTATAAATAGTTAATTTTTTCAATGATAATCCTAAAAAAAGAATGGACAAGTAGAAACAAAACCTGAAACCCTCTACATTTGCTTTCGATATTTGCAGATTTACTGTAATTAAAATATAAAACCCAAAAATAATAAAAGAAGTAACTCAAGCGAAACTATGTATTTCTTAGCTCACCGCAACAAAAAAGAATTGCCCCAAAGTTGCAGAAAGGCCAAGTCTGTAAAATTATTTCTGTCTAATTTGAACCTGGTTTGGTTCATCTTATCAAATTTTATTATTTTTTATAGAAATCTTTTAATGTATTTATAAGTTGAATTCGATTATTTGATATTCTTGTTATAAATTAAATGGGTCACTCAATAAATAACCTAAAAGAATGAATAATGAAACGCAAGTAGTGTTTAAATTTATTTTCCCAAAAAAAAAAAAAAAAAAAAGGGGGAGAAACAAAAACAACTCACTCAACAGAGTTCTATTGATTCACAACAAACACCTTTAACAAAATAAAATAACTTCTAAATGTGAAAACATGTCCGGTCATATAATATTCATAGATTCACCACTTGTCATGAGTGGTTGGGTGCCTGCCTTCATACGACATGATATTTGGACACCTGACTACATTTTGGCTCTAATAACCATTAGGCGTCGGTCAATATAAACAAATGCAATTAATTTTTATTGATTGTCCTAAATTTCTTTATAATATTTTTATATACCATAGAAATCATCTGATTGTTGATATAAGCTCCCTAGAGGTTTGAAGTGCACTGACGCATAACCACAAAGGTCAGCGGCATAGTCACCCATATGATTACCAACATTTGACCACAATAACTAAAGCTGTGACTGAGGCCTTCTAAGCATAATAAAACAATGCAATTGTGAATACACGCAATTTTCTCTTGAACTCAAACTAGAAATACTTTTATTTAAATACAAAATTCTAAATAAACAAAATATAGAATTTCACTTGTGCTCAACTTACCGTGACTGATTTGTATAAGTGGCAGACCAACTTCAGTGCTTGTGCAAATGTGTAGAATCCAAGCCAAAATTTGCGTTAAAAAATAGTATAATCTCATACAGAACAACATCACCGTAATTTGGTTTATTCGCTGTTTTTATTTCTTTTGTTTCAATCAGAATAATTTATAAACACTTAATGGTCGCGACAATAAACTGACGTCACTTCACATTTAAGACCTTCTATACACAATGGCGAGGCCGTCAAACAGGAAGTAAGAAAGGACGGAAGGTGGTTGGGAAGTTTTGTAGTAAATTGCAGCAAAAAAAAACTTTGGCATGACTTCAATTGTTCAGGGATAATTTCATTTCATAAAATTATGTCAAATTTTATAAAAATAGTTTAATCAGACAGACACAACACGAAAGCAAGAAGCTAAGTTGAAACACGTGTTGGCCAATTATTTTAAATTAAAATAATTTTTATATTATTGTATATCTTTTTTCAAATATTTTAGATGTATAATACATTTTCACTTTTTTTAGAATTATATTGTTTATTCTATTTTTTTTATACAAAAAAAAAATGAAATTATTTCGTTTGTGCCACAAATTAATTTCTTCCGTAATTCATTACAAACACGTTCGAAAGTTACTCCAGAACTGAACTGAACCGCCGCTTTTATGTAGTTTGTTTAGTACTTGATTCATTTGATTACGGTGGTTGTACTGTGATTACACATACCTATGTCCATAGAGTATTGGTGAATGTATCTGAAATACACTCACATAGATGAAACATTTTCATTTGTTGTTTCTCAATTAAATCGAGAGTTTGTTGTTTGCTTGCTTTCATTTGTTGTGTTATATGTTGTGTTTTCTCTCGGTTTTTGTGTTTTGTGTTTTGTTCGCTCTGTTTTGGTTGCTTTATGTCTGGTCAGTTACCTGTGGCAACAACAATGCATTGCGCCAAATGCGTTAACAACAATTGAATAGTTTTTTTTTTTTCGTGATTTTTTCCCTTTTTTTTTCCTAATTTGTAATGTGTTTGTAATAACATCTTAGGGATACTTCAAATATATCCTAATTAGTATAGATTTTCATAAATGATTCCAGAAAGGTATTACAAATAATATCCTACTGTAAATATTATAAATATATTGTGGGGGCCTCAGTAGATACGGTGATCCAGAAAGTGATGCCGGCAGTAGCATGCATGGTAGCATGGTGGCTACCCAAGCTGGTGTGAATATCGAAATCAAAACCAATCCACAATGTATTGATAAATGTTACCATAGGTACGTTTGAAAGCGGATGTCTGTTCAATATATACGCTAAAAGATCAATAATATTGGCAATTGAATAGGAAAATAAAAAAAAAAAATTCATATTTTGATTTTCGTCACATTTAATTTTCATATTTTTTGGATTTACTCCCCCTTCGCTAAAGAAGTTTCACTTCAAAATTCGAATTGAAATATCAATTGTTAAGCAATAATTTACATCTCCATAAAACCAAATTTACTAATACCGGAAAGGAGGTCAATTATAATTTAATAACAAAATTGTTATTCATCAAATTGAAAGGCTACCTCAAGTCTAATTCAGCAGCCTTTAAGCCTTTAGATGTTAATGCAATGTGTTGTAAGTTCTGTACTTGGATTCCTTTTGTTCTCCGGTTTTCGTTTTTTTATAACTTTGTTATAGAAAAATTGCCGCTAACTTTAGTTTGTTTACAATGTGAATAAACGTGTTTTGTTTGTGAATTTTACCGCGCAAATCAAAATTAATTGATTATAGACTGAAAACCTTTAATTAAAATGAGGAAATTATTTAAATTAATTAATTAAATTACTTGGATCTTCAATCTTTAAAATAAGTTTAGTTTAAGTTTAGTTAGTGGTGAAACTAATTCTGCATATCCTCTTCATTCAGAACTTTACACATCAAATTCTTGGCCATAAATAAAAACACCAAATTATTTATCCGTTTAATTATTTTAAATGAACAGTTATGTAAAATAACAGTATTTCCGCTGGTCATGTTTCCTTGTTAATAAACAATTTCATGCTGACATAGAGCAAATAACTTTTCGTTTTGTTATAAAAATTTTATTTTATTTATTATTACAGTTATTTAAATTGTAAAAACATAACATAACTAAAAGGTGGGGAGCACCGACTACTATGGCTTTCGACTCTTGTTTTAATATAAATTTAAATTTAATTGCAGTTATTGATAGTAAATTTATCATATCGTGGTTAGTTTCGCAAACATCTCTGCTTTACGCAACGAATACATGACCATAAATGCAAGTACCGTTTCAATATGTTATGAATTAACAGTTAAACAAATAACGGTATTTCCGCTGGTCATGTTTCCCCGTTAATAAAAGATTATATAAAAGAGAAAGTCATTTCATGGGAACATAGAGCAAATAATTTTTTGGTTTATTCTGACTATACAATTTTAGAATATTTTTTCAAACTGGTATTCCAAAAACACGCTCGTGTTCATCCAAAAAAGAAGAAGAATAAATTAAACCACATTAAGATAATAACTTATAATATCAATATCATAATATCAATAATCATTATTGGCGATTTATTATGAAAATTGCGTAATAACTTCAATTCAAGAAACCTGTTGCTCATCAACAACAATACGAGAATATACTTTTGTTATATCTAGTTATTGTATTGTAGAAGAGCCAAAGAATAAATTGGCATAATCATTTTGGATGCTACAAATTGTTTTAAAAATTTTAATTTAAGTGAATTCTCTTTTAACATATAAGCTATCCCCTTTCTTTATGAAAATTATTTCCCTGTGTTAGCCAGAAATATCAGATAACAAATCATTGCTTCAGCATATGAAACTTTCTTACTTATTTGGTAAATGAAATTTCACAGGAGAAAATATAAAGAATTTCGGACTTTTCTTCTTGCTTACGATTGTCTTAAGGGTTTTTGGTTACGAATTTGATATCTATCTTCATCTACCGTATTTATAGTAAGCACTCTACTGCCCCTGTCATCATCATATGCAGAACTGGATCCCTTAACAACAAGTTCCTCATGTGGTGTATCAGCATTCTTCAGCGCCCCAATTTCTTTAAGTCTACTACAATTTGGAACCTCAATGCCAAAATTTCTTTAACAATGTACAATACATAATTAGTTTACTTCGGTTAATAGAATAGAACTTACTTACTTTAATCAAAATTAAAGTTTTCTAAAATTACTAAAGCTTGGAATTTTTCCAGTAAACTTGCAGCAATGGTAATCGAAAAGGCTACTGCCTGAAAAAAAGCATGAGTTTTTTCCAACTGTAGATATTCTCCATTTTTGCCAATGAACTTATTTTAAAACAGTTTGCAAAAGCTTCCAAATAGAACTGAAACTGCATATTAAAATTCTTGAATTATTTTATTTGAATTTAATTTCACATTTAAATAAAAGAAGAATTTTTTATTATAATTAATACCATAATGCAAATACTTGTTTATAATCCGCTGATATATGATTTTTGTCTATTCAATTTGTAAAATAGTAAAAAAAAAAGTACATATTGGTTTTTGAAACAAATCATTGATGATATAACAAAATAATGACGAAAGATCATTGACTTGGTAATGGAAGAATTATTCGATATAAATAACCATAGAAAATGGATATAATCGTCCAAAGTAAGAAGCCCTTTTTAGCTGAAGGCCCTGGCAGCCATGGCTAATTTTCTGTTTTAACTGTAAGTTAGCATTATATACAATAAATAAATAAATAAGAAGCCCTTTTATTTTAAATCTTAGAGAAATTTGATACAATGGAAACCAGAAGAATATGAAATGTATTAAATTTCTCTACACCATATAATTGAGTCCTTCTACTACTATACTAATAATAAAGACAAGGTAAATTTAGCTCGTTCAGGTCTTAACATATATAACGGATGTGAACTGCTTGGTGATGAAGAAAAGGAAATTGATGCCAATATAAATGAGGCTGGTGGATAATCTTAAGATAAATCTGCACCACAGTGAGATCTGGATAATGCTTCGGCAGATGTAGTCCACATTCGTTATGGTGATTACACAGTATTCAGGAATTGATGATAGTTGGACTAAAACTAAGTGAAAGCATCTCTTAGCTCACTTCTCTATACCTCGGTTGTTACATGACTAGACGATCAATGGCAGACTGAGATGTATGTGTATAAACATTATTGCCACATAATATTATAATTTGACTAAGATCTAGATATTTTCCATTTCTGTCAGTATACCAACAGACTTTCTTCAGACCTAATTGTGCTAAATTTTTGGCAGCCACTTTGGCAGCAAACCAAACCTAACTAATTTAATTTATCAAAAAAAATTTGCATGAATCACAAAATTATCATTAATCAGAATTAATTAAGCAAGAAAACATAAAAACTCAAATCAAATGATGAGTATTTGAGAAGCGCAACATGAAGTTATAACGTCTTCATGTCGAAACATAATAATTACACAAAATTAAGTATAAAGAGACGCTAACAAACAAAACAAGTTTGTTAACCACTCAGTGATAATGAAAGATCTCTCAAGATTTGCAATTCTGCATTGATGTTACCTTGACTTGATACTCAAAGTTCTGCGCTAGTGACAATAAACAAAAATATTGTGTATGGAAATTCATTCTTGGTCAATAAAATTTTAATCCGAACGCTCCCTCACATAGATAAATAAGTGTTACGCATGAAAAATTAAAGAAAATCTTTGAAAAATAACGAAAAACCAAACAACCTTGAGTGATTCTTAAAGTTCATATCATCAGAACTGACAACTTATTTGGTAATTACATAAGTGTAATTCTTTATATGAGAATCAAATGGTTTTTTAAGTTGATAAAATTAATTTTAGGGTTCCGGACCCAAAGAGTACCAAAAGGAACCTTATTGCAGAGACTTCGTTGTCCATCGGTCCTCGGGTCATTTCACATAAACCACAATAGGTAGAGAGTAAAAATTTTCACAAAATGTGTAGTTCTATCTGGGCATCAGCAATAAATACTAAAACTAAAATATTTTCGAAAACTGCAAGGGGTCCCCATACAAGAAACATTTTGGATTGTATGGCAGCTATACGATCCAGTAATTTCACGATCTTAAAATTTAGATAGTTGGTAGCCATATATCAGAAACTTATATTGTCGAAATATCAGTTTGATCGGATTACTAGAGAGGGTACCTTCCATACAAACACCCATTAAAATTCAGGTTCTTATTAGAAAAACTTTTTTGTTTTTTATCCTATTGAACTAAAATTTAGACACTTTAAGTTTCTATAACAGGCGCGATACATTTGTTAGAATCAGCTAAATCGGCCATCTAAGAAGGGTACCTCCCATACAAACCCACCATTAAAATTCAGGTTCTTATTAAAAAAACTTTTTTGTTTTTTATCCTATTGAACTTAAATTTAGACACTATAAGTTTCTGATATAGGCGCGGTATATTTGTTGGAATCAGTTAAATCGGATCACTAGGGGGAGTACCTCCCATACAAACACCAATCTGGTACGGAACCCTCCGTGTATGAGTCTGTCTGAATTTTTAAACAACAAATTAGTTCAGGAAGATCAACTAGTTTTCAAAACTAGATAAATGCGATTATCATAAATTAAAGCCAACTAAATTCCAGTTGTATAAATATTTTACCATAAGCCATATATTGGTGCAATATATTGGTCCAATGACTTGAGTCAATGGATTACTATATTGTTTTAATTATAGTTTATTTTCAATTTTACTCTAACTTATACATTTAGTAGTTGATCTAATTCTCTATAGCTTATACATTTAGTAATTGATATAACTTTATAGAGAATTAGATGTACGATAATTCTGCATCAAAATTAAGACTTTTTTAATTTTGTTATATGGACTACTTCTGCTAGTAATTGAAACATCTCAGTGGGAGATGGTTATACTAATTGGCGCAACCACCACATATAATAGATTTGCGGTCCTCGGCGATATCATATGGAGTAATTCCTTAGGATCATTTCAGCTTAGTGTTGGTTTAGAGAAACTTAAAATTGAGATCACTGCTTGGCAATATCGCTTGAAAGTTCTTGAGTTCTTGAGAGTGTCTATCAGCATAAATGTATTAAATTCCATGGCTTTACAAAAACATCATAATATCCAAGCAAGTGATAATATATTGTAAAATTCACACTAGTATGAAAAGTATAATTGTGACATATTTAAAACTTGTTTAAAGTGCTCACAGATTTCAACCTTGGAAAGGTGATAAAAACTATATGGCATAACCTGTTCATTTTAGATAAATTTACATTTATATCACTTTTATTTCAACCGAAAAATTTAAATGCAAAATCATAAAAAAGTCTTCTTAACCAGCAGCAGATTTCAAAGCACCAGGGCTCAGTTTACGATTCTTAAGCATGTAACGTGCCTTGTAACCATCCTTATCAGCGGTATACATTGTAATAGTCTCAGTATCAGTTTTCTCATCATACGAGGAGTAAGTACCCATAACAACAAGTTCTTGTTCGGGTGTATCAGGATTCAAAATAACACCCATTTCTTCACGTTTACTACCATTCGGTTCATCTATACTGAAATTGTAAAAAGATTGAATTTAAATTTTAACGGATTTTTTAAAAATATTCTACAAATCGCAACTTACTTGAAACGGTAACCCTCCTTGGTGGGGGCAAACTTATAGAATTCTTGCATGATGGTGGGGAAAATGCTATCCAGTAAACCAGCCGAAACGGAAGCAGAGAGGGCAACCATGATGGTTGCTACCAAAAGCTGTAAGGAATTTCAATTACTGGATTAATATAATTGAACTTGTAATACACACTTTCACATTCTTTACTTGAATTTATTGAATTTAATTGTAAATTACAAGTATCAATTAACATCTACATTTACGTGATTTCAAAGTTCATCATATCAACGCTCAAGACGCTCACCAGTTTTGCAGAGTTAGCCATATTGATGAAGCCAGCTGAAGATCAGAAACAAGACTGAAACATAACATTCAAAACAATTCAACACCAAAGTTAAGTCGGTTCCATAAATGCTAAAAAAAAAAAAAAAAACACCAACAACAACTCAACAATAGATCTAGCAGCTATGACGACTCTGAGAACGACGACGGAGACGACGACACCCTCCAACAACGATGACATGGTCGGAGACGCCTTCGGCTTCGGTAAAACATCACAAATCTGCACACACTACAGCATTCTTAGTAATAATTATTAACTTTTAAGTTGCTACTATTAAGCAAAAGAAGCAAAAGTAAAATAAACAAATTAACAAATTGTGTGTAAAACCGGTCTGATCAATCAATGTGGTCAACCTTTAAGGCCATCCAACCCCTCGGTCCATGATTTCCATATGTACGAGTATTGACAAAAAAACCTGAGTGAAACTTTGCATAGCAGATTCCTCTGACAATCATCGAACTTATTGTTTTCTTTTGACAGATTATTATTATGTTTGCATAAAAACAAATACAATACCATACATAAATGATTTCAAGTATTCAAATTTCAATAATGAAACGATTAATGATCGCTGGATTTCCCAGAAATGTTACAGTATTTGAACCAAAAAAATAAACGCGCAGATTTTGCTCAAGGGTATTTACTTTAAATCATATCGATTTAGGTTTATTTTGATTTCAATTTAAGATAATCGTATACCATTTGTTATAATTATTTTCCTTGATTTTGGTTTGGTTTTCGGAATCATTAATATAATCATATTTTATAATAAATCAATTTTTATTGAGCTTCTAATTTAGGGTTTGAAATATGCTTTATTAAGTTTATAAATATGACATTTTAAGTTGTTTCAGATTGTCTTAACATTTTAAACGAAATATACTTACAATATATTGTATTACAAATTTTATTTACTTAAATTTAAAAAATTATAATTATTGTATTTATAATGAAATATTGAACCAAGGCTTCAGTTCGAAAACTGACTGAGAGACTTTCATATTTCGGTGTTTTTATCTTAAAAGATCAGAAGGGATTCAGAGCATATGCTTTCCTCCTTCCTATAATCCTAAGTAGAGCAAGGCTATGGCACATAAAGTTCTTTATAAAGTAATAAAAGCAAAATATTGATTGATTCTCTGTCGTTATTCTAAGGATTTGCAACTAGATCTCAAACTCCTTAAGGCAACGAGATCGCTAGGCGCTTTACTGGACTAGCATAGACTCTTGTCAATGTCTCTTTGGACTATGATTCTTAATTAATAAAATTACTATTTCATAAATTGAGATTTTTTTTTTCCTATTCGAAGTGTGGAACTTGCACCCACTAAACCCCACCGTCCCAAGTCCTACAGTCCCCCTGGCACTACCGCAAAGCATTACGTCAAGGAGGAAAGAGGGAGCATAACAGCTCAAAGTAAATCAAAACAAATTTACGTTAAAACTTCTTGTCAATATCAAACTAATGACCTATCACGTCTTCATTCGTCTGAACTCGTCGTAATCGCTCAACACGCCGCAGCTCTGTCATGATTTGAGCTGCGGCGTGACTTACCACGTCCCAATTCAGCTGCGATTCACACATATGCCGGATGCAGTTCGTCACAGTCGGCACTTCACCAAACGCAGGTGAGATCATTGATCTGGCAACATCAAAAATAATAATATAATCTTCCTTGTGTGTGAGTGTATTTTTTTATTCATTATTGCTTCACCATCTACTTCAGAAGTTTCACTTCCACATTGTATTTGCATAAATAGCTCAAATATAATAATAACAGCTTCAAAATTTTGATTTACAATAAAAATACATTTATTTGTTCATCGGACACTTCTTTTCTATAATATGATTATTTCTTTTCTACTTTTTTCAAATTAAAAAAAATATAAAATATACAAAAATATACCCATTCAAGACCATAAAGATGTTAAAAGGTTTCTTAATTTATTCATCATTTGTCACTTTTTGTAGATTTCCAAAGACGTAGGTGTTCCTCATCTACTTATTATATTATTACTTATATCTACTGCATGTCTATCAACATTTTGCATCTCTTAAGATCTTCATCTCAGACATTTTGACATTGGAATTGGTCAAAATGACTTTAAACATGAATTATGACCAAAATGATAAATATGAATAATAAATTGTTATGATGTGTGGCCAGTGACAACTTTACTAAAAATAAAAACGAGTACATAAAAGATTTTTTTTTGCAAAAAGTTGTAAAATCCATAATCGATATGAAGAGAGCTCAGACTTGAATGTCAAGGTCGCACAAATCTAGTGAAGTCTGCAATTGCCATTTCAAGTTAAAAATCATTTGTATACAAAAACTTGTGTCAAATATTGTAAATCATTTTATTTTATAAATATATATTTTTTTGCCATTTTAAAACTACTTATAATTTAAGAAACCTGCCATAACAAACTTGATTTGTTAATTTATAAAATATATAATTTCTTTTAGATGAAATGAAATAAAATAAATAAAATATTCCGGTTGAAATCATCAGTCACTTTTAATTTTTTGGTTTTAAATTGCCAAATCTTGTTGAATGTTGAATATTCTCACATGACAGATGATTCTGCTTTGGTTATTCTATTATACTACATCATCGATATACAGTCATTCTATTGTATTAATGAATGAAAATCATGACAAAGTGAAATAACCTGCTCATTCTCTTGTAAGTATTTTGGATTTTACACACAAACATAAGATAAATCAAACATTTTTTACATTTATATCACTTTTATTTTAAACAAAAAATTTAAAATCAAATATTATAATAAAGTCTTTTTAACTAGTAACAGATTCACGAGCACCAGGGATCAGTTTAAGTTTCTTAATAATGTAATGAGCCCTGTAACCATCCTTATCAGCGGTATACATAGTAAAAGTCTCAATTCCAGTTTTCTCATCATATGAGGAATAAGTACCAGTAACAACAACTTCTTCATCGGATGTATCGGGATACAAAATAAGTATATATTCTTTACTAAAGTTTTATAAAATTGAAATAATTTGAACACACATTTTTCATATTTTTACAAAAACAAAATTACTTTAAACGATCCTCCTCCGTGATGAGGTCAAAGTTATAGTATTCCTGCATTTTAGCGGAAAAATTTCGATCCAACAAACCAGCAGAAACGCAAACGGAGAGGGTAACCATAATGTTTGCTAACAAAAGCTATAAGGAATTTTAATTATTTGGTTAATCTAAATCACTTTCACATGTTTTTTTTTTTAAAGAGAATTTATTGAAATTAATTCGAATCATTCACCAGTTTTGCAGAGTTAACCATTTTAATGAAACCAGCTGAAGATCAGAAACAAGACTAAGATATGTATTTCTTATTCAAGAACATACTAACTTAGGAATGAAATCAATTTTGTTTTAATATTTTATTTAAGAAATTGTGAAAAGTTTAAATTTATATTTATTAAAGTCATTTAAATAAAACAACTTTGTCTTAACACTCCATATTAGAGAAATGAATATAGAAATGCTGTTAGTTTAGACTATGAAAAGAAAAGTGAAATAATTTATTTTTATCAGAATTTAATTTCCACTTGCAGCCAGTCATTTACACTTTGTAAAATTCAATATATTTATTAATATTGTTTCATTGATTTCCGGACACTTCTTACGTTTTAAATTTAGATGGGGGTTTCGTTTTTTGTTAAGTGAAATTTTCCAAGTTAGAAATTAAGGTAAATCTAGAGAAACCTGTCTTTATCAATTTAGATTAAAAATCATTTCTGTATAATCCAAAACTAGTTCGAACATTTTATTTAATAAATACTTTTTATATATTTTAAAATTACCATATAAATGCAAAAACTTGCCCGATATGTTAAACTATAAACTATAAATAAACTCACTTGCATCTATTTTACAATAAAACTTTGTTTATTAATGAAGAAAATATTTTAACAATTTATTTCAATTAACATTTCTTTAAGATAAAATTCATTTAACATATTGTACATAAGTTGAGTCATTCATTGATTCATTAAACGATAGAAACAAAGAATGGAAATTGGATATTTTTTTTTAAATAAATATGCATGAATAAATTAAAACAAACAGTATACGTGCGCTTCTGGTTACTATCAGTAGAGATCGATCAAAATTCCGGTTAAAATCATCAGTCATTTTTAATTACAATACTTCGCTTGTTTTTTTTTTAAATTTGTCAAAATCGAATCTTAAATAGTATTACCCCATGACAGGTGATTCCGCTTTGTTTATTCTGATATGCATCACCGATATACGTACAGTCATTTAAAAGAAGTTTACATAAATGAATATTTCAAATTTCTATAGGGAAAAATGATTCCCCCAAAAAGTTAGATTTCTTACGAAAACAGGAAACAAAAGAACTTGTATTACCAGTTATTTTTTTTTTCCCCCAATGGGGAAATGGGCATTAAAAGCCAAATGAATCTACTATTCGAAGTGTGGAACTTGCACCCACTAAACCCCACCGTCCCAAGTCCTACAGTCCCCCTGGCACTACCGCAAAGCATTACCAGTAATGTGACATTTGTGCATGTGTCAGTGGTGTGACAAAAAACGAGTTACTATGCTAAGTAGATAGAATGATGATACAACTTTTTTAGTTATTTTGAGGGCATTATAATACAAAATTTAAATTAATAACACTTGCCTTATCTATGAGTTGCTGTTGATTTTTAAATAGAATTTTTTATCTGTTGAATATTAAAACATACTTATGTACTATTCTATAAATAATGGAACTCTCCAATAGCTAAAACTTCTCTGTATCGAAGTCATTTTAATGACACTGTTACTGATATGTTAAAACTACTTGTTATTGGCAATGAATGATAAGTGCCTTATGAGACTAGACAGTTAAGATGCTTATAAAAAGAAGAAAAGGAACACTTAACCCACACTAAAAATGTCCTAGATAATTTAAAACAAAAAATTGAAAGAGGCATCTGTTGTTTGTATTTTTAAAATCCAAAAAACAAACGACGAAATTAAGAGATAAAGGGCTGCTTGGTGGCATTGTGGCTAACAACTACTATACAGAGTTTTTCTAAAGCATGTTTTGCAAAAATTAGTGGTATGGAGCTTCATTTTTTTTTTTTATTTATTTTATAAGAACTAAGATTATAAGTCAAATTATGACCTAGTATTTATTATGAGCAATAGGGACAGAGGCCTTCAGCTCAGGGGATAGTTCAGAAGGAAAGGAGGGAATTAGAAAAGTGCAGGACCAGACTTGCCTTGAGCGGTATTCGAACCCGCGACTTTTGGAATGTCAGCCAGCGCACTTACCTCTGGGCCAACAAGCTTAGTCATGAAACTGTAAACTTCCCATTTTTTTGATAAAATTGCTCCAAGCAACATTGTAAGACTTTCAAAAAGATAATGAACTCATTGAAGATTATCAACAATAGACAAATTGTGGCCGAAATGAACTTTTATTGTAATAATATCTACAATAACATTGAATGATTTTATAAATGTTAATAAATATGTAGACGCAACATGAGACATCATAAAGATCAATATACTATTTTAAAAAAGGTAATCAAAAACAATATTTAATATCTTTTATTAACTTCATTGATCTTTTTATTTAAAACAAACCTCACCACCATTGAAGTAGAAGAAGAAAAAGTGACAAGTTGGCAGTCTTAAAATGTGGTGAACTTTTATATTTTCCAATAAATTATGCCATATACTTTTAGGCTCTAAAATAAATTTGTTATAAAGTATCTAGATACATGGCAGTGTGTTCGTTACACAGTGAGAAGCAAACTTGTTAAAATTACCGGGTGATGAAACATATTGCAATGAATCAAGAGGCTGGGTGCATATAAAAATCTTTCAAATTATAGCAAGAATGACAAAACATTGGCTACGTAACACCCCAAAAGCTGGTGGAGAGGATGCCCAGAATGATGGAAAGTGTCATAAGCAGTAAAGAACTTTAAACGAAATAATAATTTATAAAATTTGAAATCGATAAAATAATCACTCAAGTGCATAATTGTTTGAATGAGGTTCTTTTTGTTCTCATTTTTTCCTTCTTAATATTTTTGTTGGTGTCTTTCCCATAAAACTAAATTGAATAAATTAATCTAGAGCAAACAAACAAACATTTTCTTTGGCTCCGTGTAATTTTACTTCCCACTGTATATTTATATGAATCCATTTCTACTTTGGTCCTCCATATCTTCCAAAAAAAATAAGTAGTGTGCCTCAGTCTCATAAGCACAATATGGAAGTGAAACTTCTTTAGCGAAAAGAGGTAAATCCAGAAATTAGAAAATGAAAGGTGACGAAAATCAAAATGTGATGATTCTTCAGAGATGTAGTGGGAAGACAATGTCTTGTCTTGTGCGGGGTCGTCTGCAGCGTGAAGAATGATAAAAAATGCTTTACTGATTGTGTTTACTTTACGAAAGAACGTACGAATAAGTGGCCGAATGACTGAAAAATACAATAACCCTTTTGTATTGAAACAATCTAACAATACAATATTCTGTATTATTGCTTGACCATCTACTTCAGAAGTTTCACTTTTACACTGTATTGGCCTAAATAGCTGCAATAAGTATAATAATAACCTCGTCAAATTTTGATTTTCGTCACATTTCATTTTCATATTTTTTTTTGGATATAATCTCTTTCGCTAAAGAAGTTTCACTTCAAAAAGGGACGACGCACTTTCAATATTCCACGAATATTAAAGGCCTCCTTGAATACCATGCATCCCTACACTTATCACATATCAAGAACTTACCAATTAACAATATATAATAACTCAATTTCAGAGAGCCAATTACCAATTCCTTTTTACATTTATTAAAAACAGTTGTAGTACATTCCTAGCAATACATTTTATACAACTGCTATGTATCTTGACACCAATTCAGTTGACGACTCTTTTATGGTCAACTCTGATACATTTTCAACATTTTTGTAAATTAAATTTATAATTTATATTATTATGCAACAACTTTACTATTTTCAATAATTTTCAAACTAAAAATCCAATAACAAAACATTGAATCATTGTAAATTTTTGGCCAATTATCAAATAAATTCTGACGAACCCAAGGCAAAAGCAATATGAAACTCACTTTCATTCCAATGTAATTAGTTTGTGTTTTCTATTTGAACATGTAATAGGCTGCCAAGAATGATGTAAGCCAGCTCATGACAGACAGAGTAAGTACAACATATTTCAACAAGCAATTAGTATTTTAACCATGTCATGACATGATGACATGGCTGGAAGTGGACCTTCAGTCAATAGATTTTAATGGACATATTCGACAAACAAGGATTATTTATGTTCTTGTTAAACTTGTTAAATAACAAAATGCTTTTGTTTTCTTTCATACAAATAATGTGCTTTGAGTTTAAGGTCTCTATGTACAATGTACAATATATTGTTAATGTTATGAGGATGTTTGAGCACAAATTTGAATGTAGATTCAAATATTTTGTCTATTCAAGTGGCCCATTGTACTTGATTGAAATATTAATGCATCAGTTGGATTTATTGTTCCTTATCTAGGATGGAGAGTCTTTTCCTGGCGATTGCAGGTCATTCGTAAAGAATTCTTTCTGAAGTTCACAGAAATTGAAGTTTTCAGAAGATATTGCAATGTGAGTTATGCAGTTGTCCATAAATCCTCCCCCCTCTGGGAAATTCTTCTGGAGTTCTATAAGTATTGATGCCTAGAACTCATATTCCTGGAGGGAACATTATTTTCATTTATAATTTGTGATCCAGGTTATCCTCTATAAATGGGATTTCTTGGCTACTACATGAATGAAAACAATATGGGCCACCAACCCATGAACGTTTTGGAGTTCGAATTTGGTAGTACCACGGGTACGAAGTCTGACCAGTGGCTATTTTCTGGTACCACGGGAGGTCAGGAGCCCACGGAACTTGTTTCCGTCCTGGCCAGTGGGTACGGCCCCCTTGTGGGAGTATCGTGATGGCTGTGGTTTAAAAACCAAATGCGGGTAGAGTAATAACTCGATGTGGAGTTGCGTTATACAACCGGGTGCTGTGACCCAGAAAGCAGCAGATGTTTAAGAAGGGCCTCGCTCCCAACCAAGGTGAAAGTCATATTTACCAAAAAAAATATGACTCAAATTTGGGAACTGCAGATGACGTTTATTAATCCATGTGCTTGGCACCGTGTTCTTAAGTCTTCACAGATAGATGAGCACGTAAAACACTGGCACTTCATTGTCTATAAATCCTTAAATCATCCTCCTCTACAGTTGAAATTATCATCTACAAGATACTCGTCTATGGTTAGGATGCATTTTGCTGTTTAGAGGATCCGTAGACTCTCAGTGTGAACACAAAATCTTCAATTGTTGCACACTTGTGCAGAGATTCTCAATTTCTTCAATTATAAATCCAATATTTATAATTTATTTTCTCCTCATAAATAAAACAAAACAAAACACATTAGTAAAATAACATTTCAAATGCTTTATTGTATTTTTCTCCTTTTTTTTTTTTTTTTTTTTGTTTAGTTTTTAATTTTTCAATATTTAAATTGTAAGTATAATAAAATAATTCAGCATATTTATTGTTTAGGTTAGTGTTTAGTTGAGTAAGTAAGATGTAGTGTAGTAGAGCAGTAGCAAACTAATATATACAATTAATCTTAAAGCGATTTAAATATTTTTTATGTTTTTTTTTTTTCTTTTAATATTGATTTTTTTTTTATAAAACATACAAGCAAAATAAGCAATGCATAAGGAAAGAGAGAGAGAGTGAGAGGGAGAAGGAAGCTACTTATTAGTTAGAGAAAGAGTAGTTAAGTTTTATAGTATTGTAAGCAGATTGAAGAAACAGCCAATTTATATAGATAGATAATCAAATAAAGATACATTTCCATATTTTGTATTTAAATTTATAAAACTAATTAACATGTACACTATCGATGGATAGATAGATAGAAACTAAGCTGCTGACAGGGTGGACATATTTGGCTGTAGAAATACATCAACCAATAAAGAAACCAAGCCCATAATTCCTAAACCCATCATCATCATCATCAGCATCAACATCATCAACATACCAAAAGTGAGATAAATAATAAAAAAAGGAGGCAAATAAAAAAATTACATTTTACAAAGAGAAAAACTTACAAAACTAAAACCATAAAATACAAAAAAAATAAACACAATTAATCAAACACTGAAGATCACACAAAAGGCTCTTAAAAACTAAGCGCTAAGATACTTTAGAATTATCGCTTGAAAGTCCTCAAAATGTCATCGTAGCTTAATCAGTTATTCTAGTATATTTTTTATCAAATAATATCGTAATCGCATATCGAGGATGATCCACAATTCTACCTTATACGAACGAGTATCCTCCCTTCACTTCGTTAATTTTGCTCTACGAGATGGAGACTTGTTGCAGCATCTGCTTGATTACAATTGACAGTCGCCGTAGTTGCCGCCGATTCATTATTCACTCCCACAATTGCTTTGCACATGACCATCCTGACTCCGGCAAGGAAGTCTGTCACGTAACATCATGTGGGTCTCGGTGGTGCTGCTGTTGCTTTGCGTGCAACATTTGGTGGTGGTGGCGGAGCGCTACGCATGCGAGGCACTGGCTTCATATCATGTGGTTTTGGCAATGGCGATGGCTTCTGCTGGCCTTGCAATGCCATTTTCATATGTTGTGGGTGTTGGTGTTGATGTTGATGTTTCTGATGATTCTCGACAATGCCAAGTTTTGGTTGTGTTGTAATGACTTTTGGTATTGCGCCAAAGTTTTGCTTTTGCTTCGCTGCCGCCATGGTTTTGCCTTGAATAATGACATCGGTGTCGCCACCTTCAGAGGATACTGAATCGTAGGAGGAAGGCGTTGGTGAATGATGACGATGTGTTGTATAGACATGTGCCTCAACATGGGCATGTCTTAAATGATCTTCAGCATGTACATCTTCGTCATCATCCTCTTCATCATCGTCTTCATCATTGTCTTCATCGTCATCATCATCCTCTTCTTCCTCCTCAAGCATCGTACGAAATTCCTGTATGGAATCATTGAGCGCCCAAAGTTGTGACAACAAAGAGAGATCCAATTGTCGTAGGCCATACTGCAATAGAAAGAGTAAAAACAAAAAGAAAGTTAGTTTAAGATCAAAAAATTAAAAGAAATCAAATCAAATCAAATATGCAGCATGCGTCAAAAACCATGCGTTCTAGTCTTGTCACGCATGCGTGTTTATTTCTTCATGATGATGTATGTACATTCATTTCTTGTACCAGTCCACCAACGCGTTAATAATTTATTTGCTTCATTTTAACTTGCAACTTTCGAATGCCGAACTACCTTCAAAGACTACTATGAACACTACAGCGGACGGATGATCATCATCAGGAATGCTTAGTTTATGTTAATTTTCAATGATTGACAGCGCCACCCAGCAACAGAGCAGAACGTCAAGTCTTTATAGTTGAATATCAAGTTAAATACTAGTGAAGGGACTTAGGAAAGTATAGAAATTGTTTGGATGAAGTTAAAACGCCTGTGGTGATTTTAAGCGGAAGACGTTCAGTTCACGTTGCACAGTGAACAGTGAACAAAGTTGAATCGTCTGCATATTTCTTTAAAAGATTATTCATTCAATCAATCAATCAATTAGAGTAATTATAATTAAAATTAAATAATATTTTAATGATGCTTAATTTCAGTTTTCTCTCTCTTCTTTAAGATATTTTTATTCCTTTAAATTTACAGAAGAATCAAGCATTAAACTTGAACAGAAGATTCTTCTATGCACTCAGTAGTCCATTGATCAAAATGCCTCTTTAAAGCCATCACATTCATCATAATTTAAATTGTTTAGAATATTTATGAGCATAAAATGATCAATTTAGTTCATGTATTAAAAAGATTTTCATGGAAGAAATTTTTTTTTTTTTATATGATTTAACAGAATCTAAGCATCTTCATTCAATACAACGCTCATCAATAAAATGAATTAATAAAATACTTATAAAAAAAACACCAATGGACCCTTGAGAGTTGAACCAAAATAAATTTGTGATTTGGAACAGATTAAAGAAAGTGACACTTCAGTTTCAATATCAATTGATTTATATGTCGCTGAATGGGGAACTGATAAATGTGAAAAAAAAAAAAATTAAAGTAGTGTGCCTCCCTCACCCTCATAAGCACAAAATGGAAGTGCTTTTTTTGCGAAGGGAGGAGGTAAATCCAAAAATTAGAAAATGAAATGTGACGGAAATCAAAATGCGATGATGCTTCAGAGATGTACTACTACTACTTTACAAGTTTCACTTCCATGTTGTAGTTGCCTAAATAGCTTTAAACAACATCGTCAAATTTTGATTTTCGTCACATTTAATTTTCATATTTTTTGGATTGACCTCCCTTTGCTAAAGAAGTTTCACTTCAATAATAAATTTGATTTATTTGCCATAATTAATAATTGAAATTTTTCACCACTGACAGTTTTAATTTGTAGAGGTCTCAGATAAACAATATGGGGATTCATATAACATCGATGGATTCAATTGCCCCCTTTAAATTTATATTTCAAAAACATTTTATACCAACATTTGCTTGCACTACATTCAAATTTAAATGGTGAAATACAATGCATAACAAATTTTAGATTTTCAGAAAATCACCAAAAGAATCATTTCTGTTCCATTGTTCCTACTAGTAAGATCAATTGATTCATTTGCCCCTTAACACTTATGCACATACAATATATAATTGAAATGTTATGCCGACATTTGCCTGCAAAGCATTCAAATCAAATCTAAATGGGGAAATGAAAGAATTTCTAACACGCCCAAATTGTTGTAGTTGCTGTAGTTTGTTCATGTTAGAGAAAAGAAAAACTAGACTTGTAAAAACTCAGTAGCTTGTTTTGCTTGTGTGTATGTGTGTGTGTCTGTGCCATTTGGAAAGTGCCCAAAAACATTTTCACTAAACATATATAAATTTTTTTTTTGCGCTTGCTGACATTTCCCTTCAGCATCCATCAATGTCTGTGATAAAATCGGCAATTTGTTAGCTTGCAACTTCAATCAATGCGTCGCATTGCACACCTATTTTCGGTCTATGGTAGAGTTCAGCTTCAATCTTTTGACATTTAACAGCAACAACAACAAATGTTTAGTGACATTTCTTTGACACTTCTTGTGTGATTATAACATATATATATATTTTGGGGTTTGCCCCCGTTTGAAGTTTGAAAATTTATAAAAAAAAACAATTGCAACATATGAAAAGTTGCCGTTGATCGAATGAAAAACCACAACATCAATAATAAAAAATAGTACGAGTAACTACAACAATAAGAAGAGTATCTACAGCAATCATAATGACAACAACAACAACAAGCAACAAAATCGAATCATTCATTTTGCGGCAAACGCGTTTGAAAAAATCATAACATCAAATTAAATGAATCTTTAAAGCCTTTTGCATTTAACGCAAATGACTCGACTTAGCCCGTTTTCAGCGCTTGTGGCCAAAATGAAAGTACCAACCAAATGCAATGCAAACGCAATGTAACTCATTCTTCTCTTCGTCTGCATCTTCATCTTTTGTCTATGTATCTAAGTATCTGCATGTCTGTCTGTCCATTGAATCTGTCTGTTTGTCTATTTAACTCACTGTGTCTATCTACTATTTGAATGTCTGTCTGTTTGTCAGTCTGTTGATATGTTGTCAGACTTTTTGCCGCTCTCGTGTCTTGTAGGAAGGAAAAATCTCATTTGTCAATTAATATCGCTGCATAATATCTGCGCACTAAGTTTTTTCCAACTTTCTGCACGCGTTTACAGTTTCTTAGAGCCAACTTCATTTCTTCTTTCTTTCCTTCCATCATTCCTTTCTTCATTTATTCATTTGTTTCTTCGTTCGTTCATAACCTCACTCACTGACTTTTTCACTATGCCGACCGACTTTGTCGCAGAATTTGCAATCTGATATGATGTCGCGCGGTTTTAATGCCAAACAAACAAAACCAAAGAAAAACCATAGCAAACTAAAACCAAAACCAAAAGATACTGAAAAAAAATCTGCAACCAAATGGCGTTTAAAATATATGTAGCCTCTCGTCGCTCTTAAGCTTAGAAAATGCCTTCTGAAGTTTGAGTTTGAATTTGAGTTTGAGTTGGCAGCAGCCGCTGTCTGCCATTTTCATTTAATCCTTTCAAGTGAGAGTTAACTTAATAAAGTTGTTGTTGTTGTATCTGTCGCTGCCATATAGCAGTTGTTGTTATTTCAGCTTATTTGTACTAATTTTTCATTGAATAGTAATAAAGTAGAAGATACTTTGTGTTTTTAGACAGCATTTAAAACAGGAAGAGACATGCCAAGTCATTATGCATATTCTAATTGAATTGAAAATATCTGCACACTCAGTTGGCTTTGGTATTTGGTATTTCTTGTTTTTCCATTCATTCATTGGCAATCTTGAAAAGGAAATCCTATAGAGAGAGTAGCATAACAGTGGGAGAAGATTAAAGAAAAAGTGATAAAGATACAATAAATTACAATAAATTTTTTTTTTATAAGAAACTGTATTTTTAATGGTTCCTCTTTAGAAAGATTCATTCAAATGCAATTAAATTTGATTCTGTTGATGCAAGTGAGAAGGGTTCAGTTTTTTATGAAATGCTTTCTATAAGCAGAACATTTCATTTTGATGGCTACTGTGTGGCAGAAAGTAGATGTTCCGAACTGCATAATTGTAAAGTTTCTTCGCTCTGCAAACATTTTTAAAACTGAATTGGGATGTGTTACCACTTATCCACCATATAGTACAGACCTCGCAACATCAAATTTTTATTTGTTAAGATTATTGTAAAACTTCTAGAAGCTTTTTCCTCTGATTAATCAGCACTTTGAGAAGGTGCATGTAATGAATACAATGCTGCTGAAAAGGTCCTTAAAAACCAATACAAAGACTATTAAAAGTGCAACCAGCCTCTCAAAATGGGATAGATTTTTATTAGGAAATACTCTTGATAGAAATCCCAGTCCCTATAATTTGGGTCTTACAAAGTTCCATCGGATTGTTGCGGAATCTATTGGCTACCTGTCACAATTGTGTTGTGTTAGGAAGCCTTTCTCCAAATGTGCGGTCAAAACGAAATGAGACTTCCTCCTAGTATTCGGACCACCTTAGCTCAGTTGAGGTTGAGCTGGTATCGCTTCCGCAAGTACTACTATGACAACAACCATTGTAGCGCTTTACTTAGGTTGTCCTCTATCCTTTAAGTAAATCTGTTTAATATCTATTATTCCGGTTCCGGACCCAAATGGTACCAAAAGGAACCCTATGGCAGGGACTTTGTTGTCCGCCCGTCCTCGGGTCATATCTCATAAGCCGCAATAGTTCTCTAGCTGAAATTTTCACAGAAGGTCTAGATCTGTCCGGTCACCAGCAACAATTACTAAAACTAAAATATTTTCAAAAACTTAAAGGGGTCCCCATACAAGAAACATTTTGCATTGTATGGCAGCTATACGATCCAGTAATCCTACGAGCTTCAACTTTGGATGGTTGATGGCTATACATCAAAAATTTATATTGCCGAAATTTCAGTTTGATCGGATTGCTAGGGAGGGTACCTCCCATATAAACCCCCATTAAAATTCTGGTTTTTATTAGAAAAACTTTTTTGTTTTTTGTTCTATCGAACTGAAATTTAGATACTATAATTTCTGGACATAGACGCTACACATTTGTTGGAATCTGCCAAATCGGCCACCTAGGAGGGGTACCTCCCATACAAACCCATCATTAAAATTAAGGTTCTTATTCGAAAAACTTTTTTTTTTTTCACTATTGATCTGAAATTTAGACACATGAGCCTGACTCACACATGGCCCATTTTACTTAGGTTGTCCTCTATCCTTTAAGTAATTCTATTTAATATCTGTTATTCTGATAACAGTTTTAGCAGTTTCTTCATTTACTTTTGTGTTTGATTGACCTTTTCTGACTCAAATGAAAAGAATTGAATAAAGAATTTCAATTACAGAGATTATTTTTCTTTCAAAAACACACATCATACTATTGTAACAAAGTTACTTATATGGCCATGTTCTTGAGACATGAAAAACATTCACACTTAGTAAATTAATTCTTTGCTAAAATAGACAAAACTACATATACAAATAAAATCCAATTAATGAAATAAAATAAAATGCAAAAACTATCAAAGTCAAATAAACATCAAACATCATTTGAAATCAATGTTAATGTAGTTTATTCTAATGAACTAAATGACAAAGGCTTGCCGACGACGACTGGAACCATAATTCTTTCTTTCCTTCCCAAGAACAACAAGTGCACAATTTATTGTAAATGTGATTATTTAATAAATAAAAAAAAAATTGTAAATAACAATAAAAAAATATACATATTAAAAGAAACAACTCTCAAATAGAACAACAATACACACACCCACATATGACTTGACATGAGTTTGTGTATATTTGTATCTATTGGCATTAGGGAAAAAAATGCAATTAGTTTTAAGTTTCCTTCTTAGGCGTTCAACAAAGCAAAAGGCAATGACAGTTGGAAAATCAACAGCAGCAGCACGCCCAAGCCAAACCACCAAAGAGCGGCTTTGGCACACTTATGACAAATCATAGTACTTACTTACTTACAATATTTCCGCATTGATATATAGAAAATGTATGAAATGAAAAACTATTCTAATAAGTTGACAAGCTCGCTGACAGCAATTACAACAATAGAGAAAATGTTCTTCTTGCAACAGGAACTTAAATTAAAAAAAGAAACAAACAATGCGCTTTTGTGGTTCAAATGACTTAAAGTGCACATTTCTCTGTTACTTTGGTTAAGTTCTTTTCCAGATACAAACACACATGGCACCTTAGATACACCTTTACTTAAGTATCTGTTTAGTTGTTAGTTGTTAGTTATTAATGTGTTGTGTTGTTGTGTTGCTGGTAAACTACTTTCTTGAACTTAACGCTTTGTTTAACAAAAGCATATTTCTTTTTTTTCTCTTTTTTTTGAAATAGAAAAATTATTTACGGAAGTCATTTTGTGGCTTCTTTGATATCAAAGCGGTACAACTTATCTTATAAATCCTTTACCATAATAAGGCAGAATAAAAAAAGTTTATTAATTAAATGCTGAGAGTTGATTTAAAAAAAATCTTAGTTAATTATGGAATAAAATCCTAAAAACTATTAAAATTATAAAATGTGAACAATCACATCTGAGTATTGCCGACTTCTATTGCATCACACGCGACGTATACTTGATGTTTGTTTTGTTTTGTTTTTTTTTTATTGTACATATTTGCATAATAAAAGTAATTATTCATATGAAAAACATGCAAAATGAAAAAAAAAAGTAAGTAAGTACCAACAAATGACAAGTAATGATAAATAAATATAAATTCCAAAAGTAAACTGGTCAATGTCGGAGGCCAAAGAGTTGCACATTTAAATAATCAAAATGTAATTTCAGTTAATTAACAACGCATTAAATGCCACACAATGCAGTCGCATAAGCAAAAAAGAACACGTTGCCATGGGTTGCCATGGTTACCATGATCATCAGTCATCATCATCACCATCATCATCATCATCATCTGTGACTTTGAAGCAATGCAAATTTAAAGCAGACGACGACGAAACGTAGAGAGCGCAGATAAACAAATAAAAACCATTAAAACATTATTTATGAACAGAAACAGAAACAGAAACTTGTATCTAACTAACTTTTTGAATTAGCAGCAACAACAACAACAGAACAACTACAACAATAATAAAATAGACGGAAATATTACAAAAGTAGGTTTGGCTCGTGTGATTCTTAGGGCTGCTGCAGCAACAACTCACAGTTGAGATTCGCTACACTATACTGAGAGTCTGCAAAAAAAAAAAAATAAAATGATGGACAAAAATAAAAAAAAAAGTGATATAAAAATGTTGCATGTCATTGTAAAGTAAAAAAAGTGCTTCAACTTGTCTAGCAAATTTGCATTAATTACTGTTTCAATGTATAGAAGTTTCCATCTGTGTATGTCTAATAGAACAACAACAAAAAGAAATGGTTATAAAAAAAATATGTTGATTTATCCATCATAATTTACACTGAAGAAATTGCTAGATTTGTAAAGGAAGAGTTTTATTTATGGCAAACAGAAAAGGATTTCTGTTTATAATACAAGAGATAAGGATAAGTTAGTTTCTAAAATCTATCAATATTTTATCTGAAACTTTCATATTTCTTATACATAAGTTGTAAGAAAATCTATTGAGTTAATTGTTTACCAACATTGCCTTTTATCATTTGAAAGTAACCCAATAGATGCAAATTAATGACATAGAATTCTGGTATAAAACAAAAACTGTTGATTTCTTGAAAACCCAGGTTACTTCAAGTTTAAAATTTTAGAAATAACTTGTTTACAAAAAGGATTTGTATCTGGTCAATCTTTCAAGAAAGATTTAATTTCTGTTATATTTGGATTCAGACAATTTACACAAAACCTTAAGATAGCTAAACCTTTCTCATGAATCACTCCGTCCATTGGTGAAAACTGTATGAAAATCCGTTTGGCACTTTTAGAGTTTAACGCGTTCAAACAGACAAACTCAAAGCGGGACTTTGTTTTATAATATGTATAGATGCTATCAAGTATGGCTTGGCTTGTTTATCAATGTACGCTGACCCAGACCTCCATTCTCTTTAACGTCACTTTATTCAAACTCCTTTTGTCTCTGACAATATTGTACTTTCGGTTTTGGAATACATAAGGGAATTTATAGAATATAATAATAAGATAAAAAAAAATATTCTATAAACAGCTTCAGTAATTTACATTTATACAGTTGTAATAGCTTTTGATAAGGATTTCAAGACCTTTGTACACTTAGTGTGTTAATATTATCCATTTCTGCCAAAGATCATCATCAGTTGTGTAAGATTTTCTTGCAGTTTCAATTATGCTGAGTGTATTTTCTTGATTACCACACATACACTTGCATATCACGCATAAATGAATCAACAATGTCTTTCTTTTTTCTTTTTTGTTACTCTTCAGTATATTCTATGTTTTATATTCTTTTTTTATTTTTTTTATTTTTATTTGGTATTTCTCGCATAAATTTCATTTATTTTATGACATACGCAACAATGACCTTAACAATTAACACTGCGTTGTGTGTCACTTGCCACACACAAACAATCGCTGCTGCATGCATCCATGCTTCCGCCATCATCAGCACATCACACAATTGTCATCACCATCAGACAGACAGACAGACGGACGGACAAATGGACAAACCTACACAATGATACTTAGTATTTTCCAAGAATTGTAAAAACAACAAAATCCAAATGTTAAAAACTCATAGACTCAGACAGACAGAAGAAAAACCTTTAGCACAAAAACAAACAATACAAAATGCAATTAGCCACATGGCATACAAGTATTTTCTATAAACTAAGCTCATTTGGCATATTATAATATTGATTTCCAATTGAAAGACAACAAAATAAAATAAATCACATGAAATCACATGAACTGAAATGAAATGAAAGGTTGGTTTTGTCACTTTGGCGTCACTTCAGATTTTTTTTTCTTAGATATTTTTGCGCTAATTTTCACTTTTTGTGGTTATGTTGCGTGAGAGAGAGAAAACACAAATCAAAGAAAATATTATTTGCTATATTGCATCTTTAAGTCGAAACGAAAGCAAAACATGGGAAACCCTATAAGTTCGAATAACAAACAAACAACAAACAAAAAATTGTTGTATATTTTAAGAAAATATTAATAATAAAGAAATTAAAAATAGAAAAGAAAAAAAGGGAAAATTGTTTATAATCAACATTGACTAAATGTTTAGAAACTTACCAAATAGAAACAACATCAGATATTCCATAGTTCTTAGGCAAAAGATTCAACAAAATCATTTTAATGAATAAAATACAAAACTAAATTCTACCTTCAATTCACACAATTCTGCACATTTTGCTTAACAAGAATTGACCTTATTTTTATTGTTTAGTCTATAAGAATTATCTCTTGCATATTTTCTATCAGTCTCTGGAAATATGTGCTGACAATTTTATATATTATTTTATTCATGCTGCATTCTATCGAAATTTGAAAGCCTCCTCTCACTTTCCTAATGGCCATAGAAATTTCCAACAGACTGAGAACTGAGTTACGGACTCTTCACTTCACAACCTATAGTCAAATATTTTTGGTTACAATTTTGAGGATGGACCAAATGCTCCATTGATTTTAATACACCATGACCTTGGCATCTGTTATTTGTTAAAAAACATAAGTCGTTACAATGATGCACTGAATGTTCAAGCCGATCCTTTTAATATTGTCCTTACTACAAATGATTGTTCGAACTGGTTTACGTCATAGATGCATTCCTTAAGAACATAACAACATATTTATCAATATTCTGTTTAATTAAGTATCTCATTATTAATTCGGAATAGGGAGAGGTGTTCACAAAAGTTGTTTGAAAAAGCCTTAATATGAGACTCTAAGGATTATACAAGCGGATCATCTTTGTGTTATATAAAACATCCACATGCCATTATTTTTTTGCACTTCCAAGCTGAATGAAATCCCTACAACTAAGATTCATGACACCAAAACCAAATGACGTGTATTTCCAATTATCTGGGCCAGAGGTGACATAAATCCAAAGCATCATCTTCATTCGACTCTCAAATTGTATAAAAATGACAAAATTTTATTAATTTTTACTTGCCACTGTATCTTAATTGCAGCTGCAATACAAATCACACAAATTTATTTTTGGCTTTTTTAGCAAAAATAAGAAGAAAAAAAAATCGCATGCGATATTTTTATCTCTTCATTTTTCTCTCTAGCGCGGTTTAGATCTTTGATCTTGCTTTTTGTGTATTTTATTAGGCAGTGAAGCATGAACTTGCAATGTTGCCACAGTTACAATGTTTTCTACACTCCACTCTGTTGTTGTTGTTGTTGTTCTTAAAGATATTTTGTTGTTGTTTTAGGATTAGTGAACTTCGACAAGTATCTTTTTCTATTATTGTATATATATATATTTCTTTTTTTGCAAAGATTCTCTTGCGTAGAAAATTATGCGGAAGCAAAGTAAAGAAGAAGTTGCCGATGCCACAATGTCATAGTACAAGTAGTAGAAGAAGAAGAAGAAGAAGAAGTAGTAGAAGTAGAAAAAGAATCAACAAAATTGCAAAGCAGAAAGAAATCTCTTGATAATCGCAAATACACATATTGTATTTGTATTGTGTATCTATCTATCTACTTTGTATTTTAATTTAGGAAACTTTGTCGTTGTTCGTTGTTCTTTTATTTGAACTTTTGCATTGCAAGAACCAAAATTTAACTTGCAACAAGCTGCGCTTCATTACAATTCCAGTAACAATAAAGGAATAAAAATATACATTAATTTCTTTTTTTTTTAACAACTACAAAACTGTTTCTTTTTTTATTTTGTTTTTGTATCTTTTGAAGCAACTCATTAAAATGCATACAATCGAGAAGTTTACTTCACCTGTAAAACGTTGGCTTTTATGGCTCATTAAAATAACAAAACAAATGAAAAATAGAAAGAAATATTAAAAAAATAAAAATAAAAATATAAAGGCGAAATGCAAATAAAATGATACCAATAAGCCAAACGAAACAAAAATAAAAACAAAAAAAAACAAGAAAGAATTTCCCCATCAATTTTAATATGCACAACGTTCATCGTTTGAATTGAAAGTAATAAAATGTAAAATGTACAAGTGCACAACTTCTGCTTCTGCTTCAAGTATTTTTGTGTTTCGCAGAATAAAAACAAAAAAAAAAAAAAAAATCCAACAAACAACGGCAACACATACGTGCCATCTATCATTCAGAGAAATAATGTTTTTGTACCCATGATGATGATGATGAATATTTTTAAAGTTCAAATAATGAAATGAATTAGATACAAATGAACATTATTCAGAAGACATAATGAGTTTAAATTTTCACCAAAATTCGTTGTCGAAATGAAACATCAATAATAATAATAACAATAAGATAATCAGATGAAATATCTTTTCCAACACAATAAAGCTTTGGAACTACAGTCGATGCCTTGCATGATATATGAATTCTAGGTCAATAACTTCACAAGCTTCACTTTATTTATATACCGGACATTGCACCTAGCAACTTTTTCCTTTTCCCTTAACTCAAATAAGGGAAATTACTATAATACAAATACTTTTATCTTTACGTAGAGCATTTCAGGCATCAACTATAGAAACAACTCAATAACTGATATAGTAGAAACAGCAGAACTGATTTCCAACAATCGAAACTCAAACTCCTTCTCATCCTCTTCTCGTTTCTATTCATCTTCCATCTGTCATTCATTACCTCAATGTATCAATGATGACCAGCCTAGTCCTTCTGTCTATGAAAGAGAACAATATCACGAGGCAAATCGATTAAATAGTGTTCTCTGTCTGTCTGGAAATATGCTTTTGGACTGATACAAGTACAAGTTTGATATTGCTTTGTGAATAGAGTTCTCTGATTTCTAGAAGATGTAGCCCCTAATGCAAAGTATGGATTGCTATTTATGTGAAAGTCATCCAAAGCGACCAAATAGTCAAAAGTCATTTGGCGAAATTATGGCATCTACATTTTGGAATGTGCATGACTATTGACTATCTATCTTGAGGAAGGTAAAATTATATTTTTGGATGGAAAAATCATGAAAAAAAATCCTTTTATGAAAATGAAAGAATTGCTGTACCAGCAAGACCTTTGTCCCAGTATCACAAGTATATGAAAGAAAGTGTTAAATTGAATAAAATGTTCTTCAATTATCACTATTCCTTCCAGATATAGCACCCAGTGATTACTTACTGAATGGCTACTGAATGTCTGCAAATCAAAAAGATGCTTCTGGAAAATTGGAAAATTGAATACAAATTGTCGCTCAAAAAAAGCTCAAAAAAAGTTAAAGAACCAGTGGTATCATTCTTGAAGGAGATTATATTGATGAATACTCAACATCAATCGTGAAACAGCTCCTTTAATTTTGGTTAACTATTTGGTTATGCAGCGTGTCGCCGCTCTTCTCGTTCCGATTGAGCTGAATTTTCTCCAAAGACTGAAGACATACTGGATCGGGCTGATTCTGAACCCACGTTCATGAGACGCATCATAACTGGTGACGAGTCATGGGTTTAAGAGTACGACACGCTAATCATCGGAATTGTAGGAAAAAAAAGTGAGCCGAAACCGAAAAAAATCTCGGAAAAAGCGTTCAAAAATCAAGGTGATGCTGATTGTTTTCTTCGATATCCGTGTACTGGTTCACCATGAGTTCGTTCCGGAAGGCCAGGCGATCAATAAGGACTTCTAATTAACCGTTTTGAGGCGTTTGCGTGTCAAAATCCGTCGTAAACGGCCGGAATTGTAGGCCGATAATTCGTGGATTTTGCATGATGATAACGGGCCACATTACGATAATAAGGCCAAAAACGTGATAAATACCATCGACCAGCCACCCTATTCACCTGACTTAGCTCTGTGTGAATTTTTCCTGTTCCCAAAACTCAAATTGCCGCTTCGGGGAAACCAGCATGACTCTTTAGACTCCATCAAACAAAATTCGCCGAGAACTACTGAGGTGGACTGATTAACAAACTGGTTGACAGGTCGCGCTCATTTTTGGCATAGTAATTAAGAACAGTCCTACCAATATACTGAAATAAAACCTAAAAAATACTTAACGCGGGCAATTTAAATGACAAATTCCGGGTACTTTATTATCAGAAGGTAATCTAAAGAGAATTTGATTTTTGACTTATTTCATTGTGAAATTTTGATAAAATACGAGTATTCGAGTAAAAACTCAAATATTTTTTAAATATTCTTTAAAAGTACAAAATTCTTTATTTTGAATTCATTTATTCCACAATAAATAAAGTCACATTCTGTTAAGTCAATGTTGACGGATGGCGTTACGATGGCCCAGAATGACGCCAATGAATTAACACTTCATACGTTAATACTGCAAATAGATACATAGATAGATAGACAGACATGTCTATCTCTTACCACATGCCCATTATATTGAATGACAATAGTTTTTACTTTATTTTTCATAACATACTGAATTCATTCGTGCAACGTGTTACGAATATCAAAGAGACCTAGAACAATACAATACAATAACTGTTTAAAAGTTAAAAGGAAAATAAATAATAAAGTTAAGCACACACACACAACATTTGATTTCATTTTATTTTATTTTATTTTAATAAATTCGACTATGTGACACTCCTCCGAGAATTTTGCACGTTTAATGATAAAATGTCACTGATATCCTATGGCGGGTATTCATTGACAACAACAGTTAAGTTAACGGTGTCATAAATTTGCATATTGGCGCAGATATGAATACCATGACAAGGAGGAAAAAAAGAGCCATCAGAGACGCATTTATCAGACAGGCGCTTATAGTAAACTGTAATTGTGAATTGAAAGTATGTATTGTACCTATGACTTACATGGAGTTAATACTAAAATAATAAAGTATGAGAAATTTTCAGTTTGAAAACTTAAACAAAAGTGTGAAAATTCCATAAACATAAATTTCACAACTCTTTGAAAAAGAAAGAAAAGAAAAACTTACATATGAAAACATGATGATGAGAGTGGAGCCTACTACCCCAAATACAATAACATACATACTAAGTATAAGGAGTACAAACAATAAACATATGGTAAAAATTACGTATTTATTTTGCGTAGCTGAAAGCAAGTTTTATTAAGCAAACACAAAAAGCGCATAAATTTTCCAAAAAAAAAAAAAAAAACAAAACACAAAATTAAATAAATTGTTTAGATATCCTCAAGAAGAGTCGAGTTGAGTGAAGCCGAAACCGAAGCCGCCAACAGTAGCCACTCACTAGTCATAGACAGATAAAAAGATACGCAATAAAATAATATATTGTATGCTTGTGCGTTTTCCTACTATATACAATAGTATCTACACAATATTATGCAATATACTTATACTTATTTTTTTTTGTTGTTGCTTTTTTGTTAACCAGTTGATTGATAAGAAAAAACACAACAAACGTTCGAAAACTTTAACTTCAAGTTGAGTCATAGATACTATTGCAAATGCATGCAAGCAAGCATGCGTTGGTTGCCACAAGGAAAATGACGATACTTTGCTGCCGTTGATGGTAAAATTGCAACACTTTGAAGCTCTAACACGCAAAGCAGCAGCAACAGCAGCAGATACAATATACTTAGTAAACTTAGTTTGGCTAATACAACAAATAAAAGATAACTTTTTTTTTGTTATTGTATTTGGTCATAAAATCCACAAACAACAAAAATAAATGCCAAGACTTTGTTGCAACCGAAAGTTAGAAGCGTCGTGCAACCAAAAAAAAAAACATTGCAAGCACACAAAATGTTTGCAGGCATATGAGATTTTCATTTTATTGTCTGCTTTTTTTTTGGGTGACATTTTGTTGCAACATTTGTTTGGTTTTTGTTGCGGTTTTTCATCTTTACTTGAACATATTTTATAAAAAAAAATATTGAGAGTAAATAGAGTAAAATATGAAATCATGTCATGAAAAGACAATGAAAATAATGAAATGTTTCATATTTCTTATTTCAATTTTTTTTTTTTTTTTTTGCAAATTTAAATAAACAAAAACAAAAAAAAAATATTTCAAAATATGCAAATTTATTCACTCAAGCTTAGTTTCTATTGTTTAAGACTTTAAATTTCACCTGTTTATTTTATTTTCTTTGCCTTAAATGACATCATTATTGTGTAGAGAAACTTTCAACTTATACAATATTTTAATATTTGATAGATTGTTTGAAGTCATTATAAGTAACAAAAATAATATAGTTGTTAGAAATAATGGGATCAGAATCATTATTTCATGGGAAGCTTATACCAGAAAAAAAGAAGAAAATATTTTTAAATGACTGCGCCAATTGGATAATATTAGATAAGGTAATCAATCTTCTGAGACAAGAAACGGTTACCTTTATTTAGTGAAATTGTTGAGTCTTTTAAGTAATAAAAGATACCGAGATATTAAGACAGATAAATAGATATTTTTACTACATTTTAATTCAAGAATTCTGTTTTTGATCTATTTTAAATTCCCAGACAAAGTCTTGCTACCTTACCTTGGACCCTTACAAATGGATGTTTTTTCATCCCATACAGAAATAAAAACGATTGGCTGGTCAAAGACTACCAGCCCCTGAACTTGAGTTCTCTAAAGGTGAATGTATAAAAATTTTAGATTGGGTGGACACAATGTGTGTCTGCCTTAAGTATTCACAAATGAAAATATATTCATGATTGTCTGATTACACGCTGATTTTTCTGATTGATTCTTTTTGCGGGCAGCATTTTGGACAAACTCGCGAGAATGTAGATGATCGTAAAGCCGAGTTCCTTCTTGAACACTAAGGGATGTAGAGAAACTTAAGCACTCATAGAATTATACAACTGTTGGATTGATTGTACAACAGGTTGGAGAGTAATGAAAAAGGCATAGAAGTGCAACCTTATATGTTGTATGTTTAAGATGGAAAACCATTTGCTTTTAGGTCTTGAAATTTTATTAGAAATTTATGGTGAAATATCTAAATCAAGTCAACCTTTTTTGTTGCAACATTAAGGATCAACACAAATATTGCTTTAAATTCACCAAATGATTTATAAAAGACTCAAGGATAAATCCACAGAAAGTCCACTTCAAAAAGTAGATTCAGTACACTTGATTCAGACTTCCTTACTGAACTTGTCTATTTTATGAGCTTTGTAATATTGTAGTTCGTGCTGATTCCCAATGATTTAAGACACAGTCTGTGTTAGTGGTATCACAAAGTATTAGTTTTCATAGTCAGCTACCTTCTCTACATAACCAAAAGGAGAAAGGTAGCGAGTATTTATCTCACATATTGAAAGATTGGTTAGGTTAGTCGATAGCCCATAGATATACTCGTATACATACGAGGGTCATTCAATTAATACTTAGCCTACAAAAGAAAAACGACAATTTTGGAAAAGTGCAAAATACGTCCAAAAAATACATTTTCCCGAGGTGTGCAAAATAGGCCTCCGTGGCGTCGATGACCTCCTCATTCGACCCAAATCTATTCCCGGCGAGTGACCTTTTCAGATTTTGAAACAAAAAGAAGTCACAGGTGGCCAAATCTGGGGAATACGGTGGATGGGGCAGCAATTCGTAGTGCAATTAGACCAATTTAGCCGTGGCGCTTGTTGCCCGGTGTGAACAAACGCGCCATCCATCGCGCCGACAGCTTTCTCATGCCCAATTCTTCGTGTAGAATATGATGCGCCATTCCATCTGCGATGCCTACAGTCTTAGCTATCTCGCGAACCTTCAATCGGCGGTCTGCCAACACGAGATCGTGAATTTTTTTACATTTTCCTCCGTAGTAGCCGTTTTCAGGGCACCTGGGCGTGGGTTATCAAAAACCGACGTGCGGCCACGAACAAACTCGTTGAACCAGTTCTTGACATTCGTCATCGAAGCAGAAGAGTCACCATAAACAGCATCCAAGCGATCTTTGATTTCGCTGCGCGTTTTCCTTCCAAAAACAAGAATCGAATCACCGAACGATATTGCTCTTTTTCCATTTATGTAATACTGACTGACACGCTCGCTTCCAAAGGCTATCAAAACAAAACTAATGAAGGGAATTGACTGAAACTGTGACAGTAGGCTACTAAAATAATGTACTCCACGATGATAATACTCTTTCGTAATAGCAGCGCCATCGATTGACCCTCGTAGATTAGCTACAAAATCCTTCATCATATAAGAGTTGGAAGGTTTAGCGAAAGGAAAAGGCAAGAAAAGTCTACTTCATATGCTCAAGAATTGCCCTTTTAAGTAACTAATATGATATTCGATTCAGTTTCTTAAGTTTTATTTTACATTTTAGACTTTAGAGCCTATTGCTAGCTTTTCTTCTTTGTAGTGATGGCAACGTGTAATAGAAAAGTGCGATTAATCGATTAAACCGTTGCAGCCATCACTTAGCTTTTCTAATCAGATAGTTCCCTATCTAATAAAACATATTCTGTTCCTGTAGTAAAGCTTCTTTCAGATCTTGTCAAATTTTAATTAAAGACTTGGACTCTTTTGAACTGAAACCATAAAATCTAAATAAAGAAAATAAGGAAATCATTTTGACTAATAAAGACATTAAATATGTAATGGTTTTTTTTTTTTATATGAAATTGAAATAATTTGTATTTGTTTGTACATCAAACATTGAAATAAATTTCCTTATTTCCTTTTATTATAACAAATTTATGATTCTTTTGAAAAACTATCTTAATTTCTTTTAGTCTAGACAGCTTGCTCTCCAAAACTTTATAGTGTATGCCATTCCCTAACATCAATTCCATGGGTGGTGGTGAGTTAGGTGAGCCATGTACACACGAGTACAATACAAATATTGTAGCTCATAAACCACACTTTAACATTAACATTAGCAAACAACAAATAAACAAAAGAAAAAAACATGATACTCATAGTACAATAAAGGAAAATTGGTCATTGCGTGATTTATTTAATGTTTGGCGCTGCTGTGCCGCAAGATACATTTTTATTGCAAAATACTATTGCAGTAAAACTGATTTTGATTTTATTTTTTTCTATTTTATTTTATTCAAAGTTTTTTTTTTATCGCTTGTTCTCTGAGTAAAGCAAATAAATATAAGATTTCCGTTGCCATTCGCTGTTAATAGTTGCAAATTTTGCATACAAACAACAGCAAGCAACTGAATGAATGTTCCACGTTTTGGGGCCGCTGCCACTACCATCACCAACATCATCATCATCATCATCATCATCATCATCAATGCCCCCATTTGCCTTTTGCCATTTTCTAATTGCACAAACGCCCCAAGAAACGCCGCCAAAACCAAAACCAAAACCAAGAGCGGCAACAGCTTTGTCCACCAAATAAAAACACAGAAACAAATACAAAGAAGTGAAGGAGTCACTCTAGTAGTACAAGACCCAAAGACAATTGCATTGGAATTGCATTGCATGCGCTAATTTTGTAATTTGTGTGCAACTGTCAACGCGATTCAAAGCAAATCGAGGAGGAGCATCGAACTTTCACTTGAATGAGTTAACATTGTGTACCCACGACGACAACCAACAAACAACTGCCAAAAGTGCAATGGGAAATAGTAACACACTAAAAGATACATCCATTCATCCATCTAGCTATCTATCTATCTATTCATCCATTCAAAGAGACAACCATGCTTGTACCTATGTATGTAAGTAGTATCTACTAGATGCAAAACTACTATTAAACACATGTATGTTAATTTTTTGGTGGCACTAAGACTGAGAGGTACACAATATAGAGTTAGATCCACATGCAACAACATGCATCCCCGTCGCCGTTGGTATCTTTTTTTATTTTGAGAGCTAGCTGATTACCCACATTATGTGTTGAAAGTTTACTTTAGCCATTGTTGCCTGTATTACTTTTCTTGCTTGCTGCTGCTGCTGCTGCTGGTAGTTAGTTGTTTGCTTTTTGAAAGCAAAAACTTCCATAATGCAATTGCAGTTTGTCGAAATTGTATATAGTACAATATATATATATATATTATACATAATAGTATAAAAAACTTTAGTAAGTAATAGTAGTCAATGCAATTGCTGCATGTTGTTTGCTTATAATTCAAACACTTTACTTTGCATGTCTATTGGTTGTTCATTTTGCAGTTCGTTCATCGTTTATGTTGTCACTTTATGTTAAATTTGCAATCAATTGAGAAGTTGTAAAATTTTTATTAATTTACTGATTATTTTTTCTTACTAAGACATAGTACCATAATTTATAGAGAGATACAAACAATTCCTTTTCTAGTATCTATGAGACTTATTTTTTGGGAAATTTTCAAAGTTTTGAAACACTTTATTTCAAATGTAAAGAAAAATAATTTTTATTAGAGATGAATTTTTTTTTAGATTTTAATTCAAATTTGTATTCAATTGTAGGCAGACTTGGGGTCTGTTTAACCAAAGACTTACAAGTATTAAGAAGTAAATCTAGAAGGGAACTGCCTCTTCGGTAACCTCTTCAAAACCCTGGTTTTTCTTTCTCAATCTCTTCAGCAACAATCTTTTTGTTCAAGAGCTTGGATTAAATATTTTTTCGAAGACCTCAAAACTACTGAATTGTTAATTCAATAATTTAGTATTTGTATTTTAGAAAGAATATTTGAAAGATCTGTGAAAATACAAGACTCTCAGGATGACTCCTCGAGATGAATGTACGTACATTTTCATTAGAAAATGGAGGTCAACGAAACACAGTTCTATAGGAAATTTTCAAAGTTTTGAACCACTTTATCTCAACAACTGTGCAACTGATTTTGAAATACAAGAAAAATAGTCTTTGTTAAAGATTAATTTCTTTTTAGAACCCAAACTTTTTAGCCATTAGAGTTAAGTGGTCAGAATGGTATAGATTACCAATGAGATTGTAAGTAGAAGGAAGTAAATTATAGCATGGAACTGTCTCTTAGGTAGTCTCTCCAAAACCACGGTGTTTTATCTCCCTTTCTTCACCAATCTTGAATCTTTTTTCGAGGACTTGGAACAATATTTTTTTGAAGACCCAAAACATACTGAATTACTAACTCAATAATAAGTCAGCAGAACACAGTTTTATGGCTTATAAAATTTAGAGGTAGAATATCTTTCATTTGAAGGCATGACTCCATTCGCTTGTGGAATCAATTCTCATGTTAGTGTTACAAGAAAACCTCAGTGTGGCTTAGATCTCGGTGTGATATTATTGTACAATTACTTATCACTATTTGAAAAACAAGAACATCTTTTAGAGTTCATAATTAATGCGTCATATCCGCATAAAAAGTACTCGACTTAACAACCAAGCAACAACAAGAAAATAAAAAAAAATTTATTGCAATTTGAAACGCTTTGGCATTCAAACTAAACGCTTTCAAAGCCACACCTCACACACAAAAAACATTGGCTCAGCTTCAACTTCAACATCGGAGATGTCTGTTGTTTTGTATATTTAAAGGTCAACTTGATTTTTCTTTTTATTTTCGCTTTTTTTTTTTATCTATTTTTCTAACAATTAATTGTTACCTTTATTTAAGAGTTAACTTCAAGTTTTGAGGCGTCACCACCCACGGTGTTCATAATTGTTACTAATTTCAATTTAAACAAATCTTTACAGTTTATCTAACATTATGATTATCTCAAGTAGTAGATGCAATGAGATGTTGTTAATACGAGTATAACAAGATATTTAGTATAACGATAAACTCAAGGTTTTAGGCGTGTCACGAAGTTATTCAAAGGGGAAGTATAAAATCAAGTACAAGTCGAGTCTAAGAACAATACAGAATAATCACATATGATGTTAGTAATGATTGAACTATGGTATACGAGTACTTTCTAATCAGATAAATGATTTTTGTGCTTTGTGACCTACAGATGAAGGTACTATGTGTGAAAATGAAAAGAAGAAAATAAATCATATAAACCATGACGCAAAGGAACTTTTAAGAAATACTTATCTTTTCCTTTTGACAACTAGGGAACTTAAGAAAAATAATCACTATTATCAAAAAAAATCCTATATTCTCTCAGAACAAAAAAAAAATAGATCAAATTTCTTAAATCAAAGTGGGACCTTTGTTCTACCTATTGTATTTATTTCTAGAAATTAATGATATATTGCCGAAAAACAATTTAAGCAAAGTTGTTCTGGATCACGAAAAGATAACAAGAATATTCCAAGAACACCAAGACAATAAAGTAGAGTGATGGCATTATGAGAATAGCAAGCAACTGTACAAAATCAGGTCAAGAAAGAAGAAATTGGAAAATTTAGAGGAGAAGAGGCTGATAGATGCATGCCAAGTTGGTTTTCAATTTTCAACATAATATCTCATTAACTAAAGGGCTGCTTCAAAATTGTATTGACAATATGGTCATCATATGATCATCTCTCGTTTTAAGAGACTACTTTACTTTATTTAAACTTCATATCAAACTTTGAGAAAGGAATGAGAATCAAATTTTCAACTCCAAGAGTAATAAACCTTCAATCGAAAAACTTTTTTATATGTAAAAATTAAATTTTGCATAATTTGACACCTTTAGCTGATGGAAAACTTATTTCTTTTTAAAAACAAAGTTTATCCATTGGTTATAGATCTTAATGTTCTTAACCCTCTGATGAGTGAGAATGTCCCTGGGGACTTTTTTCATTTTCACACTGAAATTACTCATTGATGGAGCATGGGAAGTAAACCCGACCCCACATGTGTTCCAAGGAAATTTTATGTAGAACCGTTTAAAAAAAAGTTCAAGGCGATCTGATCAATAGTTCAGCTTTTATCGAGATTTAAAGGTGATTAGTTTTTTGGCTTGTTTTTGTTTTATTGTTTGAACACAAAGTTTTTTGAATTTACTCCATGGGAAGTATATCCGACCCCCACATGTACTCCAAGGAAATTTTATGTAGAACCATTTAAAAAAAGTTCAAGGTGATCCGACCAATAGTTCAGTTTTTATTGAGATTTAAGGGTGATTAGTATATTCGCTTATCTTTAATTGAAAATAAATGTCGTTTTCATACAAAATTCCATACAAAGAGGAGGAAAATCCCTGTGGGCCTTGTACCTCGTATAAGGGCAATGCGTGACTCACTAATCGGGGGATTTAATCTTCATACAAAACTTATAGGAAATCATATCTTTAAACCTACTCAAAGCTTCTACTAAACTATTTTAGAATGATAACTTTAATCTAGTAGACTTTAGTCATTTACTTTTACACGCCCTTAATGTAACTTCTAACTCAGAAATATTAGTGAAAGTATAACAAATTTTTGACAAGAACATTGGATTATTAGAATTACTCCATTTGCTTAACTAATTACAATGTAAGTCATAATTAGTAGTAAAGAAACAAGAATTGTGGTGATATCATCATATTAACCAAAAACCTTGTTTTTAGTGAGATTCTCATGTTCTACTTTTTTGTGATACAATTATGAAAAAAAAATTTACATAAAATATACATAAATTAGGTCGCTCATTTGTTTTGTAAAAATTTAATTTATTTTATTATTTTAAGCTCAGCAAGAGAGAGAGAGAGATTACAACAAAATCCATAAGCACACCACCAACTAAGTCAAGAAACTGTATTGCATTTTATTATTTTATATTAAATACAATATTTGAAAGGGAATTCAGCTTCGCTGCACATTTAAGACAAAGTCATGCGGGCGGGTGTCTATCTAAATGAAACAAATTATTAACAAGTTTTGCTCAATATGAGATGATGATAAGCCCCGACTGGATTACAAACTCTTTTAATAAAAGCCTTCAATGATATTTAGATTCTTAATGGGTTTATGGTATTTAGTTGTTTTTTTTTTTTTTTTTTCCATAAATTGGAGTGAATTGGACACAAGGTTCAAAGGCCCCGCTGTGCGTGCAAGAAACCTTAAACCACAATCACCTCACACACAATGACAAATCATCTAAAATTATGGAAGTGAGAAAAATGAAATGAAATGAAAAACCCACCATTTTGATGTCTTTCTACAATGCGATCAGACAAACTTATATTTTAGCGAATTACTCTTGCGTTGAAAGCACTTAACTAACTTTGAGTTGAGTTAAACTTTTCCTTAAACAAAAATTAGTAAAACAAAAAAAAAAAAATATTTTTACTTCAATTCCATTTCACGCTAAGCTGCGCATGCGTGTAACCAACTTTGGTAGTAGTACGAGTAGACATACACTTCTAAAAGAGACTTAGATATTGTGGATAGATAAATAAATAATAATAAAAATAAGAAACTTCAAGAGAGTCAGTCAGTCTTACATATGAATTTCGAAAAATGTAATAATTATTAACTCGTAATAAAGTTTTTCGAAATCGTAAGTTTGTTTGTTTGTTGTTTGTCTGCAAGACTACCGACTACCGACCGCTTCAAAAATGAGAGTGATACATAAAAGTCACGTCAAAACTTGGCAGTTGCTAATTATTATTGTCGCCATCGACATCATCAACCATCAACATGTCATTATGACGATGATCATCATCATCATCATCATTATCATTATTGACGCGTCTAGTTTTTAATTAACAAAATGATGTAATAATATTTCTTTATTTGATTTACTTTAGGCTTTAAGACTGACTGGTTTTGTCAGAGTAAATTTCAACCCCTTAAGGTTAAGATTGTGATATATCACAGTGATAAATTGTTATAGCATTCATCAGACAGATACACAATTATTGCATTTAAATACAAGTAAGTTCTGGTTTTATAAGATGTTTTGTCTATAACAAAAATTTAACTCTAAGACCTTCAAGATTTTTATAAAACATTTTAGATAACAAATCTCTTTGTTTTGTTGAATCATTTGTTCATAATTAAATTATATAAACAAGATATGTATGTATGTATTAACTAAAATTAAGCTGGCTGTCTTCATTTTCAATTCATTATTTCCTTTAATTTAAACTCTAAACTTTTTTTTTTTATTTGTCATAGAACATGAACATGATGACGCCGCACTCTGTTTTGTAGCTAATTTTAAAAGTAAACTTCCCGATTCCATGCCAAATGCAATTCCTCATTCTGAAAAGGGCATTGCTTTCGCTACAATTTTGTTATTTTTAACTTGAACATTTCTATTTCTAGATACTCTTATATGCGGGCAAAAAACTAAGTAAAAACTAGAAGATGAAGTTGGGTAGAAAAATATTACAAATGAGAAATGCACCTGCAACGAAATGTGGTTGGCAGGTCCATGTCCATGTGTGGCCAACGAAGCGTCTCCAGTTAAGCCAAAAAAAAATAAATAGAGAATCATAAACTAACAACTCAACTCAACTCACAAATTGCATACATATGTATATATTGTACGTATTCATCATTAGTGGCCCATGACAAGCATAAAATGTGCATGGATTTCCATCTACTGGCAAAAATAAAAAAATATTGAAAGAAATAGGGAAAACCACAAACAACAAACAAAAAAATATCACTCTCTGGTTTGATCAGGTCTCGTCTGGTCTGGTCTGGTATAGTGTGATGGATTCATTTCGTAAACGAAATGGTAAGACAAAATATTATACCAAAATCAGGGAAAGGCACAGAGTGGAAAATGAGTAACAAACCATGCGAAAAACCTTTGGCAGTGACCGACCTCGGCGTCATCAACACAATCACTATCATCATCATGATCATCATCATCACCATCACTGTCATCCACTAAAATAAAAACAAAATGGAACATTCAATTCAGTTCCAACGAAAGTTAAATACCTTATAACTACAATACTCAGTACATCCTAACATAAGAACTTATTTATCTACCCTAGATTTGCATGGGAACAGTTCAAATAATCCCAAATCTTGGTTATGTTTCTGTTAACATTTAAGGTCATATATCCGTAAAGATTATATAGAGTTTAGTTTTTGGAGTTCCGGACCCAAAGGAACTCTATTGCAGAGACTTCATTCCGTCCGTCCGCCCTCGGGTCATATCTCATAAACCACGATAGCTAGAGAGTTGAAATTTTCGCAGAATGTTGTTGTTCTATCCGGGCAAATAAACAAATAATAAAACTTAAATATTTTCAAAAACTTAAAGGGGTCCCCATACAAGAAACATTTTGGTTTGTATGGCAGCTATACGATCAAGTAATCCCACGATCTTGAAATTGGGTGGTTGGTGACTATACATTAGAAACTTATATTGTCGAAATTTCCGTTTGATCGGATTACTAGGGAGGGTACCTCCCATACAAACCCCCATTACAATTCAGGTTCTTATTAGAAAAACTTTTTTCTTATTTGTTCTATCGAACTGAAATTTAGACACTAAAAGTTCTTGACAAAGACACTATATATCTCTTGGAATCAACCAAATTGGCCAACTAGGAGGAGTACTTCCCATACAAACCCATGGTGGGTTTTTATAGAAAATTTTTTTGTTTTTTAGACGGATTTTTTGGAATCAGTCAAATCAAACCCCAATCTAGTACGGAACCCTCCGTGTATGAGTCTGACTTGCACCTGGCCCATTTTTTTAAGTTTAGAAAATCTATTAGAAATGCCTCAACCAAGTTTCTACTCAATAGCTCAAAAACTTATACTTATACTTCATGATAGTACCAACTTTCAAACGACAAATATCAAAACGTTAGGACATTCTGACAATCAGTTTCTAAGTAACAGTGGTTTTAACAATCTAATTTGTAAGGTCTTCCAAAATCCTAAGCGTTACAAACATTATGCTTCTTTGATATAAACCAATTAAACTATATGGAAACATAAAACATTGGACCAAGTTGCATCCGCTTCTATGTATTATGTTTTTCTGCTTATTTTGTGTGTCTGTGATATAATAATAAAGGAAAACAGAAACAACAACAGTAGTTGTAGTAGTAGTAATAGTAGTAGTAGTAGTAATAGTAAAAAGGGAAAAACGTGCGACTGACATTGGTTCCATTCGTTGATTTTGCTATATTGCAAATATAACTTCATGTTTTTACTGTTGATGTTGACGTCTTTTACTACTCCCCCAACTTTAGATCGAGTGAAATGATTTAAACAGGCGTTCTTTCAGGTGTGTCAGAGTCAACCAGAAGAAAGAAACTCTTTCTTACTTCATTCATTATAACAACATTAAGAAATTGTAATTCATTTTTAGAGGCCACTCCGGGTTGAAGCTATTGACCTTTTTTGTCAGAGAATGACTCAATCTTTCATGGTAGGAAATGAATTAAGGTAGACAGAGAGAAACCGTCCGACAATCAAACACAATGCAGTTCACTGGCCGCTGCATGATGAATATTTTACCCTAAGCTCATCATCCAATGAATTAGCATTCCTTGTTAAAAGTCTTTCTTTCTCGCTCTTGTTGATTATGAATGCCGTGAGCTTAGTGTAAGATTAAATAAAATAACTTACAAGCAAAAATCCTTCCTTCTTAGACCTTGATTCTTCTGCTACTAAGCCCATAAACTAAGCTTGGCCATTTACAAAATGAAAACTCTTCCTATGATTTCCTTTTAGTTAAATCAAAATCCTACTACTCGTACTAACTACAAGATACATTTTTTTGTTTTTTCGTAATGAAAGAAGAACTTGCCTTACATATCATGTTAAGTCTACCTAAGTGGATCTATCACTCTTTAAGTCTGGTCTGCACTGTGTGCATGTATGCGTTCAAGGCCGTTTTTATGAAAGCCATAAAAACTTATTTCATGGTTTACTGCATTTTATGCATCTACATCTTTATAGATACATACATATATAGTAGATACATGCACACCCCGTTGATATTGTATGTATATAGTAAGTGTATCTATCTCTAAGATACTTTAATATCTAATATACAAAAAGTAAAGTGAATGCGATGAACACGCAGATGGTTAAATTTACTCTCAACATTAACTTTTGCTTATGTTCAACATCACCATCATCATCATTATAATTAACATCATCATCAACAACTTCATTATCATCATATAAAAGTTTAATTTTACTCATATTAAGCATAAGCCTAGCAGCAAATAATTGGCTTTTCGCTTTTTATAGCCACAACAGTGTTAATTCTATCTACATATCTATCCATCTAAAGCTATCAATGTGTACATAAATGCTTTTTTAATATCTTTTTATCTAAATACAATACTTGTATGTAGTAGTTAAAAAAATATATATATAACCAGAAACTAAATATCTTTAAATTGTAGTTTGCCCGTGGCGTAAATTCGCTGACGAGACGCATAGAACAAGAACCTGACCGAAAAGAAATTAGAATTATGACTACCAATTTTATTGTTTAGAATACAAAAGATAAAAATGCTATTAAAATAAGACAAAAAAAAAAAAAGGTTAACTTCAGCTAAGCCGAAGTAGTTTTACTCTTCACGTAAACCTAGAAAAAGTTTATGCCTATAGTTCAGAAAGATTTCATTATTGATTTGACAGCATTTCAACATTGAAACCGAAATATTTATATGGTATGGTTATGCAATCCTACTGGGCCATCAAAGGTGTACCGTTCACTGGGGTCGTTAACGAACCTAACATCCTGGGACACAGCCCATTCGGCCAGCACTTCACCCCATATGCGGTTCGCACAACCGGACTCATGTCCAGGTATTTTACTGAACCACAACGGGGATGGTTCATTCAATAGCAAGGATGATAGAGTCGCTACTCGCCAATAGTAGCACCTCATCCATGTACGTAATATACGGCTCCAGACTCCCACTATACCTGAAATATTATACATACGCACAACAAAAATCCTACCGAAAGATCCACAAACACTCACCTAGGTCTTGAAATTTGCAATGTTAGTGAGTATTGGAGCAGAGAATTATACTTTCCAAATTTCAGTTCGATAATGGAAAAAACAAAGAAGTTTTTCTCATAAGAACATGAATTAGAATTTGTGTTTGTATGGGAGGTTACCCGCCTTAGTAATCCGATTCGGATGATTCCGATAAAATATATAATCTCTGATGAGAAAAAAACTTTACCTCAAAGTCTGGGGGACTCTTATGGATACACACAGACGGTCATGGCTTAATCAACTCATTTCATCGAGCTGAGCAAGAATACCTATATGTATACACTTTGTGCGGTCTCTGATATTTCCTTCTGTCTGTTACAAACTTCGTGACAAACTGCTTGAAGAGTATAACAATAAAATTAGAGATTCTGCCATAAAATATAATAACAGACAAAAAAATAAAAAAAAAAAGTGTTGTTCCATTAAGGAAAAGCAGCAGCTCATCTCTATGACTAAAACTCATGAAAAACTGTAATTGACTATAAAAAAAAATTACTGGGATTCTTTAATAAAACTGTGCTTTTAGTAAAAATAAAAGATTTCAAGAATATAGAAACTTCTAATAAGCAAAAAAAGGAAAATGTGGCGGCTCATCTCTATGGACAAAAATCATGAATTGCCCTTAAAGATTTATGACTTTACTATTTCATTTTCTTTTATTTTCAGAGAAATTTCTATATTTTGTGCCCCGAAAACTTCAGTAAACATTGCAAGGTTTCAACTTGCATGAGCCTTGGCCGAAATTCAGATTTTGTGGTCACTAAACTTGGAGTAAATAATTTTCAAGTTAGTAAATAGTTTCGATTTGCTTATAAACTGATTAATTTGAATCAGCATATTTCATTTCCTAATGTTGCCCAAACGAAAACAAGGCTTTGCCAGTACAAATTCTTTATGAATGTAAGAGATTGAATTGCTTCATTTTAGAGGCTTTCACAATCCCGGATATTCAGATATTGAACAACAATTCTAGCCAAGACCAATGTCAATAATAAATATTTTTATATAGAGTGACCATCCATAATTTATGTCAGTTCGAATTATTTTAAATTGTAAAGTATTTGTTCTCCCTTAAGATTATCTCTAATTACTACCAACGATCTTATAGAGAGTTTGTTCTTAAAAAAACTGAAAAAGGATTAACTCATTTAAGATTTATGTATTTCTTTATCTGCAAATAAAATTTTATAGTATTTCTTCCTTCTTTATTTTTTTATTTCATTCATTTTTATTGATCGAATTCGCCTTTATTTGTTTGTAATTATGTATTGTATTTGCAAACTTCATACAATAAATTTTAAGAAAAAATCGACTGAATATACAAAACCGATAAATCTAATTTGAAAGCTGATCTAATAATGTTAATGGCCCGTTGTTGATGTTGATGTTGCTGTGTGGCACACGAATCAGTAGATACACAATTGTATCTGACCTTCAGAAAATATTTACTTTCAATTTCAATCATTAATTTTACTATTATTATTATGATTATTATTAGCATGAAGAGGGAAAAAAATAACAATAAATTTCTTAAACAAAAGCAAAAAAAATATGGAAAAGTATCAATTTCTTTTGATTTTTGCAAAAAAAAAAAACAAAAACAGCTTTGAATTGAAATGGCAAAAACGCCTACAGTCTCACACACAGTTAATACAGATAATATAGGAAAAGATACAATATCTATCTATCTAAGTACAAATGATCTCAACAAAAAGGGTGAATGCTATAATGCCCAACAGAAAAACAATAACAGAAAAAAAATAATCATTAAATTCATTCATTCAACCGCAACTTTTTGTTAAAGTATCTTTTGGCTTTTTGTTTCAGTGAAGCACTACTACTATAAAATATAGATAGAAAAAATACAACAATACGAATGAATGACCAATTACTATGTCATTGGGTTCGTTTGTATATAGATACTATAACATAAGCTCGACTTTGAGTTAACTTTAATGGCGTGAAATTTAGTTATCTGGAACCATGGCTAAAGTGTAATTGGTAACAAGTCACCAGAGACTAAATGACATAAAAAATCAAAAACATAAAATAAAAATCTACTATACTAGATTGCAGGTTTATCTTTTGTTATTGTGTGAGCAGCGTGAATTGTTTATGTCTGATTTATTAGTATTTCTTTTGTTGTTGTTTTACACACCTTAAAATTGTAAAATTTATGTAGATGAAAATGAAATAAAATCAAATAGAAATTTTTTTTAATGTAATTCAACTTTTACGCCTTTCAAAAGTCAACTAACCAACCAACCACCAACTAAACTCATGTGTTTTTTTGTATTACCATTTCAACTGAAACTAAACAAATGAGTGAGTTCTGTATTCATTTTTGTATGCAGAAATATTGTACTGAAATGTTGTTATTTAAATTTTATTTAAATGATTATGGAATTAAATAAGAATTTATTTTTATATATTTTCAAAAGGGACAAAGTAGACACCAGTAATCCAGTAAAATATTATGAGCTTATGAAGATGATTTTTGGGAACACAGTGTTTGGACTTCTCTGTAACGAAGACTACTCTATAGCTAAGTCATTGGAAACAATCAATCACTTCTCTACAATAGACCCACTTGAGAAAACAGTATATTCTTTTAGAGACTCTTCTCATGAAATTCAGCTTACAAAGAACTAAATATTCTGAAACTAATCAAATGAGTAGTAGTTCTAGATTCATTGGAATATGCAGAGTTCTGATGAAATTGCTAGAATTATATTACTTAGAATATGAATTATGATTTTATTTATAGAAATACTACTACAATAGAATATTTATTTGAAATAAGTACAATAGTTTCTTAGTGATGAAGAAAACACGTAATCCAGAATAACTTTGAGCAAATTAGCAACTTAAAGCACGTAATAATAATTTTATTTCTAAAATTGCAGGAAATTTATAGAGAATGAAAGAATAAAATATGTTCAAAGCTTCTTTTTATTTCATTCTTTAATAATTTATACTATTTATTTATTTATTTTTTTTCTGTCATATTTCTAAAACTAATAAAAGAAATTGACTAATCATCACTAAACATGGGTCCGTGATCCTAAAAAATAAGGAGGATTTGTATATAAAAGGTTAAATTCATTGACATAGGCCATCATACATATGTGTGCCAACATATTTAATAGAAATGAAGTCAAAATAATATAAATATTCCATCAGGGACATTTTTTGTATACAAAAGTTCATAAATAAAGAACAATGACGAAGAGAAATTCGTATTAACATCATATTTATTTTATATCATTTCAAGTCAAAACAAATCTATGAATGAATATTGCAAGACCTTTGAAAATTTGCTTAATTGATCGTAGATTACCAAAATAATTTTAAAAATAAATTGAAACTATATCTTTATGGTTCTATAGATGTTTAAAGTTTTGAACAGTTGTCATTCATCACTTCATTTGAATCTTGTTCGTGTGTTTAAATTCTAAGAAAGTTCCCAACAATGAGAGAAGTTTTTTGTTGGATTATAGAAATGACATAAATATGGTTAAAGCCATGTTGATAAGAAAGAAACGCTTAGATTAATGAAACGACAACAGAAACAAGTTGAGTAAACAATTAGGGTAGGTCATGTTCTACTCAATTTTGTCTCAAAAAATTATGACGATTCGGTGATGATGTTAACCTTTTCCAGAATGGTATCTGATAACACAAGCATCCCTGACAATCAGGCACTAGACGGAGACACCATCACCTTCAAGGGCGAATCGGAATACATTGTCATTGCCAACAGTTGCTAAGGTCTTAGATAGACATGGCTTATCAATGCGTAATGATGCTGCTGTTGCTTCCGCGGTTTTGGCAGACATCGGCTTGGTTTATACCGAAGATATAAATCTATTTATAAAAACACGGAGAGATGATTCTAAAGCCCGGACAGAAGCTTCTAAAAATATTGGAGGTGTTGCTATAAAAAGCATTTACTTTGATGGACGAAGAGACGATGAAATAACGCAGAGAAGTTTCAGAAGACGGGACTGCAACTCCTTCGTCATTTATTCTTGGTTGTACTCCTGGGCATTCAGAATATTCTGGACCCATTGTAAAGCAACTGGTAATTTTTCTGATGTTAACAAATTTTTAAACATGGAAAGCTAGTATTGTCCCTTCAATTTAGAATTAATATTTAATGATGGCTTTGCGACATGATACTCGTATCACTGAGATAAGTAAATCAACTAGATTCTACAAAGCGATCAACTGACTTAATTCTCTAGTGCCGTAATGTCTTTTCTTTCCTGACCTTGAGACATGATGTCATTGATCTTAATTAATATAGACACAAATATGGATTAGCTTGGAATAATCAATTCTGCTGATAGCTTAATTCTGTAGTTCTGTTTTTAAATTTATGTATCATATCTTCATAACTAATTTAAGGAATCACATGTTTGAAAAGAGCAATCTTGAAAAGGATAATTCATTCATTAGTTGTCGTTTAGAGAATGTTAATACTCAATTACCAAAATGCTAAACTCCTTAAAATAAGTCCACAAAACCTTTGAGATATACAACAATATCACTGATGCTTAGTAAATATAGCGAAAAACTATGTATCAAATTTGTTTAGTTTCTTGATCTACTAACTTAATTCTCTAATTTCATAACTTTTTTTCATTTTTTTTATTGAAGAAAATTTCGTAATTCGTTTAACGTGATTGCCGCCTGTGATTGCTTCATTTATTGTTGCTGCTTTTTTCTTCACCCAAATTTATTACCGAAACTATTTGAATACGATTTTCTATATTCAAAAAAAAAAAAATTAAATTAAAAAAAACAATTTTATTGTGTTGCCATGTGGCAGCAGGCAAATGAAAAAGGCCACAACAGACTTTTAAACTTTACTTAAGTCAAATATTTTTACTAGTACAAGTACAAGTAGAAGTAGAAGTTGCTTTTTCAACTTTGCAATTCGATTCGATTCGATTTGGTTTACTTTAGTTTGGATCGGTTTGGATCGTTTTAAACTTAAGTTTGAGCTACTCTAAGCAAAACTAAGTCGTGTCGAGTGTCAGGTTGGCGCTCCTTTTGCTATTTTAACAAAACTTTACCATTATTATATTGTCTAAGACTATTTTTTCCGCTATTTTTCTTTTTTTACACCTTCACAAGATTGCAACAACTTAGTTGAAGGAAAAAAAAAACAGAAAAAATCTTGAAAAAATAATCTTGAACAGGTTCTTTTGTTGTTTGTGGCTACACAAAAAGGTCGTTGTAGTATAAAGTAGAAGTATGGACAGACAGACTTGTTATGAAGGCGAATCTAACAAACAAATCTATTCAGTGAGACAAGAAAAAAAAAACTGAATAGAAAAAAAAAATGTGAAAGGTTTCTTGGTTAAGATAAAATTCTTTTGAAAATTATTTTTTAATAAATTTAAGTCAAGTCAAATTCTTTATTGTTGTTGTTATTAGTGTTGGTTCTTTTTAATTAAAAGTTGCCGACACTAGCCAGCACAGCATGATTGAGTAATTAATCTTTAAGAAGTTTTACAAAAAATTTTCTCTATTTCATGACACAATATTTTTTTGTTTTATTTTGCAATTAACAAAAATTACGTAAAATCAGAAAAATCACAAAAACTTAATATATTTAATTGCATTAAAAACAAGAAAATGACAAAGTATATAAATGATGTGATGTACTAAAAAAGATGGATAAACAAAAAAATTGTATCTAACAACAGTCAACAATCATCACGCATCATAAGCCGCCAACCGAAGATTGGTCAAGAGCAATAAATACGTTTTAAATCCATGTGGTTTACTTACTTGCTTACTGCTCACCGACTTACTTATAATCATCATCATCATCATCATCATCATGTCTATGAAATCGAAAAACTTGTCTACACACACACACCATCAGACAATAATGAGGCAACTCTAAATGATGGATAAATAGAAGATTGAATGACTACGACGAGGGGCAAGAAGACAAAGCAAGTAGTAAATACTTGTCACAGTTCAAGTAAAATAATAATAATGTTGAAAAAATTAAAAAAACCAGCATTGCAATTCGTGAGTTGAATATCAGGTTAACTAGATTCGTGAAGAAGAAAAAGAAGTGTAAATATTTAGTACTTAGTCGTTCGTATAAAAGAGAAGCGAGTGCAGTGAATTGAATTGATGTAAAAAGATAGATAAAAATTATTTTTAAATAAAGAAATATAAAATATAAATCTAAAAACAAAACATAACCACGAACAACACAAACGGATATGAATCGAATGAATAAATGAATGAATGACATGGTTAGCGCCTCCAACGCAGGTGTGGATGTGTTCATTTTGTGGTAAAAATTTTTGAAAATGAAGAAAAATTATTTGAAAAAAAAAAAAAAAAAATACCCAAAAAGTAGCAAAGATTTTCTTGTCTGCTTTTTGTAAATTACATTAATAAAAATAACTATTTTAATGATATTTGAATTTTACAGATCTACCTACATTCAGGTATTCATTCATCTATCAGAGAGTTCATTTAGTTTTGGAACAATTATGCTGATGGTTATATTGTATCTTGGTATTTAGTAGTTAGTAAGTAGTTACTCCCCTCATGTGTTCATCAGAGATGCTGCCTTTAATGCTGATCGAGTGCAATTATAAACTTGATTTGAGCAATTATGCCTACGGCGCACAGTGGGTTTAAATTATAATAATTAATTTCTTAAAATTCACGATTTAAATTTGTATTTTTAACAAAGCAATCCGTTGATTGGAAATTGGAAAACATTATAATAATGAAAATTGTAAAGCTGTTCATCTAAGATTTATTATTTAAGGTTGAAGAATACAATATATTGTATATTGTATGTAATTTATGATCTCATTTGTTCAATAGATTTTTGAACAACATTTTTGTTTTTGTTATTAAAACTCAAGGACTTGTGTTCTTTAAGCCAATTTCAAGATTTGTATTATGTGGATAGATAATATTGTATATAGACCTTTTTTATGATATTTTGTGTTTGAATTGCCATTTTTAGGATTTCGTACTCAAAAGGTAACAATGGGAACCTTATTAATAAGGCTGCACTTTCCGTCTATCGTTCCTCGAGCTCTATCTCATGAAGCGTAATAGGTAGAAAGTTAAAATTTTCACAGATTATATTGTTCTATCGAGGCTGCAGCATCAAATACTAAAACTTAAATAAAAGTAAAAATTTGAAGGGGTTCCCATACAAGAAACGTATGTGTTTGTATGGGAGCTATGCGATCCAGCAAACCTAGGGTCTTGAAATTTACATGGTTGAAGGAAATGAATTAGAAACTTATAGTCTCCAAATATCAGTTCAATCAGATCACTAGGGTTCTTATAAGAAAAACTTTTATTTCGGATTATCGAACTGAAATTTGAACACTAAGTTTTTTATATAAGCGCTGCCCAATCCGACGACTAGCGGAGTACTTCCCATCTTCTTTCCATTCCATTTGGTACGGAACCTGCCGTGAACGAGTCTGACTCGCACTTGGCCGATTTTTAATATTTCTTTTGTAAAAACAGTAAGTTAATTAGTATGTACAAAGTTCTTTTCAGCTACTGAAATGTGTATCCAATTCCGAATTCAAGGTATTCAGTTCTATCACTTCGAGAAAAGTCGGAATGTAGCAGAATTATATCAAGATCTCACCACACTTGTTGGAGGTAGAACAAACAGCTAAAGTCAAGTTGAAAAATAGTTTAAGAATTGGACATCAGGTGATATAAATATTGACGATGACGATGGAAGAGGTCTATCATAAAATTTTAACGTTAGGACACTTTTAGTTGCTGTAATGTTCATTTCTCCTAAATCCTTGACGAAGGGAAGAGCGGAACATAATACACTTCGTCACTGCGGTCTTGAGTGGGCCTATTGTGACTTAGTTATGAAGAAGAAAAGTGAAATGTAGGGTCCTTAGAATATAGTAAAATACAGTAAAATATAAAACTTAGTTGTACCGAATGTGTTCGAATGTCAACCGATTTAACCGATAAATTTAAGTCTCATCACAAACTTTTTTTTCGGATTAAACATATAGAAGTTTTATAATAAAATAATGGTATTAACATTATAATTATTGTAATTTTACATGAAATCTTGTGGCCCATCTAAGGCTGTTTAGAATAAGATTTTAGTGTTTTATGGAAATAAAGAAATATTGATGATCTAAAGAACTTTCGCTATATATTCATTCTAAAAGTCTGGGCATGAAGATATAGTACACATTTCATGAAAACAACGAAACAAATTCTTTGAAAGGTCACAAATCACTCGTATATAAAATTGAAGAAAATTAATTTTAATCAATTAAACCACTGTACCGCAGCCGCAACATTTGCTTGACTTGCCTCATTGAAAGAGTCAGATAACCCGCCACATGCGCATCACAAGTGCAAAGTTTAGCGCAATTGTGGTCAACAACAAAGAAATATTTGAAGGCCCCTTTGGCGGACAACACATTACCAAGTGCCGAAAGCGTGCCTCAATTATTTATTTTCATTGTAATGTTTTTTTTATTATTTTAATAATTTTTTTCATTTTTTCTGTCTGTCTATCTTTCTTTATTAAAGTGACTGTCTGCCACTTTGACATTTCCACTCGACAGAAGACTGAAGAAAATCCAAGTATGAAAACAACACACTTCAGCAAGTGCATCTTACTCATTCATACTTTCTTGTACGTTAAAATGTCATGATTCAAAAATACTTCAGGAAAGAAAAAATAATTTTTTATTTACTATAAATAGATTTTTTATCGTCGTTTTTCTTCACTTCATTTAATTCCATGAATTCAAAAAAGGAAATTTTCATTCAGGTAAAAGTCGTTTTAGATTTATGTGTATTTAAATCAGTTTAAAAACTGAGACCACGGCGAACTTATGACTGGCGACTGGCAACTGGCAACTACCGACCATGTTAGAGTTCAAGACTTAAGTTTTCAATGCATAAATATTCATACTTTTGGATTAAAATGACCTCAACCTTTTTTTACATTATTTTACTTTATATTATATTATATTTTTTTTTTTCTTTTATTTTTTGTTATTTGACTTTGTATTAGCACAAAACCAACATCACAAAAAAAAAGCATAGTAAAGAAAAAGCGTTGAAAGTTGTAACTTTTTTGTTGATGTTTTTAAGCAGATTAAGATTTTTTTTTGTTTTGATTTTTGTGTTTTAAATTTTTTTTTATTTTTTTGTTTTTTTTTTAAGATTTGAGATAGTTTTACTTTCTTTTCGATTAATTTGTGGTGGTGCATAATGTGGGTGAAGAAGTATAAAAAAAAAAAAATTAATACATATATGGATCAGGGATACAAAAAAATATTAAAAGTGAATTTGTTTTTTTTTTTTTTTTTTGATGGAGAATATTTATTACTAAATTCACTTTCTTTGGATATACGAGATTAGTTCAAAAAGTAACCGAGATAAAAAAGAAAATATTGTCCAACAAAGTTAAGTTACCATTTCTAATGAAATTCTATAGTTTGGAAACCCTATTTGAAGCGCTTCTCAAAAAGTTTATCAATCGTCTTTCATTGTTCATATGTCAGGCTTAATCTGATCTCTAAGGAATCAATACAAAGTTTAACTCATCATTTGAGAAAGAGTACTAAGAATGTCCGCTTTCTCGTCAGATTAGATTAGACTACAAAGGCGGTTCTGTTCAACTCGTCACTGCAGCCACGAAGGAGCTTATTGTGTCTACCCTCATAGTTACAACTAATCCAAGATTCTGGTACTCATCAAGAATTCCAACACCAATATTAGTTTTAGAGCCTTCCGTATACCACATATGGGAGTCTCAGATGGGGATCAGTCTTCAAATTTTTATTGGAAGTTCAATTTAGTCGGACAGATGTCGCTTAGGAAGAAGTTGTATGGCGTCATCCAGAGTCGCTCAGACTCCTCATGTGCGAGTGAGACAGATACGCCAGAAACCAGCGTCAGGTAGCGCTGAGGTAGGTTGCTACAGTTGGTTTTGCTCAGATTAAGATCATCCCTGAATTGAGATTGTAGGTAACATTCCTCGTCAAAGAACCCACATTTGCACTAGAAATTATTCTGATGGGTCATGTCATGAATGTCCTGATAAGGCACATAGAAAATTCTTGGATTCAATGTATATCCAAGGATTATAAGAACAATGAAGACAGCTTAATAATGTCTATCAATTGTAACAATGGAATTATTTGCTATCTTTCCTACTTCTGTGACTACCCTCGCTTGTAATATCATACGATAGTATGAAGTCTTGTAATTTTTTGTATTGTAAGCTTTTTCTATGATCAAAAACCTACTGAAAACAAAAAAATGCTACTCTTCATTCTTTCACTTTTCTTAATAAAACTTGCATGACACTAAAGCGTGTCTGACATTTAAATGCAACAACAAAATCTGAAAGATTTACAAAAAAATATACTAAACGACTACAATAAATGAAAGAAGTAACAAAAGACCTTCAAGAAAACAAGACAGCAAAGGAAATTTTTTCCATACATGTATTTTTTAAGGTCAACTTCAATCTTCAAACTTCAACTCACACTTTCAATGCTCTTCCACCTAATAAAAAAAAAACAGAAAATGTTAATAAAAACAAAACAATATGATGGAAAAATAATGGAAATATATGACCAAAAAACACTTTAAGATCGTCTTAAAAATTTTATAGTATAAAATGCTCTCAGGTTCAGTATGTACTTAGTAAAAGTATAGTAGAAGTACAATATAAGTATTGCAAAGACAGCAGAAGCAGTTGCTGATGATGATGATGATGATGATAATGATAATGATGATGGAAAATCAACAATAAGAAAGGCATAAGATATATGACTCAAAATATGTGCAAACAGCATACAAAATTTTTTTTTTAGCAATTTTGTCAGTTGTTGGATCTTAGGTCGTCTGACTGACTGCTGACTGACTTCTACAGACATCATCCATACATCAATGAAACGCCTCAAACTTGACTTGTTGCCGAGCTTCAAAAGTTGACTTACAAAAAAACACAAAAAACACAAAAAATTGCAAGCTCAACACATAACGACAAACAACAAAATCTCATCAGAAGGCGAAAGTTAATTTAAGGTCTTCTTTCTTTTCTTTTGATTGCTTTATTGTTAAAGTTAAGTTGAAGAAATTATTGGTGTTGCTGGTGTTGCTGCTGATGTTGTTATTAAAGTTGTTAGTGCCACTGTTGTTATTATTATTGAAGCTGATGATGTTTTTTGCAACAGACACCAACACAGATAACAATAAGACTAAAATTTCATGTTTGAAAAGAATGTACTTTACAATAATGTTGCTAAGCACCCAATATTTTTTATGTTTAACAAGTAGCAAAATATTGTTAAGCACCAGCAACAACAAATTTCCATAAATCATTTCCGTTAATAATTTCTAATTTTCACTTTTGTTGTTGTAGTTGTTATTGCTTTCCTTGTATTTATTATTATCGTATTATTTCTTTACAATTTTTCTATATAAAAAAAATTTTCAAAATTCGTCATCAATAAAGTGAGTGAAATGTTGTTGGATTTCTTTGATTTCATTTGATTCTTGTTTAGTAATAAATTAATTTCGTATGCAAATCGTTATTTGTTCAAGACAAAAGAAAATGAAATGGAAGAATATAAAGAAAGAAGTTTAAAGAAAGAAAAAAAGAAAGACATAAACTTACCATTTCTTTTCTCAAAGTTGCTATTTGAGCATCTAAAGTGCTTCCTGTCAAAGCGGATGATGTTCCCGTGCCTGCGATTTCATCTGTTACTGGTGATATTTTTGTTGTTGGTGTTGCTAATGATGTTGTTGCTGGTGATGTTGTTGTTGTTGTTGTTGTTGTGGTTGGTGACTTCATTGCTGTTATTATATATGAATTAATTGTAATTAATTTGTTTATAAATTTTTTAATTTCATTTATCTTACCATTTGTTATTGTTGATTTTCTATCATTTTCCTCAGAATTTTTATTGTTATTATCACTATCTTTTTGGTATTCATGTTTTAATAGATTTTTGAGATTATTATTATCATTATTATTACTGTTATTGTTGTTGTTGTTGTTTTCAGTATTTAAAGCATCCACATCACTTATAAGGCCAGAATCGGAACCAAGCATTTTGTTAATGCCACTAAGAGACTTTGGTAAAGGTGGCAAACCGGTGATAGACATTACTCTGTAAAGACAAAGAGATATAATTTATTCATATTGATTTATAAAATCTATTCATATATGTATGTTTAAATAGGAAATCCAACCTGTGTTTCAATTTGAAATCATCTCTATTAAGATTTGTAGAAGCACTTTTTGATTTTATCACAACACTATTATCACTATCATTTGTATCAGTACTGTAACTGCTGCTATTTGCTGTCACACATTCTTCTTCATCTTCAAAATCATCATCATCAACATCATTATCATCTTCGTATTCACTAATTGTTTCTTCATTATGATGTTTATGATCTTTATCATCATCACTGTTACAATGAAAATCACCAGCCTGAAATCTTTGATACCATTTTGCTATAAACTCAGGATTTGGTGCACATTCTATACCAAAAGCACTACGACATTCTTCTAGTATCTGTGCTGGATACAAACGTCTACGAAAACCAAAGAGTATACATTGTTGTAACTCTTTTTGTGTGGGTGCTGGCAAAGACTTATTAGCAGCCATACTTCTTCTTGTTACAGGTTGTGTGTTCACAGTTAAAGGTCACTTGCTAAACATGCTGAAAATATCACACAATCGATACAAAATAGAGAGATACTATATAGAGAAAAAAAAAATACAAAACTAGTGATTTAAACTGTACTTTAAAAAAAAAAAAAAAGAAAACAAAGCTAATGTCAAATTTCATTAGAACAGCAGCAGCATGAAATGAAAGCAGTCAGTATGGTGGCGACAGACGACAAACTAGCGACTAGCGACCAGAGACCAGAGACAAATCAAGCTCTCCATGTCATCATCATCATGCCTGTTAGTATACTCGTAGTAACTTAGACAGCATTTCTCACGCATGAGGATCTAAACTAAGTACTAACTGGAAACAGACGCGACAACTTTTGTCGACAGTTTCTAATCTTTTTTCCACTTTATTTTTTGCTTTGTGTTTTCAGTATTCTTCATTGCAATTCTGCAATGTTGCACGCTGCTAGCATAATTCAACAGATAAGCTGACAGCAATGACATTTCAATCTTTGTTATTAGCACACATCGGGGTACAAAAACAACAACATGCGAGTAACTTTAAACAAGCGCAACAACGAAGGCCAACAGCCAACAGAAAAAAAAAAAATAAAGCAAACCTACCAAGTCACATATGTATGAAAATGTTGTCTGAATGTCTGGCTAACCCCACTGTACTCTGTACTCTTTACCTACCTGTCTATCTATGTGTATATCAGCGATTCTTAAATTTACATAGCCCGAGGATCCTCATTTTCGTTTTGCACAAAATTTCAATACTAAGCTCTTAAGTAAATTTCATATTAATAATGTTTCAGGAACCCCGGGTAATGAGACTATGGACCCTGCGAATTCCGAACCTTTGTTTAAGAACCGCTGTTCCATATCAATGTGGTCTGTCACTAGTGTTCATTTCATGCTGCTCCTGCTACTTTTGTCTTGTTATTATTATTATTGCTGTTGTTGTAAGTGTTGTCGCAGTTATGCAGAGATTCTATCAGAATATCACAATTTACAACACTGTCATTTTTCTTGAAAGCGTCGACAGCAAACACAACAACAACAACAAGTACAACAACCAGCTAGTTACAATTTGATGGAAAAAAATAGTAGAAATAAACAAAATTCTAAACAAGTTGGCTAGAGACTTTTACAATATAAAGATTGAAATATTGTATTTACAAGATCTGATTTAATATTATTGAGGGTGATGTGATATATGAGAAAGAGCCCAGTTTGTTGGAAATTTGTTTTTATTGAGAAAATATGTTCTTGATTAGGATAAAGAATATCCCATCCTCATTTCATTTAGCATACATATTTCCTTCTTAGAATATATTGATATTCTGTAATGTAAATGCAAACCCATCACTTTTGATCTTGAAATTGGAATCTCCAAGTCATTCATGTCATTAGTGACATTTATATAAAAATATTTCTTTAAATTTTTCAAACTTTCGACCAAACATTCATTTTGATTTTGACAATGGAATCCTCCAATCATTCATTTTTTTCGAACTTGTTTGGTCTCAGTGAAAAAGATAAAAGATATGAAATGGGCCAAGTGCTAGTCAGACTCGTACACAGAGGCTTCCGCCCCGAATTGGGGTTTCTATGGGAGGTACTTCCCCTAGTGGTCGGATTTTACTGATTCAAGCAAATGTACCGCGCCTATATCAGAAACTTATAGTGTCTAAATTTCAGTTCAATAGACCTAAAAACAAAAAAGTTTTTCGAATAAGAACCTGAATTTTAATGGTTGGTTTGTATGGGAGGTACCCCTCCTAGTCGGCCGATTTGGCTGATTCAAACAGATGTGCAGCGCCTACATCAAAACCTTATAGTGTCTAAATTTCAGTTCGATAGAACAAAAAAAAAAAGTTTTTCCAATAAGAACCTGCAATTTAATGGTGGGTTTGTATGGGAGGTACCCATCCTAGCAATCCGATCAAACTGAAATTTCGGCAATATAGGTTTCTAATGTATAGCCACTAACCTTCAAAATTTCAAGATCGTGGATTTACTGGATCGTAAAGCTGCCATACAAACGAAAATGTTTCTTCTATGGGGACCCCTTTAAGTTTTTGAAAATATTATATATATTTTAATTTTAGTATGTGTTGCTGATGCCCGGATAGTTCTACACATTCTGTGAAAATTTCAACTCTCTGGCTATTACGGTTTATGAGATATGACCCGAGGACGGAAGGACGGACGGAAGGACGGACAACGAAGTACCTTCAATAGGGTTCCTTTTGGTACCCTTTGGGTCCGGAACCCTAAAAAAGTTCAAGGAAACCTTAATGTTCTTATCAGATATAAATCTCCCTTTTATTTGAAGAAAGATTATAAAGATTATTCTATTCTGGATTTCAGAATTTCAAACGACAACTACCAGTTCTTTCTGAAAGTTTCCTTTATTGAAGCTCTAATTCCATTAATATTAGGCCACTCTGTATTTAATCTGAAGAATATTACAAATATAATTAAAATTCTGAGATACTAAAATTCATTTCAGAACTGACATTTTCTTCCTTTTCTTAAATTAATGTCCAAGTTCTTCATTCGTTTATTTTATTTTTATTTTAATATTTTTATTGCTTAACCCATTTGTTAACAATCATCATCCTAAGGCCTCTGATAACCTTCTCAAACGCTACTGAACAGAAAACTTTAAAACAAAAATCGATTCGCAAATATCTATAAAATTCAAGCCAGTTTCAAATGAAATGCCAATCCAAGTTTTTAATAACTTCAACTTTAATTCAAAGCATTTTTTGTTTTCCTACATTTGTTGCCAGCCAAGTCTGATTTCTTATGCCGATTCTTGTTGTTGCCAAGACGCATAGATTTAGCACTCAAAACTCAATACTCAAGAAGCAATTGCTGCTACTGACTGACTGACGGACTGACTGCAATTGCAATTGCAACTGCAACTTTCAAGCGATGTAATCGTGTTGTCAATAATAATATATTTCTTAGTTTATCGTCAACTTGTTTTATGTTCTTGAAATGTATGTTTTGTGATTGTGATTGTGTGGTGTTGTATACTACAGTACAATAATTCAATTGCAACCAAGTTGACCTACTTTAAATCACACATTAACACGCAGCAAAAATTCAATAAAAAAAATCTGACAAGTCATGTTTTTAATAATTTTATTAATAACATATGAAAATCGAATTACTTACAATATTATGTATGCATTCTTCCCTCATCACAAAAAGTTTTTAACTTGTTCCAAAGAACAAAAACAAAAAATAAACCAATATTTTACAAGACACAAGTACAATATCTTTTATGACAACATCAACCAAAAGATACTTATTGTACTAACTACAACAACAACAATCATGTTCAACGGTAAATGTTGGCAAATCTTTCGTAGACTTTTCAATTTAAATTGTACAAGCTTAGTTTCTAATAATCGATCGATCGATCGTTGGATAGATCGTTCCAAACATACTAATATCGGTAATTTAAGACAACAAAGCAACCATTTAAAATCATCTCGGCAGCTTATCGAACTCGAGCATAGTAGTTTCGTTTCTTTCTATTGTAATTTTTCTTAGAGCAATTTAAGCAATCATTTCAAGATTTATCGGTCACGGTTTTGTTGCAGTTGAGTTTTTCTTCTTTTTTCTTTGCAATTGTTGTCGTTTTGTTATTAGCTTAGACCAGAGTTTCTATGCCACCACACTGATCAAGCAAGAAATTGCTATGAGTTAAAATTTGATACCCCGAAACAGAAAATATTTAAGAAACACTGTCCTATTCCATTATCTATAGTCTTTAGCTTCTTCTGGCGTAATTTGCAGTCGCAAACGCGTAATAAAGTCAGTCAAGTCAGTCAGTCAGTCAAGCCATAGAGGGGTTACTAGATTAGCTGGATTACAGGAAAAAGGGGGCCACAGCCAACACAACAAAATATACATTATTCAACACACTAATTGCATTTTTTTCCTTCGATAAATGAAACGTTTTCGTAATATTTAATTTAGTTTTTTAGTTTTTTTTGTGCAGAATTTATTTTCTCATTTTTCTTTTGTTTTTTTTTTTTTTATAATTTCAATATTTTTTCATGGGATTAAAAGTTGGTTTATCTTTACATAATAGCAAAAGGGAGTTTCTTTATTGTATTCTTTGTGTTCTTTATTAATTAATTAGAAAATAGATTAATATATAATGAAAAAAGTACCTTCTAATCTGTGTAATGTGGGGATTTTGTAGGAAACTAAATGATAATCTTGATGTGAGGTAAAAGAATAACAGAACAAACAACCTTTAAATGGTTTTAGCAAAAAAAAAATATATACATATATTAAAAATTGTTCTCAAATTTCAGTGTAATAATTAAAGTTACAAGTTGTTGTTACAGGTATGATGGTAATATAGTTGTCCAATTGTTCAGATATAGTCTTCTACTGACGATTAAATATCCTCTACATATTCTTGTGATTGTTAATTAATCTGATTTAACTCATCAAACTTTGATTTGATTTTTGGTTAGGAGAGATTACATTTATTTATCGAAGTTTAAAACTCCTCTTCTTCATCAAGTTAAACCCCTTAGTTAGGGTAATTGGGTCCCAGTGGATTTGACAAAAACTAGGCAAAGATTCAAATTGATAACAGTACCTAATTTAACACAGTGTACTGTGCTCTTCCATCCTGCATTTCAGTTTTTTTTTTTCGAAAGGTAAACAACATTTAAAAAAAAAAATTGTTTCGATGTCGTATGATTATGGGACATATCTTATAAGATTTAGTTATAGGTTAACCAAACTTGCGGATTAACACCCATCAAGAATTATTGGATGAGAATTCATGACAACTTGTAGGCACATTAGTATTTGGTCAAGCAACAGTTTCCAAACGTCTAGGAGCCATGGGGAAGATTCAAAAAGAAGAAAAATGGGTGCCATACGAATTGAAGGAAAGACGAAAAACTATTGTGAAGTTTTACTTGGCAGAAAAAAAAGAATGAGTTTTTGATGTGAAACATTTTTAGTTTCGATAGAAAGAAATTTGAAATCGTCATAGGAAATTTTGGTTACCGCTTTTCTTATTGATCACAAATCAAGCAACGCATAGCTTGGGTAGTGTTTAGAAGGCGGACCGGTATATTGATATTTTTTACATTTTTATAAACGCTTTGTAACTACAAAAAATAAGTGGCAATAAAACAAAACTCATTTAAGATTAATATAAACTTATTAAGGTTTAATAAAAAAATAAATAAAAATTTATAAATCGAAAAATCAAATTAAAAAAAATGAGAGTGAACCACTTTAAGTATGCACTTTCCTGCTACGAACATAAATACTTCAATAGCCTAGTGTGTAAAGAGCCGGCTTGGCCGATGACTCAAAAAAACAGAAGCGTTTCGTCTATTTTGAGCTTCTTAAACCTGGTGAAACGCTTACTGCTGATCGTTATTGACAACAAATCATTGATTTGAATGGAGCACTAAAAGAAAAACGCAAAGAATGATCGAGCAGACATGGGAAAATGTTTTTGATTCATGACAATGCTCGGCCACATGTGGCTAAATCAGTTCAGGAAACGTTGGTAGCACTAGGCTGGGAAGTCTTACCCCAACACGTCTATTCACCAGATCATTTGTTTCGTTCGAGGCAGCACGGACTGCCGGAACAGCAATTTCATTCTTATTAAGTAGTCAAAAATTGGTTGGTGCAATAGATTGCTTTGCTTAACAGATGGGTGAACGGCTATTATTACATAGGAATATACCAATATAATGTGTGCTACCCAAAATGCAGATCATGTTTATACGATTGAAAGTTTCTGAAATTCTAGAATGAACAAAATCGAAATGTATTTGTATGGAATATGACAAATAGAAGAGAAATTTTGCACAATCTCAACCTAGTTTTACTGCAAAATTAGAGAAATCAATAGTTTAATAGTTTAGTGTGAACAGTTTTATATTTAAATGTGTTAATCACATCTATTAGCACCTTAAATGGAGTCCACCATCTTATTTTTTTTTTCCTAATTTGGTAGGTTAATAACCTCTGGCTATTTTAACTTGTTGTCTTTATGAGGATGATAATTTTGAATAAATTAACAAAAGTTTCCAGTTTGATTTCAATGACCATATTTATCAAAAATCTGATTCACACTCATAATATAGTTTTACATAACAAGATAGTTACCAACATATCATTTTAATAGCATATTTGCGCATATTTGTGTAGGGTGCAAGCAACTTATGCAAAAAGTCAAAAAGTGAAAAAAAAAACCCTAAAAGTGAAATATGATAAGTGAATGTCTGCAGAGTGAAATAAAAGTTGAGTTTATCCAGACATGAAATAATTTGTAAATGAAACTTTTCTTTCTTTCATTTCACAATTAATTAACAGCAAAGCAAACAAAATGAAACTAAGCAACAATCGGTAGGGGATGGGACCAAAACAACACAAATGGACTCCTCCTGGCCTTATCCGATTCAAAGGGGAAAGAAAGAAAACACTACAACAAGATGCATTAAAACTCAAACTAAGCGCAGACACTCAAGTTCATGAACAAAACCAAAACAAAAAAAATATATAAAATGTGAATGAAAAATAATAATGTTTTTCTCTATAGAAAATCATAAAAATAAATGCAAACACAATACTCAAAAGTCATAAGATATTTTCTCAAAAAAAAATATAAAACACAATAATAATAATAATAATAAAACTATTTACAGACTTGTGGGTTTACATGCTGATGATGACAACAAGACACTGTGATTAATTAAACCAAAAAATGATGTTGCAGGAAGGAACAAATTCAAGACTATGATAGATACGATAAGTTCATTAGCCTCATAAACTGACTGACGACTGACTGAATGCATTAAGAATTTTCTACTATGAGATACTTTTGTATTTATTCTCTCTTATTTCGACATGAATGAGATTTTTAAAAATAACATCGACAAAAAGAAAAATAAAATATTTGAAAATAAAAAATTTGATTTTTTTTTGTTTCAAAGCGTCTAAAAATGGTTAAAACGCCTTTGCTAAATTAAGATTTTTTTTTCTTTTTATTTGATTAACGCATCGTGTGTGTTTTCATAATAAATTTAATTTTAAATTTGTGACAGTTTTACATTTTTTGTTTAATTTTTGATATTTTTAGTGGTTGATTTCTAAATTTTTCATTAATTTTAAATAGTTTTTTGGACTTTTGGCGGTAGCAATTCTATTGATCAGCACCAACTGACTGACTTTAATTAATTTCGATTTATGATTTAATAAAGAAATATTAAAAAATATTATATCATTTTAGATTAGAGATTTGGTTTTTTTTTTCTGTTTTGTTTGTTTTGAAGTAAATGTAGGCGATGATGTTGATGATGATGATTATATTAATACTGGGACTGTTTTTTAGGGTTCCGGACCAAAGGTTACCAAACGGAACTCTATGCTACTCTGTCCGTCCTTCTCACTAACCGTATCAGGAGAAAGTTAAATGAAAATTCATAGAATTTGTAGTTCTATCGGTGCTACGGCAACAAATACTAAAACTAAAATAAAGTTAAAATTTTAAGGGTTCCCCCTACAAGAAACTAATGGGTTTCTTATGGGAGCTATACGATCCCATCTTCAAATTCACATGGTTGATGGAAATGGACTAGAAACTAGAAACTATAGTCTCCAAATTTCAGTTTGATCGGATCACTAGAGGGGAAACCTCCCTTACAAACCTTAATACTATAGTGAACGCATAGGACTCAAGATGGTTCTACCATTCTGAGAACTTTTGTCATTGAACTGTTTTTAAAACCAGAAGCTTACTATTCGTTACTATTACCCTCATGAGTCGTTGTTACACTCTGGAGGTCTGGGCGATTCCCCTGGGGATTGAGACACGTCTATTGTTGAGTTTAGTACTGAGTGTCATGATGTCCTCAAGTTGTCCTCTTTCCTCTTATTAGTACTGTTGAGCCTAAATACTCTTGGACCGTTTCCTCAACATAAAGAGTTGTCAACTTATTTCCAAGCCGTCCGTTTGATTTTACCAGTACCCTTTCCCATATTGCAAACGTCCTGCCCTGTCTATTCTCATTATGGAATGCCAGCTCCCTTCAATCGACGAGCGGACAGTATCGATGGGCTTCACCCCCCGTCTCTGTGTAAATCGACCTATTATACTCGATTGTAGCTAACAAAATCAGTTCTTCCACATCATCCAACCTCTTATCAATCTTAAGACATCTTGATATCTCGATCAATGTGCTATGAAAACTCTTTTCAAATGTTGAGGTAGACAAATTTATCCATTCTACCATCTTTGAAATGCAAATTACCACCCACCACCGCATTAGACATACAGCCCCAAACCATTACAGAGCCTCCTCCAGGCTTAAAAGTGGGCTTGGTGTTTTTGGGTAAAAAGTCTTCGTTTGGCTTCCTCCAAATATACACCTTGCCATCTGATCCATGCAAATTAAATTTGCTTTCATTATTAAAAATAACCTTTAAAAGTACGCATAGAATTATGAGTCGTAAACTCTATAAACCAAATATGTATGTAGTATTTGTATAAAAAGTGAAATATTCAAAGTAACTTAAAGCATCAGTTAAGCCAAGTCCAATCGACCATCTGTGCTTGGGATCCCAAATGAAATTATGGTCTAAGCATGAATATGTCGATATTTACTAGGAGGGATTGAGACACACATACAAAATTCAATTCAAATTCATGATTTGTTTTATTTTCCAATGGCCTACAACAGTTGAAATCATTTCTTTTTTAAATCACTAACTCAAAAACAAATTTGTCTTTATTTCTTGACAATCATAATTATAAAATTGAACTGATCAAACAAATATTTAGTATCGGTAAAGCATAAACCTTTGAGTATTTACTTGTTTTCGAATGGAAAACATTTACAGGTCTTATGATATTCAAACAAAACTTTACAAATCGATTTGAAATGACAATCAACACAATACAAGTATTGAAACGATTTAGGAAATAATTGTTATAGTTGCCTATATGGCTAACTAATATAGATACTGAAAATTCTATATAACCAAGTCTGCAGTCATCAGCTGTTGTTGAACTATAGAAATAATTTCTCCTATGTTTTTTGTTCAACATTCACTTCACTTTTTAGAAACATTTATCAAAAAAAATTTTCTTATTGACATATTTCCTCATATTAACTGCAAAAAAATGCAATAAAATTGACGTCACTACTTTGATGATTATAGTACTTAGTTAAACATTGAAAATTGCATGCATAATTTTATGAATCATTGACAATAATAAATAAATAAATTGCGTTTTAAACAACAAATGCTGCCAAGCACATGGATTATGGAAGGTTATATAAATACTATAAACATACGAGTATTTTAATTTAATTTCTTAATTTTTTATTTTATTTTTTATTTATAAACACAAAACACAAAAGCTTCTTTTTTTTATTATTTTTATTTTTTTTTTTTTGTTGTTTTATTTTTCTACACTATGCATTTTTATTTATTTTAATTACAATTATTATTATTATTTTTATTTTTTTTTTTTATTATTATTATTTTATTATTCTTTCAAGATGCTGATGCTTTGACAAAAACAATAAACTTTAATAAACATTGAAAAACTATTGTACGCAAAAAGTTCAGAAAAATATAGTACATAAATTATGTTTATCGCGTTAAACAAACGCGTGATAACGTCAAAAATTTGCCAAATACTAAACAATGAATCCGGTTAGTTAGTCAGAGAAACAAAACAAAATCAGAGGAGGCTATGACTACATTTATGACGATTTTATTTTGGTGGCGCATGAGTTCAAAATTCTTCTACTTTTCTCATAAGATTTTTCTCTAGCACATATTGATTTAATTAAATCTACCAGAGAGATAAAGATATAGATACAAAGACTATAAAAATTACATATATAATACATACATATGTATGTATGTTAATGCCACCTATGTATGTTCGTTCATTCATTTTATGATGAATGCTACACGGTAAATAAGAACAAGAAATTGAAATTAAAATTTCTTACCAAAGAAAAACTTGAATGAATTCTTCTCAAAATATTGTAATATTTTCTTTAAATCGCCAGAAAGTGCAATAGAAATTAGTGAACCACAAAATTTCATTCTATGGTAGGAAAATTATTTAAATATGAGATCAATTTATGAACATAGTGTTGGTAAATGTTCAATATATAAGTCAAAAAACGCTCCTATAAAATATTTCAACGACTTTTCATACTTCATACAACAAAATTTAAATCTATAATAGAAAAATAGTTAGAAATAGTTACAATTTTGTTTGAATGCATTTGCAGTGTTGGAAAACGTTTGTGTATAAAACAAAAATGTACTTGTAACAAATATTTTCTTGTCCTTTTCATAATTCATACAACAAAATATAATTCTATCATAGAAAAATGTTAATAAAATGAGAAATTGGTAGAACTTGGAATTGTTACATTTTCCCTTATCTTTAATTTAATATTATTAAAATAAGCAACATTATTTTAAAAACTATTGAAATAAAAGAACATCTAGTCGACTATGACATAATCATCTTAACAAAACATAGTTCTAAAATTTCATTTAATCAAAATTTTCTGTACGTTGAACACATCAAAAAAAAAAATAAAATTTTTTAAAAATTTTATCAAAAATTTAATACAAAAATTTTCATATGTTTCTATTTCGCTTCTATCGTGCCATTTCGTCTTTCATAATAATGCTATTAACGGGAGCTGGGATTATTAAAAAACGTGCACTTACTCCTGAGCAACGTTACCAACAAGAGAAACAGAAAAGGGAAATCAAAATGACGGATAAAGACAAGGGAAAATTGTTAATCAAAGCCTATAGACCAATGTCATGTCCACTAAGTAAGAGCGATTTTGCATTACATCAACCAGGCGAGGAAATAATAATGCAGGGCAGAAAGTCCATTTAACAACATACTCCACAATTGAATCGGAAGGAATTTGGAGTTGAAACAAATTAATGGATAGAAGGATGTATTAACAACACAACCCACAAATGCATCGGAAGGAATTTGAAGTTGAATCAAATTAATGGATAGAAGGCTCCGTGAACAACAAATCCCCAAAAATGACATTGGAATTAAAGCGAATTGAAGGACGCAACGATTGTCTGGGTCAAAATTATATAAAAAGTTGATAATTAAATTTGGATGTTATTTTTTTTTTCTCTGTAATAAATACGCAACCCAAAAGTATATTTTTGTTATATTTAATAAGATAATTTTATTTTTAGCTTTAATTTAAAAAAATAACACATCTTTGTGTTCAACTGTTGGTTTTCCTCTTTGGCTCATCTCTAAACTTTTAGTCGACATGTTCAATTCAATTCAATGTGGAAAAATAATTTCGGTTCCACTGAAGCAAATATACCTTTCACATTTCCCTAGCTTAAGAAGTGAGGAATATATCTACTATATCATGTTCAGCTAATAGAATCTATGGCTAGATTGGTGTGACATCATTCTAAAAAGTCCTACTTTGTCCATCGAATGTTTGAGGAAGTCATGCAGGGAGTGGTTTCGACGCTTCAAAAGTGGTGATTTTATTGTTGAAGACAAAGAGTTTCCTGGCCAACCCAAAAAGTTTGAAGATGAGGAATCGAGGCTTTACTGGATCAAGATCAGTGCCAAACGCAAACTGAACTCGTAGAATCGTTGGGAGTGACTCAGCAAGCAATTTCCGTTCGGTTAAAACAATTGGGATTTATTCAAAAGCAAGGATATTGGGTGCCGTACGAGTTGAAGCCCAGAGATGTCGAAATTGGATTTTTCGCTTCGGAACGCTTCCGGCGGACAATACTTTGAATGATGTACTGTTTACTTTTTTTTTTCAATAAAAAAACACTTTTTTGAACACAAAAAAAACGGACCGAATTAATTTGTACTCCCAATACCTATCAATCTATCAATACAGTTTCCTGGACGCGTGTGTCTGTCTGAAGACGATAATCTCCAAAAGTACCGAACGGATTTTCACACGGTTTTCTCTTATGGACAAAGTGATTCGTGAGAAAGGTTATAGGTATATAATTCATTAAGGTTTTGTGAAATTTAACTGAAACAAGACGATGATTGTTGAAAATGTCACAAAAAAATCGATAATGTCGATATTGATGGAGACGGCAGAAAGTAGTGTAGCTGATAATGCATTATCAGGAGTTGCCTCAGCACTACTGGATGACAGACATAGCACAGCGAATTCAGCACTCAAACTTCCTTTGAGTTTAAGCTAGACCGAAAAACCTACATCCAACATCAGCAAAAATTTTGGTATATCCACAAGGACTTGGCCGAGAGTGCGTAGTAATGTGCGCCGGATATCGCTAGTGTTCTATATCCTTTTAAGAAAAATTCTTTTGAACACCTTACGAATTAAATAAGTTTTAAATAGAAAAACTAAGTTTTATACCAAAAGATTGTATGACAGCTGCATGAAGTACGTACGAGTATATTTCTTCGATCGACCTATTTATTGTATTGTATGTATTTTATAAAATATCATTTACAACAATTTGTCAAATTCTGATTGAAATATTTGTCTTCACCAAATTTCAGTTCGATATCTTCAAACATTAAGACAACATGAACAGACGACTGTCTAATGGATTAGGACGTCGCCTGCCTCATGTGTTACAAACATTACCACGAACTAATAATATCTAATCACACCAATTTGAAATCATCCATAGTACAATATAATATTATTAATAGAGCACGCAAAGTATAAAGGAAGAAAATAAAGACCAGAAATTATGAATTTCATGTTTTGAGAATCTTTTCTTTTGATAAACATAAAAAAATATTTTGGCATTTCGCGCTCATCTTCAGCATATTTGAGTTTCACTCAAAATTTTGTATATCAAACAAATAAATTTATCGTCTTTACTCGTATAGTAAATGATGTCTGTCTGTTTGTCTGTTTATCTGAATGTTTTCGGATGTGTTTGTTACCCTTGCTGCTTTGAAAGAAACACGTATGAAAACATGAGAAAATAAATTAAAATTTTTTCAAAAATTTTGAAGACAAAACAACACAACTTTGTGTTTTTTTTGGGGTGCTTCAATTTATAAATAATACTAAGGAACTACAAAAATAGTTCAATCATGCAGGTGGTAAATTAGAGCACGGGTCCAGGGGGAGTGATGGATGCAGCAGGCCTATGCTATATAAAGCATATTAGACCCACATAATTTCTTTGGTATGCAATAAATGCAGACCAAAAAAAAAATCAGAAAAAGAAAAGAAAATGCAAGTCAAAGATAAAAAATTATAGCATATCATGCTGATTGCTGCTGCTATAGTAAATCGCTTTAAATTTAAATTTAATTTAACTAATGGAAAAAGAAAATAAAAACTGTAAAGACCCAAAATAGTATTGAAAGAAAGACAGAATCTCACGCGATTTCACGCGTATATTCCGTATACGTGCCCATAATATCAATAGTTGACCTAAAAATTTCACCAAGCAAATATTTTTATTTATTTTTGAACGCAAAGACGACGACATCGAAGACAACGACGACATCACATTTCTGTTGTTGTCTGTTATATCTGATGATGTTTTGCTTTCTTATAAGTTTACTGCTCTTCTGTTCAGGTTGCAATAACAACAACACCAAAATAATATCTACAATACTAAGTATATAGAAGACAATCAAATAAAGCCATACAATGTTGCGTGGCAAGAATTTATTGACCACAAAAGCATATAAAGACAAAAAAGAAAAAGACCAGTTCCATCTATAACTTGCCATATATTAATAATATCGACCGATTATATGAGTGTCAGTGCCAAATGAATATGAATATACATTAAGATATAAGCCAATATTTCTACATATGTAAAAAAAAGTAAGTAGTATTTATATAAAAACATGATGACAACAATGACAAAGACATCATCATACGATTGTATAGTAAAAATTGTATATAATAGTGTGATGATGATGATGATGCTGAATCAGAAAATAAATATTTAAATGGCTATTTACATTATTGGGTTTTTTTTTGTACTTTATTTTATAATATTTTTAATAGAATTCAAGTTCCACTTGGGATATATGCAATGATATATTGTAGGTATGAGAGTAAATGACTGATTGCAAAAAACACTTTTAATGTGATTTTTATTGCAAGTTTATTGTAAGATTCTGTTTTATTACAATTATACAATTAAATTGATTGTTTCATCGTGACTTTTTTCCATTAAAATACTTAATTTTTTTGCATCTTTGACCTTCCAAAAGAATAATAATTTTGATTTAATTAACAAATTAAATGTCGATCCTATGAATAGATTCCAAAGGTCTTTGACACCAACTAAGGATATCATAGCGCTTATCCTGGGAGGTGCCTTAGATTCAGACTTCTAAACCAATTAGAAAAATGGAATTTTTTTTATCACATGAAAATTGAAAGATCAACTATCAGCTGTTGAAAAAAAAAAAATTTGCAAGGCTTAGTAATTATGAAAAGCAATTAACAAGTGGCGCAATCACTTTCTTTTACTATCATATGTACTTTCTAATGAGAAACATAAGTCGGGATTTGAATCAGAAAAAATGTACCATCTTGAGTCGTCTTCGAATTGATCACAGCGCCTTCATCCACACTAATTTACTCAATGGGAATACACACCCAACTTGTGCACCTTTTGAATCAATCATCTTTAAGTATCAGAAATGCTCCCTTTTCTAACTCCAAACTCTCATCATTCCTTATTACTGTTTCGTAAGCCAATTTTGACAAGATATTTTGTATTTCCATGTGATCTTTCTTAAACCTCCAATTTTACAATACAATAACAACAAAAACTACCTTTTAACATACAATCAAATCTCAGATTGAAAGATAACTTTGATAATGCCTTGGTTGAGGAATTGAGTTTACCGCCTCTTGTTGTTGAAACGGATCATAAGACTTTTCTCCATAAATGGCAAGATTAAATATCGACAAGATTATATAAAGACTGCTGTGTCATGCTGTTTGTTATACTTTAAAGCTTGAAAATGTTTTGAGTGCTTGAGTAAAACAACTTCCCTCAACTTACCACACGATCAGCTGTTTTATGTTGTCCATATAAAAAATTTTCCAATCATCAAGTATTTTACAATATTGAATACAGAACACCAACCAATCATAAATATAAATTCCCAATACTGTGCATTTTAAGGATTCCAGACCCAAAGGGTACCAATAGGAACCCTTTTGCAAGGCTTCGTTGTCCGTCAGTCTGTCCGTCCGTCCTTGGGTCTTATCTCATAAACCGCAATAGCTAGAAAGTTGAAATTTTCACAAAAGGTAAAGTTCTATCCCGGCATCAGCAACAAATACTAAAACTAAAATAATTTTGAAAACTTAAAGGGGTCCCCGTACAAGAAGCATTTTGGTTTGTATGGCAGCTATACGATCCAGTAATCTGACGATCTTGAAATTTGGATGGTTGGTGGCCATATATCAGAAACTTATATTGTCGAAATTTCAATTTGATCGGATTACTAGGGAGGGTACCTCCAATACAAACCCCCATTAAAATTCCGGTTTTTATTAAAAAAAACTTTTTTGTTTTTTGTTTTATCGAACTGAAATTTAGACACTACAAGTTCTTCACATAGATGCTACACATCTGTTGGAATCAGCCAAATCGGTGAACTAGGAGGGGTACCTCTCATACCAACTCACCATTACAATTCAGGTTCTTATTAGAAAAACTTTCTTGTTTTTCGTTCTATCGAACTGAAATTTAGACATAATAAGTTTCTAATATAAGCGCAGTACATTTTTTGGAATCAGTCAAATCGGACCACTAGGGGGAGTACCTCCCTTACAAGCCCCAATCTATTACGGAACCCTCCATGTACGAGCCTGACTCGAACTTGGCCCATTTTATTAAGGTTTCACTGAGGTAATTTCTTTTTAATTTCATATTGTACAATATGTTTTCCCATTATAATTAGCCACAATTAACAAGTTATTTAACCACATGAAATTAATCCAAATCAAATAAGTCAATTGAAATAGAAAATCTGTTGTTGTATGATTCTGATACTGAGATCCAAACTCTTGGACAAGATTTTTATATAAAGCAACCAATTTCTTTATCAAATTTCAAACTTTTCACTGAATCCAATAAAAGTTGTCTATTGTTGAACTATTCTGAAACTGATATCCAAAAACTTGGACAGAAAAGAAATTTCATATAAAGCAAGCAATTTCTTTATCAGATTACCATCTCTCCACTGAAAACATCTTTATAAAGGGGATTTTTCGAATGCCTTCATTTATCTTAAATCATATTTTCCATACATAATCTTAAATAATAAATTACTTAATCACATCAAATTAAAACTATACCCAAAATTAACCAAATTTGGATAAAAAAAACTATCTATTTAATTACATTTCAAATTAAAACGTTTTCTTTAAATTTCTTTTTATTTTATATTATGGTTTTTAGTTTATTTTTAAATTATAATTTCATACTTTAATTTAACATTTCATTATTAATTATTTCCCTCTGATAAATAATCCTACTTACCTCTTATACTTTCTACTTATACAATTTTCTTTATGCTTTAAAAAATAATATATAATCGAGCAAAGAAAAAATGAAAAATCGCAAAATGCGTCGTGAATTGTTTGAAAAGAAAAAAACCCTTTAAACAAAATGAGGTCAGCAAGTCAAAACCTGAGCCCACCACATTAATGATGAAAGAAACCTTCATAGCTAAAAGCAACAACAATTGGAATTGTGACTATATTTTTTTTTTTTTTTTTTTATTATATAAATTATATGATTTTATAATAGTGTATTGTGTGTCTTTTTTTTTCTCTATTTTTGCGTGCGGGTTCTTTGGTTCATTTGTACATTTGTAGATTGTCAACAACAATTTCAATGCCAAACTGAGATTTCTTATTATTTACAATTTAAATAAATTGCGTTGTTCTACTGAGTTTCACACGCATCAACATTAACATCAACAACTACCAATTAGTAATAGATCGTGTAAGAAAATACAAGATATCGTACAATAGTAAAATGCTAGGTATAACATAATATTATATGTAATTAATTATACAATACAAACATATTCAAAAATGTAATTTTAACGCATTTTAAGAGATCATTTTGTGCTTTTGGGTAAAAGGAAAATTGTGCCTAACGAAAGAAGGTCAAGCACGAGTATTAAAATTTTAATTTCCATATAATTTCCAACTATTGTACCATGTATTTGCCAGTGTCTTTAGTATGCAGTACAGTGAGTCAATCAATGCACGTCGTTGTCACCCTGAATTAGTAATTTTTCTAACATTTTGCATATGAATTGCTTTTCTTTCAATTTCATTTAGGAGAGTTTTGAAAGTGAGTCGCAATGATTAAGTTTTAGCTTTTACCAGATTATTTTGTTATTTATTTATATGTACTAACATCTGTACAGACTTTTTTTCGTAAGTAGTATTCAATTAAATTTAGATTTCATTTATATATATGATTGTGTGTTTTGTGAAGTAGGCGACTCTCATAACCAACAATGAAGAAAAAAGAATATTTACAGTAAAAAATATGAATTGATTTGAAGGATATTTTGCATGCAAAAAGATGGAATGCATTAAGACACCAATGTAAAATATTTTTCATTTAAAAAAATAATCTTTTTTTTTTTGGTTTCTTATTATTTTTAGGTTTCTGTACCTAAAGGGTAATAACTTCGGGCTCTATCTCATGAACCGAAATAGGTAGAAAGTTGAAATTTTTACAGAAAGTGTATTTCTATAGGAGCTTAAACAACAAATGCTAATACTAACATACAGTTAAATATTTAAAGGGGTCCCCATACAAGAAACGTTTGAGTTTGTATGGGAGCTATACGATCCAGTACAGCTAGGGTCTTGAAATTTACATGGTTGATGGAAATAGATTAGAAATTTATAGTCTCCAAGTTTCAGTTTGATCGGACCTCTAAGGGTGGTACCTCCCATACAAATCACCCACTAAAATTCAGGTTCTTATTTGAAAAACTTTTTTGTATTTCGTATTATCGAAAGGAAATTGATACACTAAAAGTTTCTGATATAGGTGCTGTACATTTGTTGGAATTAGCCAAATCGGATGACTAGCTTGGGTACCTCCCATACAAACCCCCACATCTATCCCGACTTGCATTGTAATTTTAAGAAGAGATCTATTTAAGAAATGAACTTAAGCTGTTTTTTTTTTTCAGTTTTCCTTACTAGAAAGATTTTATTTATTAAATATATATCGTTCTTTATAATTTAAAAACTTTAAACACATGTTTTGTTCCATCATTGATAATATTTTCTTAAGATGTTAAAACATTCTTCTGCATTTTTCTATAAAATAAATTTATATTCATCATACAATAATTTTTGTGTTGCATATAATTTTATTTATTTATTTATTTTCTACAAAAAAAAACATTAGAAGAGCACGATTAAAGTAAGGAAGAAAAGAAGATACAATGGATAGATAGTAGAGAAGTAAAGAAAGACTAATCATATGCAAATGAATTTGATAGTTTATTTTATTATAACATTTCTTTTCTAATTTTCTACTTCACTTTTTTAATGTTATTGTTGTTGTTGTTGTTCTTCATCTTCTTCTATATATTTGTTTTTGTTTTATTATATTTTATATTATGGATTTGTTTTATTTTCTTTTTTTATTTTGTTGATGGTGCTGACTTTATTAGAAATAAATTTTATTTATGTGCAGCAGTCAACAGCCAACAAATAAAATGAAAAATAGACAGATAGAAGATCAGACTGACAGACTGATTGACTGACGGACACACATAAGCATAATAAGTATAACCAAATACCGTACGATTAGTTTCAGTTGGTTTCTCTTTTATTTATTTTTCTTTTCTTAAAGCTACAGATTTTTTTTTTTCTTTTTTTTTTTATTTATGAATGCGGCGAAATTTGTATTTTATCGACGATTGTGGTTTGGTTTTCTTTCTTCTTTGAGTTTCATTTGATTAGAAGAACAAAGTTTTATAATTTAATATTTATGTTCAATAATTTTTTTGTTTTTTGTTGTTTTGTTTCTTTATGTTTTTATTTTGTTTAGATAAAAGCGAAAGTTATCTATTTAGTTAAAAGTGCAAAAACATCTATTGTACATAACATAAACATAATATTTATCTTTTATATTATGATATATTTTCAATGTTTTGAGAAGAATGTTTAGAGAGAATATAATTAAGTTCAACATAATTCATACTTTGATCGTGAAATGCCTAAGTTATAGGAAGTTTCATTCAAAGTCCCTCTGTGAGATCTGTAAAAAACCTCTCATATATGAGCTCAACAAGAGGAGTTTCACTCGAAATCTCAATGCATTTAATATTTTAACTTTTTGTGCAGAGTTTCTTAAACTGTTCTCCATGCTGCATTTTAAACTCTATGACACAAATGGTCATAGCTCAACCAAATGGTAAAATACAGGGAAAATATTGGGAGTACAATGAAGTACCGTGTTTTACGTGCTCGCCTGTCTGTCAGAAGACTCAAGAACACGGTGCCAAGCACATGGATTGAACGTCAATCAACGTCCCCTTGGATATATGTATATCCGCAGGTCCCAAATTTAAGTCATATTTATTTTGGTAAATATGGCTCTCTCCTTGGTGGGGAGCGAGGCCCATATTCAACCTCTGCTGCTCTCTGGGTCACAGCACCCGGTTGTATAACGCAACTCCACGTCGAGTTATTACTCTACCCGCATTTGGGTATTAAACCATAGCCACCACGATACTCCCACAAGGGGGCCGTACCCGCTGGCCAGGACGGGAACAAGTTCCGTGGGCTCCTGACCACCCGTGGTACCAGAAAATAGCCTCTGGTCAGACTTCGTACCCGAGGTACTACCAAATTCGAACTCCAAAAAGTTCATGGGTTGGTGGCCCAAATTTGAACATAGCTCTCTGGAATAGCATGCAGGTTGGTAGCCCACAGATGGCACAGTATAAAGCTATACTCATGGGTACAGCTCACTGTTGGGAGCGAGGTCTATTCCTACAAATTAATTCGGTCCGTTTGTTTTGTTCAAAAAAATGTTTTTTTATTGAAAAAAAGTAAAAAATACATCATTCAAAGTATTGTCCTCCGGAAGCGACTACTTTTTCCCATCTCACTGGTAATTTTCGAATACCATCTCTAAAATATGAGTCCTCTCTGGCCTCGATTCATTGAGCCATTTTTCGATATTTCAAAAGACCCGAATCATTTTGCATCCGTCGAAAAAGCCAGTAGTCGGAAGGAGCAAGGTCTGGAGAATACGGCGGGTGGGGTAAGACCTCCCATTTCATCGTTTTCAGATAATTTTTTACCGTTACAGCTAAGTGGGGCCGAGTGTTGTCATTTTGCAAAATCACCTAGTCATGCCTTTCGGCCGTTTCTGACTGTTTTCCACGCAATGCACTCCCAATATTATGGTAAAGAGATAATGTTCAGTGTTCCTTGTGGAACTTTTCCAAAACTAATAAAAAAACGTTATTACTGGGTATTAAAAGTGATTAATCAGAAAATTGGTGAGGTTCCTTAGCTTAGATCAGCAGACTTTTCACTATATTCTTTTCTAATGTGTCTTGATTCTCACTTTTTTAAAATTAAAATCTCTCCCTTTTAAGAAAAATTGTCTTAAAGTTGAAAAACATTCTTTGGGTTGTTTTAATGCAAGATTTCTAGACCTTCAAGAAAGACTATTAGATGATTAGCCACAAAAGAATTAATGATCATTTAAAAGTAAATAATATTCATAGATGCCTTCCTAACTAGGAAGAATGATTTTTTCTCTTATTATTTAATCATCAATCAAGGTTGACTGACTAACCAACTGCCAGACTGACTAACTGACTTTGTTTCCTCATTTGATTGACTACTCTGTCAATTAAGGTTGACTTAGCCAACTCAACTCAATTCAATTAAAGTTTACAAAAAAAAAATATATATATATAAAATATAAAACAAATTTAATCTTCATGAGAAAGTTGAATCTAAACTAACTTAAGTCAATCAGTCAAGACCAAGTATGGTAAAAATTTGCATGCAACATTTTGCTCTTGCGTAATAGTTTTGCTTTATTTCATTTTGTTTTTTTTCTTATTTTGCTCATGCGCAACAATTTGGAGCTCAATCAACAAAAAGACCAACAAAGAAACAACAAACTATAATACTAACAACTGTTGTTATTATTGTTTTTATTTATATTATTTTTATTGTTATTATTATAGTTTATACTCTCGGAAATACTACTACATAATAAAGTTCAATACGGCAGCAGCAGCAGATGTCAGCAACATGTTTTTGAAGCATTCAAATCGCACAAACAACTTTAGCAACATTTTGATGTTGTCGCTTGATTTGTTGATGCTGCTGCTGCTGCACCTGTCGTTTATCTTTTGTATTGATTGCTATTTTGTTTCAGTTTTATTTTCATTTATATGCATATTTTTTTTTATAAATTTGTTAAATTGCAGCTTCTTCTTTTGTTCCTCTTCAAAGGTCATTCGTCGTCATTATCATTTCAATAAGATTTCTATCTTCAAATATCTTCTCTTTGTTGGTTAGTTTAGTTTACTTCATTTTTGGTTAACTTTTTGTGTTTGCTCTCTTTCCCATTATAAACAACAATTGGGTCATTTTCCTTAACGACAACAAATTTGTTGCGGCTTTTAGACATAATTTTTGTTATTGTTATTATTATTTGTTGAAGTTTTTTTCATTGTTGTAACTATGCCAACTTGTTGTTTCATTTCCAAGCTATTCATTTTTTTGTTTTTTTAAACGTGCGTGTCTCCCAACCCATACGCCTTCCACTCACTCAACAATTCCACCATCAACATCATAATCTGAACAATCTCAACTTCATTGCTCGCTCATCTTCACTGGGTCAATGCGTTTTATTGCCATTGTTTTACAATAGTATTTAATGGCAGTTTCGCATAGTTTTTCTTTTTCTCTATAAATATTTTCTTTCCTTTCTCAGATTCACACCTCAAAATTATATGAAATAATATAATATGTTTTTTGTTGTTTTTGTTGTTGAATGAATTGTCTTCTCTGATTGTCGGTTGAATGTTAACAATGATTGTTAGTAATTTGCACAGTTAACTCAACTTCTAGTGTCGCTTATCTGGAACAATTTGTGTTAACTCTAGACTTCATAGTGCAGATAATATTGTCTTGTGTTCTCTTGTGACCGGATGTCAATACATAACAATACTTTTCTAGTTTGAAATTTTAATCTATCTGCACATGTATAACAACCATTATTCTTTGATCATCGGATGTTGCATAAATGTTTAAGATTTGATTAGAGAGACAATGGCAAAAAAAAACCAGTCTTAAACAGATCTTTAATTGACACAAAAGAATGAATGAATGAATGATCTGAATAAGTAGAATATTTAAGTTGAAATTTGTAAAGAATTCTAATTTCAGTTTAAAAGTATTTGGTTTACAAAGAATTTAGTAGTTGCTTTGATTTCTCAACTATGAGGTCAAAGAAGAAATACACTTCAAAAACAAGGGAAGTGGAAAGAGAAAGAAATATATATATTTCTTTGTATATTGCTTTAAGTTAAGTTTTTTCTAATTCAAACTATAAATGTAAGTTTTTTCAATTTCTCAAATGTGTTAACTGAGTTTCAAAAAAGTCATCTAATATATGCACACAAACTTTGTTGATAGATGACCACCTTTACATTTTGACGTGAACAAATGGACAAAAGATAAAGTGAGTCTTCCGTTTAATAATAAAAAATGAGCCAAGTGCGAATCAGTCTCGTACACGGAGGGTTCCGATTGGGGCTTGTATGGGAGGTACTACCCCTAATGTCCCGATTTGACTGATTCCAAAAAATATACCGCGCCCATATCAGAAACGTGTAGTGTCTAAATTTTAGTTCAATAGTCCAAAAAACAAAAAAGTTTTTCGAATAAGAACTTTAATTTTAATGGTGGGTTTGTATGGGAGGTACCCATCCTAGTTGACCGATTTGGCTGATTCCAACTGATGTACCGCGTCTATATCAAAAACTTATAGTAAATAAATTTCAGTTAGATAAAACAAAAAACCAAAAATTTTTTCTAATGAGAACCAGAATTTTAATGGGGGTTTGTATGGGAGGTACCCTTTCTAGTAATACGATCAAACTGAAATTTCGGCAATATAAGTTTCTGATGTATTGCCACTAACCTTCCAAATTTCAAGATCATAGGATTACTGGATCGTATAGCTGCCATACAAACCAAAATGTTTCTTGTATGGGGACCCCTTTAAGTTTTTGAAAATATTTTTTTTTTTGTTTTTTGTTGCTGATGCCCGGATAGAACTACACCTTCTGTAAAAATTTTAACTCTCTAGCTATTGCGATTTATGAGAAATTACCCGAGGACGGACGGACGGACGGACAACGAAGTCTCTGCAATAGGGTTCCTTTTGGTACCCTTTGGATCCAGAACCCTAAAAGTGATTTCCTTCAGTAGACAGTAGGTCAAACTGGAACAAAAATTTTCAAGCACTTTCTACACTGTTTCCTGGTCAATTTCGGTGAGAAATTTCTGTTTCAAGTTATCAATTCTTTGGGTTAGAATTCTGCATTATAATTCTCAGATATTTTGACTACACACTATTCCCTCAAAACACACACAAACTACTATAGCTTTAGATATAATATTATGGCAGATACGCTGAGAGAATTACGATATATGATTCTAGTGCGATGTTGTGAGCTCATATATATTTGAACTGTTGAGCAGTGATTCGTTATGAAGTGAATTAAATGTTGATACGCTACTTTCACTATTAGATATGTAAACAGATTCTGAACTTGATACCATTATAGGAAAGCTGAAAGAGCATCAACTGTTAATCCAGTTCAAAATATTGGAGAAAGCTAACAGGAATTGAAATCACCGAAACCTCCCCAACTTTTCATTGTTGGATTGTTACCAAAATCATGGGTCTCTTGGAAAGCCCTTGATACAGCCACAGAACCAAATTCATATGAGAAATTGGGAAATCAAAGTTCTGGCTAGCAATACTCCACCGTTTCCCAGATGACCTCAAAGTAACTTATTATTCCTATCAGCTGAAAGAAGAGCTTAATTATAGGGTACTGATAAGATTAAGTCACAGCACTCCTAAGTATGACATTAAAAACGAATTGGCTAAGAAGCTTGAGCGTATTGTCCATAAGATGCTCTGAGTACTCTTCGCATTCATTTATTTGGGAAGACTAAAACATTAATTACAATTAAAAATTAAATGACCCCGGTCAGTTTTGTTTCTTTGTGCAATATTTAGCAATGAGTAAGTTATTTTTAAGTACAAAGTTCTTCAGTTTTCGAAACAGAAAAACTCTATCAGCAATAGATTGTATGAATGTTTTCATTACTGGGTCTGGGTAACCAACCCTAGCCAAGGTTCTTTACATATGATTGGCAATATTGAGAGAATTGAAGCAGTAGAGGAGCGCATCCATTGTCCGTCCTACAATGTTATAGTCGTAGATATTCAATATTAAGCAAATGAAATTGTCAATAAGGAAGTATGTCTCATCAATTAGATAATCATCGACTTTCAGTCAGTTTAGTGAAATCACAAATTCCCTTACTTCTTTCTAATTTTAATGCAATTTGGCTTGACAATATAAAGTGATTTCATTGATGGGAAAATGCTTAGTTTTTCTTAATTATTAAGATCAAAACTACTAGAATTTTTTCTATTTCTGTTCATAAAAAAGTAAAAATAAAAAATTGCATAATTTTTGAATATTATAAAATATGTAATTAATTATGAGGGAAATTCCAGTAGCAAACAAATGGCATCCCAAACACTCATTCCTCCTACTTCACTTTTAATATGCAACTTTAATATTATTATTTTTATTTTGTTTACCAAAATACAATATACAATTTTGGAAAAATTAAACAAAAAATAAACCTACAAGAAAAACTAATTAAAATGATCGATGATCATTTTACTTCACACAACCTAAAGCTACCGACAACCGAATCGGCGGCGTCAAAATGTCGCTGAACTCGTTCAAAATCACTGATGTTTATCATATGAGTATCTAAGTAAGTAAGTAGTATGAATGTCTTACCAAATTATTGTATCTCAATAGTCAATAAAGCAACCAAATTAATCATATCTTAGATATATAGCACACGATGCAAATCATAGACAAATAAACACACAAAAACAATAAACATTATAATTAACATTTTGCAATTAAGACAGAAGGAAAAGATACAATATTTTAAAAAGATAATCTTTGTTAAATCTGATAATAATACATAATAATCATCGTAGATTTCAAAATATGTACAATACAATAAATATTTATTTTGAATTTCCTTCAACTCACTTGAACTTGAGATTTTTTTAATGATCTTCACAAGCAGAAAAAAAAAAACTTCCAACGAAGCTTTAAATCTCATCTTCAATTAATACGAAAACTGTGGCAATTTTATGCAAAGTCATTTTTTGGCATAAACAATATACTTAAGTGAAGAAAATTTTCATCAAAATAAAAGCAATACAAGATCAAAAAAAAAAAAAAAAAAAAAATATGTGTAAACAAAAATAAATGAAAAGAAACATAAACAAACCGAAATTGGAAAAATTAAAGCATTAAAAAAATAAACAATGAAAATGAAGTAAACATTAAAAAATCTTCAATGTGATGCGATCTGAGGAGGCTATGTGATGCGGAAAAAGTGCAACGCATTGTGGCACAAATAAGAAACACCACAACATCATCATCCAAAACTATCAAAAACCAACGAAGTTTGTCTCCGGCAGCAACCACCAATGGTTCACGATGATGATGATGATGATGGTAATGGCTCAAACGCGTAGGTTTCACTGTTAATCTTTGTTGCTTACATAAACATTTGGAACTGTTGTCGTCATCGTCGACATTTGGTTTGATGTTGCTGCTGCTGCTGTTACTGCTTGTGTTGCTGACTTAACTGTGTTGCTCGCGTTAATTTATAACATTAACGGTTATTCTTCCTATACACAACGGTAAAGCAGTTGCCAAAATAAACAACAACAAAAAAATAAAAATAAAACAAACTCAAGATTGGAGCAAGTTTAGTTCGCTTACGAAATGTTATTGCCACCAACTAAAATAACAAACAACTCAATGCGGGCACCTTGGCCATAACAAGTGCTCCACACACACACACAGAGACACACAAACAAGCATATTACATTAGACACCACATAGATACAAACATCTACCTATAAACGAGGTGTGTGCCAAAAGTATGCGATTTGCGTTGTCAACTTGGCACTGGCAATATTCTTCATTAACCACATAGTGGATCATATAATTTTTTGCATTAACTGAGCAACACGCTCACATCCTGAACAACACGCTCACATCTTGAAGCAATTCTGTAAGTCAGATTTCGTAGTGACCTTTTACATTGTTCTTTTTTAATGTCTTTAAGGCATCAATTCGATGTTTTTTTAGTAGAATTTTCAATTTTAAAACCAGACTTAAGTTCCAACGGTCTTTGTAGCACATTATCATCATTAGCAATCTAAGTTGTCCTACGTGACTTCAAAAAAACAGCATACTATATTAAAATCCTATAAAAATTTTAATCAATGAACCTTCCAAGACTTGTGGGAGCTCCATTTTTCCAGAAATTCAGTCTTGCACTGAGATCTCCGCATTCCAACAATGAAAGGAGAAATTACTAGGTACAATGAATACCGATTTGTTTAACCTGAACACCTGTCTGTAAAAACTTAATACCACGGTACCTAGTCTATTGATTGATAAACGTCAACCCCGTATCCGCAGGTACCAAATTAGAGTCATACATATTTTGGTCATATGATTGGAAAATCATAATCTAATGTATAAAACTTGATTACTAAAACTTCCAATCGGTAACTGTGCTGCCACAGCATTGAAATGCCGAGAAGCCTAAGGATACGCCTGTACTTTACAAAGGTCACTCTAAATTTCTGGCCTGCAGCAAATTGAATACTTTTTGAAAACACCTCTTATATCCACACTCACTCCATTAGATACACACACACACACACTCATCACATAGTAAACCGTCACATACTCATTCATACCAATTAATTTTAACCAAAAAAAAAAAAAGAAAAAATAAAAGTAGCAAAAAATTGTTTCTGTTACCGGAAGCAATTCTGGCCTAATCGACTTAAATAAAAAAACAACAACAGAAAAAAATGGCAAGAAAAATCACAAAATGAAAAACTAAAACAAAAGCAATATGAAAACAAAACAAAAATAAAAAAGAAATGCAAGTAATAAAATTTGCACAAATTTAAATTATGCAAAGCCCGAAAAGAAAAATGATTTTTCCGTAAATTTCCGATATTTTTCCTACTATTTTTTGTTTCTGTTTCTGTTATTTTTATCTTAATTTAATTTTTTCCTTCATTTTTTATGATTTTTTCACTTAACCCGGCTTAAAGACATAAACCATGATTGCCATGCCTTCTTGTCTTGCCTTGCCTTGGTCTCCTCCAATAGACTGGAGCTCCCAGATTGCGTTTCCTTGGCATTTTGCTTTAAATTTTTGCTTATGATCATCATGATGATCTACAATCATTTTAGTAATGATGATCATTGATCAACATCCACCACACCATCAGTATCACCATCTACCTCTTCATTACCATCATCATCATCAACACTATAAATCATCATGAGATTATTATGATCTTCATGATTTTGTTGACTGTTCATTAAATGTTGGATTGCTTTATTTTTGATGTTATGATGATGGTGGTTAGTATTTTTTAAATCCACCAATTCCATTTGGCATTTGTCTTATTAACCATTTGATATATTTTTTATATTTTTGTTTTCCATTTTTTCTCTATTTTTTATACATTTTTTGTAACCTGTTTTTATGTCAATTGAGCTCACGCAGCCGCAACATTTGCTTCCTTTTCATTATTTTTTTCGGCTACAAATTTTGCCCGAATTTCTTGTCTGTACATTTTTTTGTGTTTGGTTTTATTATTATTATTTTTTTTTTAATACTTTTAAGTAGATTAGTGTGTTTGGAATTGGTTTCAATAACTTGGCTTAAAGTGTTTTTTTCTTTTTTTTTTATTTTTGTGGCCATTAAACTTAATTACGCATTTTATAGAGTGTTTGTGGTGAACTTTGCTTTGAATTGTGTTAAGGTCACTTGATTGCATTTTAGTTTTTGTGCAAATTTGGCATAATATCAATTTGTTGCTCTAGAAATGAAATAGTATTGTAATAACTCAAATATTATATAAGAGACCAATATCAAAGTCAAGTCTTTCAAGTAGAAGGTAAATTTATGTAATTAATATTGCGTGAATCTGATAGATCCCATGAAGGCTGCAGTGATAAGTTGACTGGCTATTTCCCCCTCTTCTCTAATCAAACTTTCTCATGAAAACTTTAGGAACTTGTCCTACAAAAAAATTTGCTTTTAAACAATTGGTCAACAGAGTCCTCTAGGAGTACCTAGTACTAGTAAGTACCCACTCTTACCTAATCTAAATATCTACTAAATACCTGCTAAGTACATATCATACATTAAGCCAAATTAAGGCTACAGTGACGAAATTACTAGTTCCCGGTTTGTTAAGTTCTCTAATCTGAGCACATAAAAGTTACATCAAGTTACATCAAGTACTTGATCTATACAAATATGATTTCGAAAGGTACTTGTGTAATCAAAATACAATAAACCAGGACATCCGTTTTCCTCAACGTTAGATTACTGAATGCATTTCTTGCTTTAATTTATATTAATTTGTATAATAATTGCCCAATATTCAACCAAGACATATGAATATTACTTCCGGTATATGGCCACCTCGGCTGACTCTGAGGATGTCCAACCGGGAAGTCCAATCAATTACTTTTTGAAGCAATGGAGGCCAAAGTCGTATATCAGTGAAAAAGTGACGAATGTTATTTTCCAAGGCATCAAACATCTGTAACTTATTGGCATAGACCAGAGACTTCACATAGCTCCCAACAACAAATAGTCCACAGTTTTTAAATCGCATGATCTTGCAGTGAATTGTCCATGATACAAACTTCAAGCATCATTGATCTTTTATGTTTATTGACTTGTTCCTCTTATAGAACAGAGAAGAGTAATTCTGAAAGGATTAGAACTTACTCGCTTCCAAAGGCTATCAAAACAAAGCTAATGAAGGGAATGGACTGAAACTTTGACAGTAGGCTACTAAAAGAATGTACTGTACGATGGTTTTGTAATAACAGCGCCATCGGGCGGTGTGGCTAAGTACTCGTTGATTGAAAAGAGGAAATGAACTGTGGAAAAAGTTCCTTTGGACAATTGATTAGTTAATAAAATATTTAAGATGAAGGTAATTTTTCGATTTAGTAATATAACAATTGAGTTCAAAATTGGGGCTGAAAATTGAACAATTTTTGTACTTTGTAGAATACAAACTGGTAATTTGGTTTATACAATACATTTTCTCTTGTCACTTCACTTCTGAACAGTTAAACTAAAGATTCTTGGAAAGATTTGCTACAAGACTTTCGGTCATTTCTTATTTTTTTTCTATGAAATATTTGAAAAGAATTTGAAAATTGTAAAAAAAAAAAAACAAAGAAAGAAACAAAGTTCATCATAAGTAACCGGATTTTAAAATGAAATACATATGTTCACCATAATTAGAAATGCTAAGATTCTTAACAATCATCATTATTATTATTATTATTATTATTACTATTATTACCTATTATTATTGTCAACACTCATTCTAACACTTCATAGATCTTTTTTGCTTGGGAATCTTCATCATCTTTCTTCATTAAGTGAGTCAGTCAGTCAGGCAACCTTATGCACTCAGTTCACCAATCCAACCAATGTACTTTAGACCAGTTGTTCTTTGTATCTTTTTTTCTCCTTACTTTATCATCATTATGTACTACAATATTTACTTTTACCTCTTACTTATTATATGTATGTACCCACTTGTATTTACTTAGTTTCTGTAAGTTGCTGCCCTTTTCTGTCACATCATCTTAGTTTATTGAGTCAAAATGAGCTACAAACTGAACTCACTGGATAAACTTAAAACTCATCATAGATACACATAGATATGTACGATACATTCCCTTCTATTGCTTCTCTTCCTGCTTGTCTATCTTCCTATTTAAGTATCTAAGTGCCTGTCTATCTTTATACATCTAACTGCCACTTTGATTTGAACTGACTCAAGATCTGTAGTAACTTCGCTTCGCTAGACAACTTTAACGGTTCTCACACGAAAACTTTTGTGGCTTTTAAGACTCACACATATTCATTCGTACCTCTTGAGATACAATAATTACAACGTAGTATGAACTGCAACACCAACAGCAACACCAAAGATACAAAAAAAAAGTAAGTAGTAAGGAGGTACACAAATAATACATTGTGTGTATCTTGCCCTCAACATCTGTGTTTAAATTGATGTACTCCAGAGCTCTACGTAGCTAGAGTTTTGGCCTGAGATCGTGGGACACCTGTGCTCACTCACCTGCTTGCCTTTCTTGTTGGTACCAGTCAGTAGTAGAGATACATTCATGGCTACCAATCTTACTTACTTACTACTTACAAGCCTCTTTATGATGCCTGTGTGTACTCATGATTTCTGCTTGTTTTTTTTTTTTTTTTTGCCTACCTTTTGGTTTACTTAAGTGTTTATAATTTATGATTATTTTGCGTGATTATAATTTTTTTTTTTTTTCACCTTCTTTTTTTGAGGCTTCTCAGACTGTGTGTTATTAGTTTAAACTTTTCACCACTTGATTTGATTTTCTTACAACTAAATTTGCTTTTCTTTTGTTTACTTTATTTTATTTTCTGTTTTTTTTTTTGCATTTCTTATGCAACATTTTTGACCTACATTCTGCCTCTGCCATAAGCAATAATAACAAATCTTTGTGGTATCTGGAAACATTTTGCACAAAATATTTTATTCTACTTTATTAAAGTGTACTTAATTTACTTCTCATTTCACATTTTCACTTACTTAGAACTCATCTCTAGCGTAAAATATGTTTTCTTTTAATTTTCTTCTTCAATCATATTTCCAATTAGATAAACACTTAATAAATTGGGTGTTGCACGAACACTCTAATAAGTTGCACATCTCATTCTATCTATATAGAGCCACATATTTACGAGGGTCGTTCAATAATGAAAGAAGCTAAGAGATAAAAACAAATAAGACTTTTACTACCAAGCAAGATAATCCCCATTGCTTGTTCCAATGATAATCAGCAATAGTTTCTTCATAATTGATACAAAAAAGTCTGAGGTACTTTTCCTGAAATTCGTTGACCTCCTCCTTGTAATTGCTAACCTTTTCTCTACATAATATCAACTTAAGTGGAATAAAGAAATCAAAAAAAAGAGCAAAACAAACAGTTTTTCAATTCATTCTTGAGTCAACTAGGAGTTTTAAGGGAGAGAGTATGATTGTGTTGTTCTTTTGTTCTTAAAATATGAGCCATTTTTCTCTCATTCTCTGAGTTTACAATATCTGAATAGTAACCAAAAAAAAAAACCTTGAGAATTCCAAAATAATGTTTAATCAAGAAGCTCATTCTAGTGATGCCAATCAAAAGGACCAAACTCTTCCTACAAACTCTTTCTTTCTTCTACATCAATTTGTTTAATTTGTCTTTCTTTGTATGTTTGAATATCCTTTCATTATTGAAAGACCCTCGTTATCATACACACAAGTTAAGGTACGAGTACATGTTACATTAATAGAAGTAAAGAGAGAGAGGGAAAGACCTTCTTACTTGGTTTAGTTGGGTTTAGTGTTTATGAGCTCCAACACAAGTTTAATGAAAGTTTTATAGTCACTCAAATTGCTCAGTAGACCACAACAAAAAAAAAAGTGTAAAAAGTGTTAAAAAAAGATTTAGAGGGTTAAGTGTCTGTTTGTACTTGAAAATCATTAAGTGTCAAATTAAAATCTTTAAAAAAAATTGTTGTAGTAACAAGTGATTTAGCTTGCTATTTTTTAAGGGCATCTCAAATTATATGCATCTATAAAAATTTATTCAAGTGTTTGAAATTTTTTAATTAAAATTGGTACTCGTATCTTGATTTAGTATATAAAATTTTAAATTACTTTAATAAAATTTTTATTACATGCATATTTGAAATTGTTGGTAATTTCCAATTGAGATCAGTAAAAGGGTTTACAAGTTTCAAATTTGACCCACTTTACCAATTCAATACTCGTATATTTATTTGTATTAATTTGAGTAAATCTTGAAGTAAATACAGAAATTAATTATACTGAAGATCAAAATCACTTTGTTTGAAAGCAAAACCAACCTAAGAACAGATGTGTACGAGTATGTAGAACTTTAAAGAAACCTTGACCTTCCTTTATCAGAAAAGAACGTTGCAAACCTTTCACTTGGGACGAGATTCATTGGCAACAACAGTCTTGGTCAAAGTACATAGTAGAAGAAGCGAGGTTATCGTGTTTAAAGATTTCAACCTTAGATTAGATTAGATTAGATTGGGGAAGGGAGGAAGGCACCTCACCTCACCACTGCTTCCTTAAATGGGCCTGCCTTAGTTACTGGTCTATTGATGTGGCATTTTGACATTGTCATGCATTAAGGTAGGAATCCACTATACAAATAATTGCTGTAATTTGTATCATTGCCCATAAACGCTACAAACATTTGCACAAATTGTTGTTGTTCATAATTCGCTCATAGTTTCGAATTTCTTTAGTTTTTTTAAATCAATTACCGTTTCTTTGTTTTGTCCGTTGAACACCGGCGTCTATTCACATCAAAATATTCACAAAAATGATAGAATAAAAGAATTTCAACATCCACAAAAAAAAAAAATGAGAGTAAAGTTTTTGAAGAAAACATTTGCAGAAGCCCTCAAATGTGACTTGCGCTCTCTCTCTTTTCATAACATTTGAGCAAATATTTGTGTAGTGAATTCCTACCTTTAGCAAGAAGGAGGAGAGTTGGCTACCTTAATGTGAACCACCAAAAGAACTTCACATAATCAGTAGACTCATAAAATGTTATGCTTCCACATTTTTAATGACTTTCATCATTTTGTAGATTTACCAATAATAAGACTGTAATTTTGTTTGGAAATTTCTGTCATAATATATTGTACTTCAAAGGTAAATAACCATAAAACAGAGTACACACAGATGGTTAAATTGACATTGAATGACTGTGAATTTAGATGAAAACTCCCATTTTTTTTTTAAATTTATACATAATAATAGAAATTACTTTCAAAATATAAATAAAGATTATAATATACATAATCTGTATAAATAGAAATCATTAAGTTGATGAACTCCAAATATATAATATTTTTCAATTTTTTATTGCAGTATTTTGCAACACTAACTTTAGACATGCAAACTACTCAATAAACCAACAAAGGTTAATGTTAATCCCCAAATCAAAACCAAAATCAAATCCAAATTAGTTTAGTTTACTTCACTTTTCTTTGCCTTAGTCTAAAGTCTACACTGAATACTCTTCCTACTCCTTTCCTAATCTAAGTATTAATGTTGAAAGAAAAAAGAAAATCCCACCTCATCATTTACTTTTACTTTTGCATTGACGATGATGATGATGATGATGTTGATGATGACTATAATCCACCTCAATCCAACAATATTAAACTAGTGACAGCAAATAAAACTAATAACAAAAAAAAAAAGAGAGTGATTACTCCTCTAGATCACTGAGGGGCTTTTTGATGATTACTACAAAATATAATTAGTATTGCCACAATTTAAATTGCATGCCACTTCAATATAAATACAAATATTTTCAAATTTACAACAAATCAAATGCCACAAGTCTATAAAAAATATTTTTTATAGAGGGGATACACTACACACAATACTATTAATGTAATGTTTGCTTGAACGCCTTCTCTGGTAATAGTATTTTGCATCAACAACATTTCATTTCATTTGCAACATTTATTTGTTGCCGTTGCCGTTGCCATTGCTAGTCCTATTATGTTGTTGCTCTGTTTGTGTCGTACGCGATTACAACAACTAAAAGTCTTAATTTGCATTTGCATCTGAACGCGTTCATCACTTGCATAAGTCAGCAAAATGCATTTAGTCATATTTATTTATTTATTTGTTCATAAGGCATTTCCTCCTAAGTCTGTCTAGCTTAGCTTGACTGGGGTCTGGGGACTGAAGACTGAGGTTTATGTTTTAGTCTGCGCGCATGCGCAACAACAATTTAAAATCATGCAATCACAGCAAAACAAAACAAAAAACTTGTCTGCAACACCACAACAACAAGAAAAACAACACCATCAGCATCAAGAAAAACAACACCATCACCATCAAGAAACACATTTTACAAACAAATACTCAGTACAAAGTTTTAATAGAAATTTGCAAAATTATTATTAAAACCAAACCAAAACGAAACAAAACAAAACAAAACAAAACAAAAATATGTTGAACAAACAAACAAACAAACAAGCAATTGCAAGACTTTAACTTACTAATATACCAAAACTCTCATTTTTCATAATTTCTAGGAATTACCAAGTATTTAAAGATACTAGTACCAAAAAAAAACAACAATCAACAAACTGAAATTGCTAAGAGGGCAATAATTGAACAAATATCATTTGCATTTCGTGAGTATTTTTTCTCTTTTATTGTTTTGTAGATTGTAAGTCCCCCGTACAATAGTTGGAAAGAAAACAATAATAATGAAGAGATCATTGCACATTTTCCTTTAGTGATTTTCTGGAATTTTTCAACATAAACAGAAAATTCAATTTCAATTCTTTGCTTCTGATAATCAAAACATTAGCGAAATACTTTAATGTAAAGGGTGAAGAAATGAACAGAGATGGAAAAAATCATACTAACAGAAGATTGAAGATTGAATTTCTTAAAAAAGTTTTTCAATTTCCTAGAAGAAGTTTTCTTTTCAGTTTTTATTTTAAAATATGATATATTTCTTGATCACTTTTATTAAAAATTTTCATTCCTTTTCATTGATTCATTAAGATGGTCTAAATCTAAGCCAAATTAGAACTTACTAAACTTAATATCAATTAAGAAACGTTTGCTGTTATACTGATTAATAATGGATCTCTTGACTATATATTTCGTAGTTGGATCTCAACTATATGTAAACTGCTAATAAATCTAACAATGGGTCTCTGTACTACAACATATTACAATTACTTCCTAGCATAATGTAGGACTGACTTTGCATTGAATTGCATTTAACTGAGAACTACATAGCATAAGAAATGAGTCTCTTGACTATATGGAAACTATGTTGTCGTACTACTTTGAAGGATGAGAGACTTGAAATTGATGCCACACCAACCTCTGCGAATTTTATAATAAGTTTTCGTGAGCACATGAGAAGAATTCGATCAACTCCGACTGCTCATCATATCAATCAAAAAGTATTTGTGTTGAAAGGTATTGACACACTCTCACACGTATTTATCCGAACAGATGCAGTCAAGTGTCCCGTCGAACCACCGTACACTGGTCCTTACAAAATTCTCCAACGGCAGACCGACCGAGTGTATGAGTTAGAGGTAGGCGGAAATAAAGTTGCTGTATCGGTGGATCGGCTCAAACCAGCATTTCTTGCCAACGATGACACCCAAGGGGAATCGCAATGGAATATACCACGTACGTATGAAAAGAAGTTCCGGGTTCGATTTTCGGATTCGTGACGTCATCACTGGAGGGGGAGTACTGTGGCAACCTACCTCAGCGCTACCTGACGCTGTAGTATCAACTGAATATTGGAAAGTCGAGCATCAATGCCAAGTGAATGATTTTTCCAGATCATTGAACATATTTATTTATTTGAGAATCATCCACTCGACTATAGATATATAAATATAATTTGAAATCAAGACCTAAACATCTCTATACTTTTATAGAAGTCTTTTATACCAGAAATCAATAATCAAAATATGTTAAAAATTAGCTCTAAGAAGGATTGTATCCTTCTCCTTTAAAATTTCCTAAGAAAATCACGGGAAGAGCCACTTGGTTTCTCCATAATACCCTACCCTACATCTAAATAAACGTACAGTGCCGAGAAATTTACTTTATACAGCAGCCGGTACAATCTGCGGCTATTAGACGTAACAGTATAATGGAGACACCGCCCTCAACACAACAAATGCTGAAAAGGCTCTATCCAAACGACCTTTTTTAGGAGCAGAAGAAGATGTTCAATACATTTGTATAATTTCTCTGCGTCAATAAAATCGATTACTTGAATGATTGAGATATGAATATGCTTAGCTTTATATTATAATATATTTTTAAAGTCCAAGAGCTTTTTCTTGAACTATTTGCGAGACCAAAAATGTGAAAGTAAATGAAAAATATTTGATCAGCTTTATGAGGCTTCGAACCCACGTTGTGCGCACTACGAGCCACCGCTTAACACTCAACCACTGCAGCAATTTCTTTTTCACTTATCTTATGCTATGTATTTTCAATCAAGAACGACAAGTCCGAATAATCGTAAAACCAAAGAGTTGGCTTCCAACAGATTAAAGAACCGAAACGATTGTTGCCAAAATGCATCTGCAGGAGACTACTTTTTTTAATGAAACTCATTCGAAATCATGTTGTGCCTACCGCAATAGCCCATAAACACATATGCCACAGATGAATTCCTTCCAAGACAAAGAAAAAACTACAATGTAAAATTCTTGGAACAACAATTCAGCTTAGCTGGACAAGTCGGGATCACCCAATAATAGTGTGTAAGTGTATTTTAGTATTGTACAATCTTTTTTGTTGTTCACAGATCTTGTCATACTAAATTCTTCAAATAAAAACTGTATAACCATTTCTTCCATTTTTATTTTTAGATTTCTTTACTATGAAAAATATAAATTTCAATATTTCCTAGACGAAATTTTCTTTATTTCATCCTATTTTAAATAAGAAACATCATCTTTTCTTCATTGTAAATCCTTTTTAACCATATTTCTGTTCATATTTTTCCAAATTGTTCATCTTCACTTATTTTACTTTTCTATTGCATTTTATTATCCATTTGCATGAATTGGAATGACAAAAAACATCTCTAATATCTAAGTATCTTATTAAAATCTTCAATTATTTCATAATACAAACAACAAAGTACATAAATAGATACACAAAATAAAAAAAATCATTCAATATATTCGTATGTAAATGCCATAAAAGACTTCATCAGCAATAAACACAATCATGATGATGTATAAAGTTTTCCATATTTCTTATGCCTCTCTGTTTCTGTTCGTTTCATTTTAAACCTCACCATATTTGCATCTAAATTGTCAAACTGTTTGCAGAGATACAATATTCAATTTTTGAGTTGGGCATAAAAGTATTGTATGTATCATAAATGTATCTGCAATTCGTGCAGTGAGTTCCGCTTTAGATATTTTCCTTCTTTGTCAATTGTTTGCATGATTGCAACTCAAAAATAAATACACACAGATACTCAATGTAAGATACAAACAAACGAATAAATACAATAATATTTGTTGCCCCGTTTTGGCACCCAAATGCAACCAACCATCCATCAAATATTTTCTTATGTATTTTTTTCTTAAACTAATATTTATAGTGATAAATATGTACATCACCGCGGTGATGATTATATTGATGATGTTGATGACGATGACAACGATGAATGATTTTTCATGTCGAAAAAAAGAATCAAATGAAAATTGAAAATTTTTTAAATAAATATTTTAATAATCCAATGAAATTACTTGATAACTGATAACTAGTATGAAGAAATTTTATATGAAAAATTGTTGATGAGTCTCTGAGATTTGTTTTGTTGATTTAAGATTGCAATGGGTTTTTGAATGTTTGATGTGGTAAGAAATCAAAATAAATGATTAAGTAGAAATATTTACAGGAAATAATATTAAATGAGAAGAGAAAGGAATGAATGAATTTCATAAATCCTCAATTCAGTACTGTGGTTTGTTTATTATCGATCCTGGATAAAGTAGAAGTTAAAAAAAATAAAACAATTTGAAAAAGGCATACATTTTTGTAGTAATGAACAAAGTAAACAGAGCCCTGAATCAGTATACCAGTGAATCCATGTTTCGTCAAAGGTCACGAAGCAACGCAAGAACTCCACCGGATTGCGCTTAAACAACGCCAAACCAATCAGAGACGAATCACCGAACTATATTGGTCTTTTTCCATTTCTATAGAAATGACCGAGACGCTCGCTTCAAAAGGCTATCAAAAGAAAACTAATGAAGGGAATTGACTGAAACTTTGACAGTAGGCTACTAAAAGAATGTACTGCACGATGGCAGCCATCAGGCGGTGAAGCTAAGTACTTGTTGTTGACCCTCGTACATGAGGCTTAAATTGAAATGAAGGAACCTTATTCATTCCAGCAAATTTCACTAGGCTTTGCAATTTGAAAATACTAGTGTTGAAGATGGTGAAATCAGTCGGGAAGGTGATAGACACATTTTTGTGGGTTCCTCTAGGAATCTTCTACACCGATTACTTGGAAAAAGTGCAAACAATAACTGAACGTTATTGCACCAATTGCGCGAAGATATCAAGACATAACATTGTCATTTGAAAAAGAAAAAGATCTTATTTCATCCAAACAATGCACATGGGAAATTTCAATGGCCAAAATCTTAGAATTAATAAATGATTTAATACAACATCCACGAAATTCACTGGATTTGGGGGGCCAATAATAATTTCTTTTCATTTTCAAATTTAAAAAAAATGAATCGGCAGATAAAGTTTCATGTTGAACGAGGAAGTCATCTCTCTAGGAATAAGAATGATAATTAAGAAATGATTTTTGTATCATTTTTTAAGGACTTACTGACCAACCGTCGTATGTTGAATTGAAAAACGATAAAAAAAAGAGGGAACCTTTTGAAGAAGTAAAGTTAAATTCAAGGCAAATGGTCATTTCAAACCTCCATGAAAGTCAGCAGTTAAGCGGTAACAGATAGGAATAGCCTTGTGAAAAGTAAAATAACTATTTTCATATTGGTTGAAAAAATAAAGGAGGCAACGATATCTGCAGACAAATGTCTATATTAGCATATTTTATATATCTGAAGTTAAGACTTTACACTCGATAGTGATGTAAATTACCTTCCGGTGCAAAAGCAGGAATAGCAAGTATTTATTGATATTTTTTTTTTTAAAGACTTTGTTACATTGATTTGTCAACACTTAAGCCCATGACGCATACAAAATTGTGTGTTATCCTCATCGATATACATCGAAAATATCAGAAGTAAGACCCATATGCATGCATCTACTAACCTTTAGTTTTGCAGTGAAACTTCTTAAGTGAAGGAGAGTAAATCCAAAAATATGAAAATGAAATGTGACGAAAATCAAAATTTGAAGTTATTATTATTATATTCGAGCTATTTAGGCAAATACAATATGAAAATGAAGCTTCTAAAGTAGATGGTCAAGCAATAATACAGAATATTATAGTGTTGTATTGTTTCGCTAAAGAAGCCTATGCCTTAATTCATTTGAACGATAGCAATTTGTATCTCATTTTTAAACAAACAACAAATATACCAAGTCATAGAACAAAATTGAGAACGCATACAAAGAACTTACAGTTCTTTTTCAATTAACCTATGAGTGAAGAAGCAACAGCAATAAAGAAATAACCAAAAAAAAACAAACTAAAGAAAAATGAAAATAAACTGTTATATAATTCAATTAATGGCATTTGCAATAACAAAGAAGAAGAGTATAGAGCAACCTCAAAATAAAAAAAAAAATATAAAAAAATCATCACAAAAACAAGATTCAAATCATCAACATCAACAACTTGTAGACTTTTAAGTAAATCAGCAGTAACAATGAGATTTAGTTTGATTAAGTTTTTTCATCTTCTACTTCTACTTGTATAGTTTTTATTTATTCATTCAACAACATGCCACAAATGCAACATGCAACATATGTATGAGTATCTGTAACTTAAGTATCTGTGATAAGCACAAGAAGATCACAGTCACAGAAGACAAGGCAATATAATACAAGGCAGAGAAGGTAGAAAAGTAAAGTGAAGTAAAAGCATACTGTGTTGCTATTATAATATGAAATAAATTGTAATTTACATTTTGCGTATTTCTATTTTTTTCTTATTGTCTGATGGAATTGCAACAATTGTTGCTCATTGCGCTCATTGCAATTCTGCGTTGTCGTCACTTTCATTCCTACAAATGCATTCATTCCTCTTGCTTCTGTTGTTGCCACCATCAATCATCATCATGATCATGATCATTGTTTCTGCTTATGATTTATTGTATTATTGGCATAATAATGTATCTGCAACAACTTTTGCTGTTATGTGATTTAAATTCATTCATTTGTATTCATTCATATTTTATAAGTTGGAAAAGTGCACATTAACAGCTTCCTTCCAAATGACAACAAAAATAATAATAATAAAAAAAATATGAATGAAAAGAAACGATTGAAAAATGGAAAATTGCAAGCGGCAGCCAGCAACAGGAATAGATAAAAATAAATAAATAGCAGCAACAAACAGCAAAAGCAGCAACATGTTACATGCAACATTTGCTGCTTGGTCATTTGCTTTGCAAATTGGTTTATGTTTTATTGTCATTTGTAGGCAGGCAATGACCAAGGAGGCTCAGCAGAGTAGTAGATAGGAACAATGCATATCCTCCTTGACCATCAAACAATATTTCATCGACAATTGTTGCTTTTTAGATAATTACAACGTTTGTAGTCAGTTCAGTTCAGTTCACAGTCTTTTTAGTCTTCAATAAAACCAAGCTTAGCTAAGCCAAACTTAAACATAGACGACTTGATTTGTTGATCATTTCCCGCCCATATTTGATTGTACAATATACCGATTCGAGTTGCCTTTAATTATCTGCACGAATTCATTCATTTATCTATACATCTATTCATTCATTCATATATGTTAATCTACCCAAAGCCACCAACTCTTTCTCACTTTTCACTTCAAACGGATGCTGAAAACCATACAAAATCAACGAAACTTCAAAACTTTAGAAAATAAAATACAAAACACAAAACACTCATTTTTGCCATGAAGAAAAAAAGAGTTTAATAAACTAAAAAGGAAGAAAAGAAAAACCAAAAAATGATATAAAGAAAAACTTAAGTTTCATTCGACGCTCGTCATCTACCAAATTACACATTGTTATCGTTGATAAATTTATTACCATTGACAAGACAAGACCAAAAGAAATAGAAGCTACAGCTAAAGTTGAAATTGAAGTTGAAGTTGAAGTCGAAGAAGGAAAAAAACTCTGCTGTGTGCTGTATAAATAAAGACTTAAGACCAAAAAGGAAAGTTTTGTGCAAACTCTTAAATTTTATGATGTCTTATTTTAGTTTAAATTGGTTTGTATTTTTTTTGTTTTTTTCGAGCTTCTGTGCTACTGCTTAGTATTTAGGATCATCATACGTTTGTCAAAGAAAATTCCATTAAAATTCAATGATTACTGAGTTCTTTACGGTTTGAGGATTTTTTATAAGAAAGAAAGTCACTAGAAAGTCTCTAGTATTGATTTGAGTTCTAGATGACTGAAATTTTAAAGAAAGTTGACTATGTTTTAGAAGAAACTAACCTTATTTCTCTGAGACCTGTCTAAATTAGGACATTGAGTTCGAAATAAAAGTATTTTTCATCATCTTTAACAATGTAAACTCCCAAATTCTTGTAATGCAATCAAGAGAGTTGATTCTAAAAGTGAATATAATCTTCAGCCCACACAGTTTTCGTTTACAATTTCTTTCTATCATAGGTTTTAACAGCTTCTAAAATCATCAAATTTGGATATTCCTAGTCGTCTAGCTTGTGTACCTATAAAACAGCGTCTGGTTAGAACCCTTTATCTTATTTTCTTTCTAATCAAACTCAAATTTTCAAAGTGTCTTATAATTGTGATATAAAGTGCCTTATAATTGTGATATAAGGTGCTTATCACAATTATAAGACACTTTAAAAATATTAGAGATCTAATGTGAACAATGAAATTTTACATGTGCAGCCCACTTTCACATCAACTAGTTTTTTTTTTAATAGCAGGGTAAACCAAGTAATGCAGTGGCCCCTATTTGCAAGGAAGTTTCGGGATATGTAATCCATCTTTATGATTCATTGCCACTAGCCTTTATTTAAGAATCTTTAAAAATCATTGTGAATCATTTTTAAGAATAAATTTTCCACTATAAGATTCATTCCGAATTATTACGCTTCAGACTCAATTACTCACCATTTTTAAATCAATCAAACTGTCGAAAGCCTATTTTCATTAAATCTATTTCTCCTTGGTCACCGCTGTTGTTTTGCTAGCAAACTTAATAAGTCAAGTTCAATCAACCTCAAACCATTTACTGTGTTTTACAATAGATAGAAGTTTTTTTTTTTTTTTTTTTGTCTTAACCATTTCTATAGCTTCATTTATAGCCACACATTTCAATCAAAAGCTCGTTTGTCTTTCAATTTGGCATACATTTTTAATGACTTAATCAGCTCTTTAGACTTTACTTTACATGGAAGGAGATATAGGGCATGGAGGGGGCAAAAGAACACAAATATTTACCCCCAAACTAGAAAAACCGCATTGATCTAGTAAGTTGCAAGCGTAAAGCAAAACCAAACTCAAACCAAAACACATACCAAGTCATTTGTAAACTACAAGTAGAACTCAATTGAATTGAAGCCAAACAAATTGATTTTTACAACACTTTTTTTTTTGTCGTCTTTGTCTTCTTCTTCTTTTTTTTAATTTGTATACTAAAACAAACTATAAAAAATTCATTGACAGCTTAATTGATTTTGAAAGATAAAGTAAAGACCTAAAACTGCCACAAATTGTTTGGTGTTCATAAGTACTAGTTTTCTTGTTTTGTTCAAGTTTTTCTTTGCAGTAAGAAGAATAATGAAAAATATTTGAGTGACAACTTTAAAAGACATTTTAGTTTTAAACAAAATAGCTGGTAATCCTACAGAATTTCATTGAAGAGAAAGATTGTTAAAGATTGAGTTCTTTTCTGAGTTCTAAACTGATCTTCAGAAAATAAAAATAAAAATCTATAACTAAAATGAAAGTGGAATAAATCATTTTCAAATTCAATAAAAAAAAAAATATTATGTTTCATTATTAAGTCTAACAAAACTTTTAATCAACCTACAGAATTCGATTAAAGAACTAGAAAGAAGGTTATCTTCTACTATGCCGAAAATGAAATATTTTTCACGGGATTTGTATGGGAGGTACCCTCCTTAGTGGGCCGATTCTGTTGGTTCCAACAAATGTACTGCGCCTATATTGAAAACTGATAGTATCCAAGTTTCAGTGCGATAGGACAAAAAACAAAAAAGAGTTTCTATAAGAACCTGAATTTTAATGGTCTGTTTGTATGGGAGGTACCTCTCCTAGGTGGCCGATTTCGCTGATTCCAACAGATGTGTAGCGTCTATGCCAAGAACTTATAGTATCTAAATTTCAGTTCGATAGAACAAAAAACAAAAAAGTTTTTCTAATAAGAACCTGAATTTTAATGGGGGTTTGTATGGGAGGTACCCTCCCTAGTAGTCCGATCAAACTGAAATTTTGACAATATAAGTTCCTGATGCATAGCCACTAACCTTTCAAATTTCAAGATCGTGGTATTACTGGATCGTATAGCTACCATACACACAAAAATGTTTCTTGTATGGGGACCCCTTCAAGTTTTTGAAAATATTTTAGTTTTAATATTTGTTGCTGATATCCGGATAGAACTACACATTCTGATAAAATTTCACAGCTCTTACTATGGCTGTTTATGAGATATGACTCGAGGACGGACGGACAGACAACGAAGTCTCTGCAATAGGGTTCCTTTTGGTACCCTTTGGGTCCGGACCCCTAAAAATTAAATACATAATGAGATTTCCTTTCGATGGAACATTTTTTTTTAAATCTAAAACAATCCTTTGTATTATAATAATCTGCCCCATACTCTTTTGAATCAACAGCAAACTGAGAACTGAACTATGTATTTTCATACAAAAATACACAGATGCTATACTTTATCATTAGGACATCATATCACATGTATCAATCACATCTTTCCAATTAAAATGAAAGTAAATGAGATGATTAAGCAAGTCATACTACATCATATACATATTTCATTTAAGAATTTCAGAATTTGTATACGAATGAAAGGGAATCTTATCTATTGATATTGAACTCTTTAAAAATTTTTTTTTTTTTTGTAGAACACCAAATCTCTTTTGTATTCAGTATAAAATTAATGATATCATCTGATTTCAATTTGATTATAAATTTTAATTTATTGATTTTCGTTTAATAAATGAATGAATAAATGATTTATTTAACCTTGATGCTGATTTTGAATTCATTCATGATTGATTAAGAAGATTTAAAAACAAAATCATAGACAAAACCCCATAACTTGATATCATCAACCCAAGACCAAACCAAACACATTCACTACTTCTTTTAATGAAATCAATGAAGAAAAATAGATTAATAATATTCATGAATATGTGAATGAATGCATGAATGAATGAAAACTTCTTCGAAAGACTAAGTTGGCAAATCAAAGTTCTTCCTGGCATATTCAATTGAATGAATGACTAATCAAACTGTGAATTGTGTGTTGTGTATCTTTTCACATAAAATTATAAACAAAACCCTCCTAAAGCATATTGAAGCGTATCGTATGGTTACACATACACACACTCATACACATATGTACATACATATGTGTGTTGGATATTAAGTATTGTATATGAGTTACGCTTCAGTGAATTTCACAAGCACGCGTTACGACGACGGCACAAAAGCACAATTAAAATTCACACCCAAGTTGAGGCGCACACAGATACACACTCATATTGTAAATACCAAACGATATCATATGAGTCACAAAAGATAAAACACAAAACACAAATTACATTATAAGGAATGAGTTAAAATTAATAAAAAAAAAATTTATATTTATATAAAAATACATATTTAATTGGTCAAGTCGGTCGGTGGCTTACTCGTACACTAACTTTATTGTGCAAGTAAGAAATAATAATAAAAATATACACATAAACACACACATACACACATTTTTATATTTATATAAAAATACAAAAGTCCAAAAAACTTAAAAAGGTAAAGCTCAGCTACTCAAAAAAGAAGCGAAGCGGCTTAGAAACAAGTTTGGCCACTTTGATGAAACTTCTACCACTTACTTACTTCTTCTACTTACATATCTTTGAAGATGTTTCTTCTAAAGTCTTTCTAAATATTTCTTCCACTTCCAATCTCTCAAACATGTTACTTCTACTGTCTACTGTCATTGAAGATGTTTCTTTTAAATATTTGTGATCTCTTTGATTGAAAACAAATTTTTTAAAAATATACAATAAAATAAAAAAGAAAAAATAAATTGTTTGGAAAATAGTTGCAATACTTTAATTTATTGCATGCAACATGAAATGAAACTACTGCCATAGTTATTACTAAATTCATATGAGTAAAATTTCACAATTTGCATCTTTTATATACATATATTTCTAGGCATGCAATGAATACACACAGATACAAATACAAATACAAAGTTACAGTTGTTTGCCTGCCTGACTGACTGCAAGTTACCTTAATCGTTGACTGTGGAATGTAAAGCATGTCAACCCGGCACCGCAACAACAAAAGCGAAAACAACATCACATCACATCACAACACACAACACAAAACAAAAGCCAGTGAAAATTACAAACAAACAAACAAACATGATCTGTTGGAATTTTTACCTCTTTTTTTTGTTGTCATATTGTATTTGTATCTTACTTACTGACTTATGTACTACTAAATCTAAGTATGAGTTTGTTTATGTGTATCTAAATCATCATCTTGCCAAATGCCAAGTGCCATTGTTTCTATGAATATGAAACTTTTTACGCCCACCGCAAAAAAACAGCAGGAACAGCAACAACAATAACAACAACAACAACATCAATATCAACATCAGAAGCAGCAGCAGCAACTTGTATCTTGTACTCGTATCTCTCTCTGCAGTATGTCATGTTAACCCAACTCCACCACCTTTGTGCTAATTTCTATGCTAACAAACAAAAGATACACCATCATACGAGTATTTGTGTATCTTCTTGCTGTTGTGTTGCTTGCTGCTTACTATCTTATGTCTTGCTGTTACTCTTCCCCACTCTTCTCTTGTCGCCTTGAAAGCAACAATTATTGATTTTTTATGACACTGATAAGGATAAGGCAGGCAGACCTGCTCTTATATTTGTTATTAAATGCGGCAAAGATGTAAACAAAAGACAAGAAACAAACACTCAGCAGGCGGCGACATCAGCAGCATAGAAGATACTTTATCTTTTTATTGCTAAAAATGAAAAAAATGATACCTTCCTGCCTATTGACACTTGTTGCCTTCCACTGACCCTAATTATCGTAAAATTCAATTCAATGAAGAAGGCTTCAGTTTGGTTATTGAGATTGAGATTGCTTTGATTTGGGTTTTGTTACTTGGAATTGTTTTGTTGTTGCTGGTGGTTTATGTGACTCATATGAGTATAAGATAAGAAGCAAGTTTAAAGGCTGACAAATGCTTCTTTGATTGGAGTTCGATTTACTCGCAAACAGTTGGTTTGAATATAAGACCAAGGGTTTCTGCTGATCTATAAATCACTGATTCGCAGAACACAACACTTTTTCCTAGAAATAACAAGATAAATTTAATGAATTTTGTAAAGGTTGAAAGTCTATATTGCTTGATTATTCATTATACGTCGTCTATGGTTTATGAGAAATAAATATCTCTTGACTGAATCAAGACCAAGGTGCACAGGTGTTTTGACAGATCAAAAGCTTAGTAGTAGCGGTACTGGTACACAAAATGGAACTGATAAGAATCTACAAGTGCAAGAAATGTAGAAAACTGGAGAGGCAATAGAAACTTTAAAACACCTTCTCTGTTCTTGTGTATTGTGACTGAGTTCTCAGAGTTCTCAGAATTGAATTGAAAAGTTTTCCTAAAATTAGTTTTATTTGGTATTGCTTGCTAGTGACCCCATCTATCTGTCTATGATTCCATATTGAAACACATTCTATGTTCTTCTGCTGTAATCGCGTTTCAAACACTTTAGACCAATCTGATTAACTTAACAAAAGATCAACTTAAACTTATTGATAGAACGAACCTTCATATCACATTTATCAGTCTGAGCTGAACAGAACTTACAATAATAACATAAATAAAGACTAAATTGGATATATCCTCTCAATCCAAAAAATCCATAATGAACCAACTTTGTTGCTAAAACCATTGTAGCCCATTTTACCTACTCGTATTTACACTCCACGCCACTTGAATAGGACACCCTGCAAATTGTCAGTTTGAATACAAATCCATTAACAAATTTTTGGGTCACTTGAGTAGAACATTTGTTTTGTTAGACTCCTACATGTGCTAAGTGAACACGTGTCTTTGTTTAATCGCTTTTTGAGGTGAGTTCCAATTATTTAATATCAAATTTAACTAAAATGGGTCGAGGAAAAGCCTTAAAGGAGATGGAAAAGGGCAAAATGAAGGCTGTGGCAAGGGCTGTGATCAACCTATTACTTCAAAAGCAAAAAAAACTCGAAAGAAGGCGACAAGTGGTGTCCGCATTCTAAGCCAACGAGTTAAAATATGGGAAAAATATGAAAGACCGTACTAAAATTGGCCTCTGTGATGCAGATAGGCGCAAGCCTAACCACTATTCGGCATGTAATATCGAAAGCTGCATATTTAAAAGGTTAACAATTAAAAAAAAATACCACTGAATGCACTTCGAAAGGAGCAACGCCTTAATTTTTGCCGTAACCATATGAGCTGGACTATAGAGTGGCATCGTGTCGTATTTTCAGAAGAAATAAATACAATTTGGATGGACCCGATGGCTACACCTATTATTTCCATGTTCTACGAAAGAAAGCCCATCATTTGGACAGTTTATATAGCAAGGGTGGAGGTATCATGGTATGGGGAGCAGCGATCTCGTATTACGGCACCTATGAGTTACAATTTTTGTCAATAAAAATTAATGCGATGGCATGCAAGGGCGTGCATTCCATTCTTCCACAACCTTTTTGGACCCTTGCAAATGGACCAATATCAACATGCCAATGCGCCAATCCTTAATACCCGAACCGTCAAATGCTATATTGAACCAGCTTACTCACCGGACTTAAACAACATTGAAAATATTTGGGGTTGGTTAAGCCATCAAATTAGCTTGGAGTTCAATACCACTCAGTTATTTAGCACAGTTGTACGAATCAATTCCAAGAAGGATCTGTGAAGTTTTGGAGCAAAAAGTGGCACAACCCATTACTAAAAAAATTTCAAATGCATTTGACAAAGAAGAAGAAATACATATGTTTGAAACATAAAAATTTTAATAAACGGCTTTTTGAAGAGTTGTTTCTATTCAAGTGGCGCATAAATCTGCATGTTGTTTTTATAATTAATTTACCAAAAAAATGTCTAACAAATTAACTGTATCAGTTATAAAAACAAATCCTTCTGTAATGGATTTGGAATTAATTATAGTTTCATTAAAAATTGAAGACAAGAAAGGTACAATATTTTTTCTGGATCTGCAAAATTAAGCTTCAAAAAAAAGTTTGTTAGGTGTTCTATTCAATTGTCGCGGATTGTATAACTTTCTGTACTGAAATAATTTTATTCAAGATTGAAATTAAAATATCCACACTTACCTTTTAACATTGCGACACCGTTTCTCGTTTTCTGCCTCCTTTACGCTATCCCATGAATCACCGACACCCGATGATGACATATCATCTAAACGTTCCTCATCCTCTAGCCCGGAATCCTCTAAACTAATGTGACAACTACTCATTGTCACTTGCTTGCCATTATCGCCCACTTCAATCCAATCGGATGTACGTATACGTGTTGAACGTTCTGTGCCATAAGGTGATGAGTCAGATGAACAACCTGAAGGACTACGTTTACGTTGTTGTTGCTGTTGTTGTTGTTGTTGTTCATGTGATTGTTGTAGTTGAGTTCCATTTCCTTTTAAAGGTTTATTTGTTGTTGTTGTTGCTGTTGTTGCCATCATTGTCATATCATCATCTTCTTCATCTTCATCAGCATCTTCAATATTATCGGCATCAACATCACCCTCCTCTTCTTCATCATCATCATCATCATCATCAGGATCTTGATCTTCCATAGAATCATAACGTTTACGCAACAACGATTTGTTGTTGTTGTTGTTAGGTGGAGTTGCCAACATCAATTGTTTTGGTGTTGATGTTGGCGTAGATGATTGTTGTTGTTGCTTTGTTGTTGTTATTCCCCCAGAGGTTGTTGGCAACAATTCAAGTGAACAAGATCTGCCTCTCATGGCAGCCAATTCAGATATTAGCATTTCATGGAAGGTGGTCTTCTTTGTTGTTGTTGTTGTTGATGAGGATTTCTCAGGTGTGTTGCCAGCACTCAATGCCAATGGTTTTGTTCGCGTTGCTGTTGTTGGTGATGTTGATGTTGTTGATGACATGACGGTTGTTTTATTCGAGTTTATTGTGTTGGCGTTGCCTTTGGCATTGACGTAGGAGTTCATGTTGCCACCGTTGTTGTTGTTGTTGTTGTTGTTGTTGTTAATGGCATTGTTGCCACTTCCAATATTAATGCGAGTAACTGATTGTGTAGTAGCAGCTCCTGGTTCTCTATGTTCCTTTTGAATGCGCTTTTGTCTTTCCATAGCCAATTCTTGTTCCAACAAGGCTTGATGTTGAATTGCCCGCTCATGTTTTGTTATGATTGTTGCACCATCTGCACCACCACCAAACCCTGATCCCATGATCCCCAAACCTTGTTGTTGATGTTGTTGTTGCTGCTGCTGTTGTTGTTGTTGCTGTTTTTGTGTTTGACTTATAATGATCTCTGAGAATAAACGTTCAGCGGCATTCTTTAAATTATTCTTAATCTCAACGGTCTTGCCACTGAGGAAACTATTCGTGCCACCATTACCAGATCCACCAGAACCATTCGTACTGATTGTTGTCACATTCGTACTGCGTGTTCCAAAACCATCCAATGTTGTTTTGGAACGACGAAAGATGCTTGATGTTGTCGTTGTTGTTGGTATTGTTGCTTGTTGAACTACAAGTTGTGTAACTGGTCGCGGTATTTGTTGTTCCAACTCCAAATCCTCAGCATCCATGGTAGCCACTGGCATTTGAACAATTTTACGTGGTTTCGGCAATGGTTGACTGGTTGGTTGTAAGCCGGCACGTTCGAAATCAACTCTACCCAGGCTTAGACATGGTTGAGAGTGATCCTTAAGTGCGCCGGGACCTGTATGTTGTTTTGGTGAACTCAATGAATTGTGACGATTCAAATTCACTACTGTGGTCGGTAATGTTGATGCTGGAGTTTGGCCAGAAGATTTGTTAGTTTTATTGCTATTGCTATTTGCTATTGTTTTGTTAACAATAACAATTTGTTGCTGTTGCTGTTGCTTAGCATCCTTATTTGGTTGCTCTAAATCTGGACTTAATCTGGGCTTTGCTGTAGGCACATCCGGTGCTTTACGTAGCTTTAATGGTGGCTTTGGTGCAATTGTTGTTAATGGTGATGATGTTTTCATTGGAGATTTTGATTGTATTGTTGATGGTGATTTTGGTGTTGCAATTTGTTGTAGCTGAGCTTGTTGAATATGATAATCGGCACCAGAATTACGTCGCTCGCGTTGCTCCTGCTGTTTCTTTTGTAAGTTCATTGAGGGTGATTTATAGATCAAAGTTCTGCCCACAGCCTGAGTCAATTGATTGACCAATGTGGGTTTCTTTTGTATGACAGGATGTGTATCTTTTGTTATAGTTGTTGCTGATGTTGTTGTTGTTACTTGTATTGCTGTGGTAGAAGATTGAAAACGTTGCATGGCCTCACGTTGAGCATGCAATGGACGCGGTGGTACTGGTGGTCCCGGGCGTTTAACTAAAACTGTAGCCGCCGCCGTTTGCTGTTGTTGAAGTTGTTGTGATGCTGTAGCCATTGTTGTTGTTGTTGTCTATGGGAGCCTCTCTCTCTCTCTCTATCTCGTGTTCTCTTTTCGTATCTCTGTAAGTTTGTAACTTTATAGTATTGATTCTCACACGTTGTGCAGCAACAAGAACTGGTCGTTCGAGTCTAAGAGACTTCAGAGACTTCAGCACCCAAAAAGATATAAAAAAAAATAAAAAACCTGTATTTGTAGGTCACTTTTTTACGTTGTCTTTTCTTTGTTGTTGTTATTGTATTTTAGTATCTTTTATTTTATTTTTTATTTATTTTTTATTCTTTTTATTTATTATTTAGCATACAACAAATAAATGCGCAAAATGAAACTTGTTTTCTTGATGCTCTTTTTTTTCACTTCTTTACTTCAACTTCACTTCACTTTAGTTTAGTTTAGTTTCTTTGTTTTTTGTTTTCTGTTTTAACCAAGTTCTTTTTCCTTGGACTGCAACAGCATCATCATCATCATTATTACATTAGACTTGGGTTGGGGTCCAGCAGTCTAAGCAGCAATCGAGTTGAATTGGGGTTTGTCTGGTTAATAGTCTATTTTGAATATAGGTTACGCGTCGCGTCGCGTCACACTATGATAACGGAAATGAGGTGGTAGATTCAGTTAAGGAGAAACAGCAGGCGTTGATTCTTTTCTCGTTTCTCTCCCCTTTCACTCTTTTCCTGTCTATATCTCATTTACTTAACTCGTTTTCATTGCACATTTAGCCAGATTTGTTTAGCTGGGCTTGTTGTTTCGTTGGTTTCTTTTTGTATTTTTGGATTTTTTGGTTTAGTTTGTCTTGGTTATTCGGTTGGCTTTGTCTAGATAGATCATTGTGGGCAAGCCCCCGTTTGGTTTTGGTTTCTTAACTTTTCAAAGTTTCCAATAAATCACTTTGCACTTTGGCTAGCAAAAGTTAACAAACAACACATACAAGATACAAGATACAATACAATACAATGCATATAGAAACAACACTCATGTACAATACTACTTAGTAGATACATAGATACATTAGCACATTTTGTATAGAAAACTGTATATTTTTTGTTCTCTGTTTCTTTTTCTGTTTTTTTTTTTTTTTTTTTACTTTATCTTGTATTTGTTTTTAGTTTATGTTGCTATTTATTTATTTTATTTTATTTTATTTTTGTATCTTTGAAGTGAAAGGTTTTTCGTTTCGTTTTCTTATTGGCATTTGGTTGTTTCTTTTTTATAGTTTTTCTTATTTGATTTTAAAGTTTGGATTATATTTTTGTTTGCTTCTCTCTTCCTTTTCGTTTAATATTTTGTTTGTTTTCTTTTTTGTTGTTAAATTTATTTTGTTTTTATTTTTGCTGAAATTAAAAAATAAAATTAAATTTTAGTTATTTTTAATTTTTTTTTTTTATTTTTTAAATATTTCTACTCTTAAATTTTTTTTTTTGCTATTGCTTTTGTAGTTTTGCTGTTGTTATTGTACAGATTTTGTTAATATTATTGTTGATTATGTTGTTGTTATGTTTATTGACTGCAATTTGATTTTATTTGAGTGACTTTGTAAAGGAAATTTTTACGTTATTCTGTATGAATAGATTATATGACTTTGTCATGATATTAGTAACTCAAAGGTTCAAAATACATACATCAGAATGGACATGTGATGATCATGAGAGTCGAGAGAATATTACGAATTCTCACAGAACTAGAAACTATGGTAAGTGGGCTCTGTAAGAGTAATGTCCCTGAGATGAATGCCAATTGTAATCTAAGTCATCTCTATCTCACGCCATAAAGATCTAATGCGGACACTGATGACAAACATATCTGTCTAAAGTCGTCTCTGCACCGAGCAGTCTGCTTATCGCATCTTAAGTTCTGGAAGAGTCACTGCCATTCTAAACTCTCCTATACCAAAATTAAATTCATTCTCCATAGGTCATACAACTTCTTCCCTGATTCAGAGTTATGTTCTATCTAAAACATCTATAGATAAAAAAAAAATTAAATTATCTGACATAACTCCACCATAATTTATAAAAGAAAAGCCATAAGTGGAAAGCAGTCTGACTTTTTCTATGGCCTCCCATTTGAACATAATATTTTATCAAACAAATTTCCCATATAACTGAAATTGGTAGTCTCCTACATCAATAAATGGTTAATATCATTGTGATAGAACTGTGTCACAAAGCTCTCACATTAATAACAATAGGTTTGATTGGGTAAGGTTATGCAGGCTTTCCGTCGAAGATCGCGAGTTCACCCATAAGCCTTCCGTCATCATTATGATGTCTAAATTTAGGAAAAGTGGGGAGTGGGTTGAAGGAATTCAGGGTATTTGACGGTAAGGTATCTCTTGTTAATCACAGAAATCACCTTCAGCCTCTGAAAACGAAAGAGCCTAGACTCAAGACTCAATGGAATGGATTCTTTTACTTGAATTTTCAGCTGTTTTCTTTTTTGTAATTGCATTCGCTCATGTTAACCTTAGAATTCTTTGGTTTTATGGTTTCAGTTGCTGTTAATTTAATGACGTTGTAAGCGTGTACAGAAAGAATATAAAATGCTTTAAGAATTTATTAAAAGTTATATAGCCTCAGTCTATTCTCATTGGGCCAGGTCGGCTTAGTTGTTAGGTTAAAAACATATCAATGTTACAACAGTCAACATGATAAACGTTAAGTTCTTAAAAATACATGAACAAACCCCATGAATATTTTATTAATTTATGTATGGTAAATTATAGAATTTTCTATATGTTGATATTTTATGCTGATTAGATTAACAGAACACCCATCAATAAATACAATAATATAATGGGAATGTTTTCCAAAAAAAAAAACCTACAAAGAAGGTTAGTCTACAAATCATTCTTTCATAACATTTTATCTATTTAAATTTTCCATTTGTTAAAAAAGAAAAATAATATAATAGAATTGAATTTTTTATACTAATCATACAAGAAAACGTGGTTGCCTACGCTCCTGTAACTAAGCATGCTGAAATATATTAATGATTTGTCTTATGCTTAGGGTAGAGAGAGTACACATACATCATTCCAACACTGAGACTGAAATATTTGTAAGGAAACTATACGATCCAATAATCCTATGATCATGAAATTCACATTGCTGATGAATATATGTTAGGCATTTATACTATCTAAATTTCATTTCGATAATACAAAAAACAAACAAGTTTCTCTTATAAGAGTACAAATTTAAATTGTGTTTTGTATGGGAGCTATACAATCCAGTAATCCTAGAGTCTTGCAATTGACATGGTTGATGAATATATGAAAGACACTTATACTAACTAAATTTCAATTCGTTAATACAAAAAACAAAAAAGTTTTTCTCATAAGAACATAAATTTCAATCTTGGTTTGTATGGGAGGTACCCCTCCTAGTAATCCTAGGAACTTGAAACTTACAAGATTGGTGGATATAGGTCAGTGACTTATAGTTTCAGTTCGATTATGCGAAAATAAATAAGTTTTTCTAATAAGAACATGATTTCTATTTGGGTTTGGGTTTTTATGTGAGGTAGTGGTTCGATTCGGTTGGTTTCATCTGCTAAAAGGAAAACTTCATGCAAATTTTCAGCTCTTTACCTCAAAAACTGTATACATACAGACGGATAGACGGATATGGGTTAATCAACTCGTCTCATCGAGCTGATCAAGAATACAAGTATTTATGTATATTCTTTTTGGGTTCTCCGATGTCTCCTTCTTTATGTTACAAACTTCATGATAAACTTTTAATACTATTCACTGCGTGAAGTGTATAAAAATCCTACTCAAACAACTTTCAAATAAATAAACACCCAATTAAAAACAAACTTCTTAATAAGCCATTGACATAAAATAACCACCTACACTCAACTCTAAGATATGGAACTTCATAAAATAACAAAATCAATGCCACAATTGCAATTGTACTCGAATAAAGATAAAGATTAGAATGGGCAATTTTCCAACAATAGAAATAATATAAATAATATACTTTGGGTGGGTCCACTTATAGTAATAATAATTTTAAAGTTTAAGAAGAGAAGTTCATTAAGATATGTAAATAATCATAATAATAATAATCTTCAACAAAGTCTTTGGGACCCAGGCAATCATAGAATAGTCTTCGTAATAAGTGATTTCATAAAAAGGAGTCCAAATGTGCTGATAAAAATTGTCACAGAATTAGTCTTTAGAAAAAAAAATACAAAATTTGATCAGGGATTTGTATTCATTTCATATTTTCAGACATAAAGGTAAATCATATATTGTATATTTTAAATCGATTATTAAAATACAAATAAAATTATTAAAACAATGTTATGTGTTTTGATTACCATGGGAACTTTATCAATTTGAACATTTTCAAATTTAAAGGAAGGTCACAAGGCCGATTTTTCAATTATAGAAACAATAACAAGTAAGGTGCGTCTATATGCTCAGGTGGGCCAATGATTATGTAATTAGTCTTGAAAATTTCAATTGAGAGATTATAAGACTAATCTATACGAAACATGACATACTAGCTATTTCTGAATATTTTCCATAAAGGAACTAAGCCCAAAATCGGCATCTGTCCTAGAACCAAGAGGGCTGACATATGAAATTTTAGCTTATCAGTTCATAAGTATCCCGAAATCAATTGCTTTTAAAGAACAAATGCCTAGATGAATTTGTCTCGTCATTCTAATCAATACTTTGCATTGTTTATAGGGTCTAACTCCCTTTTTCTGGTAACATACATTTGCACAAACTCAATATACCTTTTTACGCAGTTATGGACACACTGAATTCAAAAATTGAATAAAATGCCACTAAGAATTGGGTCAATGGAAATGGAAATAAATATAATACACAAAAACAAAAACAAAAAAACAAATAAAAAGAATTATAAAAACCAATTCACAATTAACTAAAGATTTACAAGTAATTGTGGGGGGCTTGAGGCCTGGGGTTTTTATTACAACACAAAAAAACCAACGCACGATCATTATTACTACAACAACAACAACAACAACAACAGCGAGCTAAGTGCACACCTTCGATCTTTCATTAATGTCCATAATAAAGTCGAAGTCGCAGTCGCAGTCGATGTTGACGTCAACAGCACAAACGCGTGCGTCGACATCAACGCAGCTTAGCAATAAAATTCATTGATTTATTTTACTAGGAGTTTTTTTTTTCGTTTAATTTTTCATATTAGAAAAAATCAAAAAAAAAATAATTGCAAATAACAATAAACAATTTAAATAAATGAATTGCAATAATGAAAACAAATATTGCAACAACAGCAAAAAAAACAAAAGTTTCTTGTATTATTATTGTATTTCTTAAAAACTAAACCAAAAACTAAGGCAAAAACTAGTTTAATTTTATTTTATTTTATATTTTATGCATTTAAGCCACGATTAGTTGATTTTTTTTTTATTATATTTTGTTTCGTAGTTTTTTGCTTATTTTTTTTCATTTTTTTTTTTTTTTTTAGTTGTTGAGGGCATTGGAAAAACACGCAAAAGCCACACGGTGGGCTTAGCACAAACATGTTCACATACACACATAGACATATACACACATTCACAAACACACACTCAACTTAAATAAGTATGGAATATTTGTTTTTTTTTTTTTTGCTAAACTTTTGAATTTAATTAATTTTTATTAAATGAAAATCAAAAAAGAATCACAAGAGTAGTTACAAAATATGTATATGAATTTACCTAACAGTATTTTATAATTTAAAAAAAGGGAGAATAATTAAGAAATTTAAATTTTAATAAATATTTAATCAGAAATAATTTTATAAGAAAAATGAAACTTAAAATTTGATTTCTATAATTCTAGTGGGAGTACAAATTAGTTCGGTCCGTTTTCAAAAGATGGCTCAACCTGCAAATTGTGAAAAAATGACTCAATGATTGGATCGATGCCAGAGAGGACTCATTTTTTAGAGATGGTATTCGAAAATTACCAGAGAGATGGGAAAAAGTAGTCGCTTCCGGCGGACAATACTTTTTTTTTTTCAATAAAAAAAGACTTTTTTGAACACAAAAAAAAGGACCGAATTAATTTGTACTCCCAATATATTCAGAGTTTAAAAGAAGGTGGTTTTAAGAGTCTTATAAGTACATGTTCGGCTGAATGGAAATTTATAAAAAAATTACTAGATATTCCTTAGTTCTTTAGCAAAATATTCCCAAAGCAATTTAATGAAAAATAAGATGGTAGAAATAATAAAAAAAAAAATAAAAACCAAGGCTGTCTGCATTTACTTATTTATACACGTTTTGTTGAACAAGCACAATTTTTTTTTTTTTTTGTTTTTTTGGTTGGTTTATTGTGAGTCAAAGCCCTTGTTTCTTTATATCAGCACACATTCTCAAGTATTTTTTTACCAGTTCTTGAACATTGGAACTAGGAATATTATTGCATTTAAGCCATGCCCTCTACCTTAAGGTTAATCATTCTTAGTAAGCGGTATATTGAAGTTAAGAAGCCTCTCCTATGCCAATAGCTCCAGATTTACGCTCGGATTGAGGCCTAGGCTTTAAGCCAGATACTCCTTTAAACGGAAATTGTGACTTTATCAGTATACTATTGTATGCAGTGGGTCAACATTTTACTGGATAATCTCTTCATGTGTGGAATGTGGAATGAAATATGTATACCACTAAAATCAACTCAAGAATGTTCCAGTATGATTCTTAAGTACTTTGACCTGCAGTTGAGATTTGTTTAGGTTTGGACTGTTCTCTTCATTAAACTCTTTTCAAGATTTGGATGCAACCAGAGGATATTGTGACCCTATATGGGATTTCATTTTGGGGTTTTTTGTTTCGATATATGGAGGTTCCTGCTCATCTTTTGTTCTCTAGTTATAAATACTGAATATAATATATCCATATCTTTCTATTATGAACACTAATAGTCAATTTGTTTCCACTAATAGGGTCCCTGAGCCAAATGTCAAGTTAATACAATAGTTCTTTCATTGTAAAAATTTAATGGACCCCAGTTCGCGCGGGCTCTGGGTGGGAAAGTGGCGTGGGATAGAAAGTAGAGTAGAGTAGAAACACTTCTGCCTGGTGAACATTCACTTTATCTCTCATCTTCCAATGGATTTTTATTAAACTAGACTCGTTTTTCGTTTTTTTTTTTTTTTAATTTTTTGTTGACATTTGCAATTTGTTTGAATTTCAGTTTGTATTGGGGGTCACTTTTTAAACGGAAACCTAAGTATTTGAACAATTTATCGACTAAAATCATGGACAATTAAAATTTTTGGAATTTTTCTTATTAATTCTTCTGATAAAATTTTTAAAAAATGAATTTCAAAAATCATAAATTTTAAATTTTCTTAATAAATTTTGTTGGATTTACTTTTCATTTTTTTATTTTTTTTTTGTTCTTTTGATTTTATTTTTATTTTATTTTTTTTTTTTTTTTGGTTCTCTTGATTTTATTATTTTTATTATTTTCTTAAGTCGACAAAATTTCTTTTTTTTTTAATATTTTTTTGTAATTTTTATTATTGTATTTTCTTTTTGGAGTAAATTAATTCAAATTGAAATTTAGTCATGCACTCATTCACACCTACACACCACCACACAAAGCAAAACACCGATTGATCAATTGCAGCGATTCTTAAACTGTGAACCGTAATAATCTTGACACATTATCTTCTTCATACCCTAGTCACTAAATGTTTAGGGTTGGAATGGTTCAAATGTGGGTCCCCCGAACTACATAAGTTTAATAACTACTGATCTCGGGCGACAGCCGTGGTGTGGTGGTGGTGGACAATTTCATTGTTCATTATTATTGTTATTCTCCTTTGTAGTGATCCACCCCCACAGCTGTAGCGGCACACACTGTCACTTGTCACTGCAGTCTGCAGCTTGCACAATTGATGTTGATGTTGATGCTGATGTTGTTGCTGTTGTTTTCATTATAATTTGTTTTTCTTTTTGTCTCCCACATTCACTCTAATAATAGCAGGAGGTACAGCAACAAAACAACATTAACAACTCTAAATAACTAAATTAATGTGTTGAATTTGATAATTTTTCTTTTTTATTTTTGAATTTTGTACCTTAAAAAATTTCTTTAAAATTATATTCAGAAACACACACACTGAGACACTCGTACATATGAGAGTATGGTATTGTGCGACACGTAAACTCACATACGTAAATGTGAATTGAGAATGAATAAAGAAAGAACTCGAAAAGAAGAAACGTCGCTTACTGGTTCTTCGCTTACCGTTAACTGTTAATTAATATTATTTCAATAAATTTTCATGCAAAATAATTTTTCAACTTTCGTAAATTTACATGATATTTCAACTTTCGTATTGAAATTTTCCGACGGCCGAAAAAACCGCAGCGCGCGTAAACCAACTTTCGTAATTTAAAAAATGTTTCGTATTGAAATTTGCCGAAAGAGCGAACGTAAATCTACTTCCGTCAAAAGTCGAATTACGACTTAAAACTAACGAGTAAAAGTAAGCGAGTAAGTCGGAAAGTAACGAGTAGAAAATTAGCGAGCAAATGAAGCGAAGTCATAGTGAATCTGAAATGCAGCAGCAGCAGTTGCAAGACAAAACACAGTGGTTTAAGATTTGAAATAATAAGTATTTATAAAACTAAAGATAGCAAAACTTAAATTTCCGTCCATTATTCAATTCATTGCTATCTTGTTATAGTAAAGGATTCAATAAGTGTAATAACCTTAAAACCGGTTAGAACACTGCAGCTAAAGCTACACTGCTTTAGTGCAAATCAAACACCACAATAGGACGCAAAGATTCTAGGTGAATTAGACCCATGCTGCAAGTAATCTGTCTTTCCTGCCCTAACCCATATAGTCATATATGAATTTTATCACAGTTCTACACTTTTAATACTAACTTTAAAATGCTTTTAAGAAGAATGTTTAAAAACCTTACATTTAAAGTTTTTAACACATAAACTAAACTAAATCTAGAGCTATTGTAAATAGAAGATACTTGTAAGGATCTTTCTTTTTCCTTTACCATTGAGCCCTCAAAAAATAAATTACCATTTATTATGTAAAGCATAATTTTTTAATAAGAATGTAATATATTTTAAAAATTAAGAATTTCCGAGTATTTATACAGATAGGAATATAATGCTAAATCACTGTCAGCATTTCCTCTATTAAATGAATTCATGGATTGCAGAGGTAAATATCGGTTAATAAATGTATTAAATCAACAATTTTGCTTCCTGGTTAATAAGAGTTTTCAGTTGATGGAGGTCTGACAATTGAGGTTTAAATGTAAACACATTTTTAAACAGAGAAATTAAAATTTGTCGAAAAATCACTATAATTTTATTTTATTACCTTTTTTGGTAAATTTTATATTTTAAAAAACGTGGAATGCATTTTTGAAATGCCATAATTACCTTACTGTTTTGGAATTGAAAGAAATTTGTTTTTTTTTTGATGGAAAAATGTTTCAAATTGATCAAACTTGGTATATTTTTCAAGAAATCAGTAAAAATTGGGTAGAATATTTCATATTGAACTTCCATTTCCAATCACTTTAACAAATTTATAACAAATTTTTACACAATCTTGACACCACTGTGAGTTCATTCTGCCGTTGCAATGAACTCAACTTATGTCTCTGTTACTCTATCTCTCTCTCTCTCTTCTCTGTTCTCTTTGCTTTTCTTATGTTTCGCTTAAGTTGGCTTCAAATTGCCGGCTGTTGAAAACAAAAGAGAATGGGAAAACATGAAAATAAATTATTAAGAGAATCGAAATGAAAAGCAACTTGGCACATGGCCAAAAAATACTTATACAATTGCATTGATTGGTAAACATAGACGCACACACACACACACACACACATACACAATACCATGCAATTCTAACTGTAATTTTGTTGTTGCATGTGCCGCAGACATTGTCAGCTGTTTGTTGTCGCTAGCCCGGATCTAAGGGCTGCGCCCCAAAATACATATCAATTCGAGTCTTTTCCTATAGTTTTCTTTATTTTTTCGATGTTGCACTAAGCCATTGGTTTCTTTGCTTAAGCTACGCCAAATCTTTCTTTAAGGAACTCTATAGTCGGTTTTTTTCAGATAAAAAGTAAAACGCTTTTGCCGGCTTAACTTCTTCCGATTCTCCCATCCCCCATCCATCGAATTCGAATTCAAACTCTTATGTTGGCGCTTAAGTATGCCTGCACTTCATTTTGACAGTGATGATGACACTGCAGCAACACAACAACAACAGTAACAACAATTTCCCTTAGGGAGAGATCCAAATAAAACAACATGGGGTTGAGAAATGAGAAACATCGATACCATCCGTCAGCACCCCAGTCGACCTCTTTCATCATCCAAGGCAATATTTGCGCCATTTGGAATTAACGTATTTGTATATGCTTTGTGCAACTGCCTTTATTGGTATTGGTGCCCCAGGCAAAGCCAGGGCCAGCAATTGCACAAGTTGGGAGATGGGGGCACCTACCACCCATTGAGTTCGTTCATTACTTGGCGAGCTATAATATTATAGAATAGAAATACATAGAGGGGAATTGTGGTCTCTGGTCTTTGCCGACTCGTGTCTATGCTTCGACGGTCGGTGTGTCTGGTTTTGTTGAGTGCTTGGCATGCTGCCGTTTGTTCCCTCCGGAATAGGGAAATCCAAAGTATGCTTCACTTGAACAAAAAAATACATACTTGAATGAATGCCGGGAAAGACGCTCGTTCGCTTTAATGTCAAACATGGACGACATGGATGACGATGACGACAACAACAGACAGACAATTGAACGACGTCGTCGACACTCAAGAATTTTTGTGCTTCCGAGTTCATTGTTTTCGTTTTTCTGGATTCTTTTTACTTCTTTTCTTTGATATTTTGTTTTGTTTTGTTTTTTGGCAAGCATTTCCCATTTATTCTGGTCGAAGTTTCAGATTTTTTTTTTGGCGCAACGGATACGTTTGGGGTCCCAAAATGATTGTTCGGAAGTTTCCTTTCTGTTTTATGTTCTGCCGCATTTGAAAATTGCTTATAATGTTTGTTTGCAATTATATATCCCTTCCATGTGGAAGGGATTTTCGGGGCAGTGATACGAGACACACATAAATAAAACTAACTAGGCGCAGTCATTGTCCCGAGGGTATACAATTTTTTGTTTTCATTTGAAAGTGAATAATGATGAAGTGCCTAGAAAATGAAAAAATTTTATATGTACTATGTGTGTCTCTCTAATGAAAGTATCTAGTTTGATTTATGAAAAGAACATAAGTAGGTAGATTGGATAAATGATTAAAACATAGAGAAATATTGGGCGTTGACTTATTGAATTCAGCAAAATATTATGAATGATTAGACCGATGGACATGGGTAAAGAATATTACAATTTTTCTTTCAAATCCTAACTAAGAGGAAGGACAAAACTTTACCTACATAGTAGGATATGGCAATCCCAATAAATGACAATGAGTCTTTCTTTTTTTATTTAGGAAGATCAGATAAACTATTCAGAACTAAAAATTTTATTGTATTAAGTTCTAGAATAAAATCTTTGACCAGAATTAACTTCTATATATTTAGGATATTTCATTGCTAATAAATAGAGAACTTTTCTGGTCATAAGTGACATTGTATTCTTCAGACAACATACCATAGTGAATAAAAACTATATCCTTGGATGATGTTTGTATCGCAAGGAATCTTAAGTCGTAGACCCCAAAAAGTATTAAGTCCTAACTAGAAGAATCGGTGATAGGTAGGCAGAAAATATGTCGGAACAAGAGTTCCCTGATTAGTGGAAGATATAATCGTGTCTCTTATAACCTCTCTACAGAACTGCCTAACCTCAACCATCTCGTGGTGTCCCCCGTTTTTCACAAATGAGGCAATGGCGACCGAGTGTTCATCGGTATATCTATTCCCCTTTAACAGTACTGTAGAGGAAATATTACGGTATACTTAGCAAAGCTGGCAAGTTCGGAGGCCTGCTTGCATTAAATTACCTTTGGTACAAGACAGCAACCCTGCCACCGAACTAGGACGCTCTGTTTTAATTTTCCATTGCGTCTGAAAACTCATCGATTCGTGTATTTACAAGATTAATTAACTTTGTGAATAGACTATGTTTATAATTTCTTTAAATTGTAAATACATCATAAATAATAATAATAATCGTATTCATACAAAAGTCAATTCAAAAATGATTCATTTCCCTGGATAGAGTATTAAAGGACCATCAAAGTTCTAGAACTGTTTTAGTTCCAGTAAATAAATAACTTTTCTGATTGCAAATTACAATGGACTCTTATTTTTTATACCTTTCATACTATAGTGAATAAGTACCACATACGTCTTTAACTCAATAATTGTAATGTTTGGAACCATTTGTTAGAGACCCCATCAAGCTTACTGTGTAAGGAAATGATAAGTTTGATTTAAATTAATTGAGCCATTACCGTCGACCTCTTTGCAAACTAGACTCTCAAAATTTCAGCTTCAATTCGATACAGAAACATCTTATTGTCGATCACAGATAATATTTATAGCGCAGCCAGAATTCCCCAATTACTGGAAGACGTAGTTGTCTTTATAGAAAATTTCATTAAAAGTCTTAATAAAGATACATAAACTTCATAAGTAACATGAATAATACAATAAAAACCTAGAAACCTTTATGTATATAGGATATTTCAAATTAATTGTACATATAGTGAATAAGTATTATCTCTTTATCACGATGTGTGTTAAGCATGGAATCATCGGTCTGGGACTACATTACTTATGGGAATGACTCTTTGTGAACTAATCTCTCAGTTTTTGAGCTTTGAGCTTCAATTTAATATAAACCCGTCTTATTGTGGCCCAAAAATATTCTGTCGGGAATAAAGTTATCTGCTTACTGGAGAATGTAGTCGTATCCAAACAAAAGTATGGTCCTGTCTCTTTGCAAACTAGTCTCTCAATTTATTAACTTCAATTTAACATAGACACTTCTTATAATCGACCACAGAGAATATGTCAGAACAAGAGTTCTATGATTACTGAAAGATATTGTCCTGTTCATACAAATGTCTATTGAAAATCAATAAAATTTATTTTCTTAAATAGGGTATTAAAAGTCTGTAAAGTTAGGTGAACTAAAGTTAATAAATAAGTATTTGTCTTATTTTTTATTTACAAAAAAATTTGTTTTCAACTTAAGCAAATTGATTAATGATCCATTTTGTTTTAATTCTACTCTTTATAGCAAATATTTATTTGTTATACCCTACCAAATAATTGGTCATTGATCCATTTTACATTTCATTTTAAATATTATTTGTTTGTTTTGTTTTGTTTTTTTGCCAACTTTAATATACGAATACACTTTGAAATGGAATAGAAAACTCCAAAGCAAAGAAAGTCGTCCTTCAACATTTACTCACTCGTCGCTCTTTGATACTTCTACCATGAACAATACTCGTACCAACCAATCATCATTCATCCAAAAGCCTGCCATACCCCATCATATCATCATATCAGAAACACATTTTTCAAGAGTTTTTCCATTCCACTTGAATGCACGCCAACCCCATTTCAACAAAAGCAAACAAAGCGTCTAGTAAGTACTCCACTCCAACAATCCAAAACACCCACCAATTCAAAACTGAGTAAAAAGGAGAAAATAAAAATCACATTTCAAGTTGAATTGTTGGCAGCAAAGTAATTTCGCTGCTAAAAGCAGGGAAGCCCCAACAATGAAGGTTAAGCTCTTTTGGAGTTGGAGGGAGCCATCCAGTGAGTCCTCATGTGAGTATGTACATATTTTTAACTTTACAAATATAAACTAATCTCACTCTAATAGCCCAGGGAAACCATAAAAGTTAAACAGAAATAAAAGAATATGCAACAACAACATGACAACTTTTCTAACTGATTAGGTTTTTAAACTTTGTTTTTTTTTTTATTTTTTTAATTTTAAGTTTAAATTTAATATTTCAAAGTTTAAAATGAGCAAATTTCATTAATTTCGGAAATAATCTCGGATTTCATCATATGTGGATGACAATGAAAAACAATAAGAAGATCATAAACATTATACGTGATTAATTTAGGCGATTTTATATTTGATGGATTCACAAAATAAGAATCTAAAAGTTTATTTGAAGGGGATTAAAGATTTACAATTGTTTATATGACTTTAACTTCCTTGGCGTGGAGGGCGAACGAAAGTTGATCTATATATCATTTTCTTAGAATGGTTTACTGAGATCATGGCATGATATCCAAAATTTTATTTGGTTCAAAAACTTTTATTCCCCATGTATGGAAAGTCCTACCCATGGCCTAAACACCGGCTTCGCTCTAAGGGTCCTTCACCTTACAAGGTGGCAATGCAGCATGGGGGTAACACATGTAAATATTATGATTAATACCCCAAGTTAAGAAATTAGTTTCATTTATCCGTCAATTCATTTTAGAAATTATAACCATTTTCATATAGTCAATTGTTTTGAAATTTGAAGAACTTGAGAATATTTTTAATAGATCGCCACATAAGCAATGTCTCTTTTTTATATGATTTTTAGGATCTAATTTAATATACTTTATGAAAATCAATAATATATTGGTTGTATACGATGCCCTTCTGCTATCACTCAACGATTCCACTCAACGATTTCTTCTACAATTCTTGCCAAAGTGCTGATTGATGAGTTCCTCGGAAGCAAATAGTCAGCCATTCAAGAAGTTTTAAAAACAATCATATAATTGGATGTCTGTTAGCACAATGTCTAGAATATATGTTAGATGTATCTACCTATACATCCCAACTAAGCTAAAAAAAGTGACTCAACTTGTGATTGACCAACTCAGGATGTTGTTATGCAAAGGGATCATTAAATATCTATAGCAAAATACTTGTATATCAAATCAGCTCAAAAATAACTGATTCTGTCAAATTGGCACTATCATCATCTTTTGGAGCGTGTCCTTTATTTCATCTGCTCCGATTTGTTTTTTTTTTTTTTTTTGTTTTTGCAAACATTGTTCCAGACCCTCTATTTTCTTTATCAGCTCTCAATGCTTGAATTGATTCAAGCTCTTCAACATATGAATTTCTTTCAACTCCAAGAAAACAAACGATTGCGAATAATCTTGATTGATTCTAATAGATACTTTTAGAACATAGATATTACTTTTACACCATTGCATACTCCTTCTTTTAGCAGCAATGCTTTGTTTTATCGTCTTCAATCTCGGAATGATTACCGGACCGAAATTCATCATTACGTAAATGAGAAAACACATTTTGGTACCGTCGTTTTTGATGACTTCTACACCGCAAATTTTATATACAATAAATAGTTTTTCTCTTGCCTCAGTGGCTTTCTTTTCTATATTTGATACAATAAAGCAAAATATAACGAATAAGTTATCCATGTTCAAGTCTAAATTGTAGGCATTAACCCCACAGAATCGAGTAAAATTTGTTTAATTCCTAAATTAAGCTATTAACTACAAAACACATCTCAAAATTCGACATTTACGTATATCAAAATCTCCTAAAACCGCGTTTTTTTTGTTTTTTTTTGTGGCATCCCAATATTTATAAAATGCTTTTCACGATGATAAAAAATATGTATTTCTATTTTTTTGGGTGTAAATATATGGAATCTTGATGCCACAGATGGTTCAGAAGTGATTTACAAATTTCTCTTTACTTTTTCAAACACAATTTCTCTGGAACATCCATAATGGTGAGGTGTATTTTTTCATCGAAAGCTATGCTTGAATTGCAGTTTACATCATCGCGAATGAAAAATAAGGACTTAGTTCAACTATTCCGTTCGTTGAGGATATCGTGCTCATTTATGTGATCATTTTAGGAATTGGCAATATTCTGGCTAAGGACAGACCGATTTGTTCTCCAGTCAGAAATTCCATGGAGAAATGTGTGGGATATATTATTGTAGTAAAATAGGATTATGCTTATAATTGTCAATATGATATTCAGCTTTGAATAAAGTTATTTTCAATGAACAAAAGATTGTCATTTATTGTTAAAGTCAGTGAAGCTTGTTGCATTGACTACTAAAAATCTCAAATGATTAAGATTTCATCAAAAAGTTTAATCGAAATTATCATTATGAAAATCCCGTAAATAAGTTTCGCATGAAATACTTTTTTTTAATCAATAAACCAACTTTATATCTAGTAAAATCGGTTTATAAAAATTCTCTCAAAACATTAGTTTGCTGCCAAATACAATACAATATATTATTCAATATATTTGAAAGAATCTTAGTGCCTTATGATTATGAAAAGAACAATAAATATTTCATTGTATTATGGATTCTCTTATCAACCGTCATCATTTATAAATCACCCATCAGAAAGAAAGCACAAAGATGATGATTGATTTGATTAAAAATATACATTTATTTTATTTTTTATTTCATTCTTTTTTTTTTGTGGAAATTTATTCACTAAAAAATAAAATGCGTACATAATTTTAATATAATAAATATGACTACAAAGTCTGCGTTTGATTTTCTTTTCTTTTCTTTTTTCCTTCATTATATAGTACAAATATCGCATCAAGAATGCCTAATATTTTGCTTAAATGAAAACAATCACTAAAATAATAAATAATTTTAATCACTTTTGATTTAAATTTAAAATATCCAAAATTAAGAAAAAATTCTTCAAATAAATAAATAGACAATGACATGACAACGTAGACTTTCTTTCATTCTTTCTTTCATTTCTCATACAATTTTTAACAACCTTTAAACTTAATTCATTTAATTTATAAGTATAATTAGTAAACATTTAAAAACAATTATTTTTTTTTACTTAACTTAATTACATATTTATATATATAATAATAATATTAATAATAATAATCATATGATATGAAATAATTAAACATAAATTCATTCAATTCAATTCAATGAAAGAAAGGCAAATTGCAACTTACATTTCCTGAATTTTTCTATTTTTTTGTCCTTTTTTTTTTTTTGTTAATTTTTGTTCTTTTTTGAAAAATTTTTTAGAATTTTATCGAAAATAAATAAACTTTAGTTGATTTATTTTCATTTAACAACAACAATTTCGTGCTGCGTGCAATTTATGTGTGAGTGTGTCTGTGTGTTTATATATATATGTATGTATATAGGATTGTGTAAGAACATCAGAGAACGTTCCAGTCTAATCTGCTATGGCTGTGTAGGGCAAACTGCTGTGCTTCGGTTTCGTTTTATTTATAAAAACTTTGATGGCTCCATTGAAGTCGGCGCTCACAAGTACATAACCACAACCTTTTTTATGCTGTTCAAGCAAAGGATCAGGTAAATTATTGGGCAACTAAAAGAAAGTAGCCATAAATCAAAGATAAATGATGTGTGTGTGGGTGTGGGTGTGTGTATATATATATAAAGGATATTGCTTACCTTTTCATGTGATATCTCATCTGGTTCGGGTTTGATAATTGCTTCAGGATGTGGAGCAAATATGGCACATGTCACTGTGGCATTGTGTGCTTTAATACCTTCCCAGAAATCACTACGATCACGACGCACCTACGAAAGTCATGGAGAAAGATTAATATTAGTTTCCAATTATTGTTTCCGCATTCCCTTACCGAGCTCAGTTTCGAGTAATCATGATTTGTCTTCCATATATAAATGCATTGATTCTCAGAACCAGCAATTATATATTTACCATCATGACTGAATGAACCCTTAATCTGAGACGACACATTTAGGTAGCCTTTGTATTTGCACGATAAATTCAAGTCACGCAAATCGTATAAACGCACACGACTATCATTTGATGTCACTAGAATTTTATCTTCGCCCGGCATCGGTTCAATGCCACTAATTTTGCGACCAATGCGATTTCTACCACGCGTCGAACGAACATGAATCTGTGTATGATATTTCAATTGATCTGTGTTATAGAAGATGCAGCGACCATCATAGGAACCCACAACAGCAAATTGACCATTTTGACAGAAATTCGCTGCTGTTATCAATTTCGTTTGACCATCGACTTCATTCCACAGGGCCACCTTCTTATCTGGTATATTCCACAAGCGTAGTTTGCCATCCAAACTGCCACTAAGGAAGTAACGATCATCACGTGGATGAAAGGCAATGGCGGTCACAAAGTCAATATGTTGAAAACAGCAAAGACATTCTTTGCGCGAAATATGCCACAGACGCACTGTTTTGTCCATCGAACTCGAAAGAATGAAATAGTTCTTCGACCATGAAACATCAAGCAAATCCGAGGTGTGGCCATTGTATGTACAAAATGCTTTGGGCATAAAGGGGCCAGTGCATTTTTCTGCAGCATCACGCATGGCTATTGCCTCCTCGGCAGAATGCTGAGACACTAGAGACTCCTGGGAAGGTGTTGGCGAGGATTTCTGATCGGCATTGTATTTATTACGCATATCCTAAGTAATAGAAATGGAAATTTCATTAAAATATTCTAATTTGCTTTTTATACTTTTTAGCATTTACCTGAAAGAATGGATATGCATCCTTTAATACCCATATACGTAAGACTTTATCTTGTCCAGCAGTTGCCAATAATCTGCCACACGAACTAAATTTCATACACCACACAGCACTAGTATCCTCGCCCGATAAATCCTGGACATGCTGCAATTTGGTAAACTCATACGGACCCTTGTTTGTCGATGAAGCTTTTATTTTGATATTTTGCTCAGGATTCATGGCATCCACAATATCGGCAACATCTTCTTTATGCCGAGCATGCGACACCTCCGATGCCAGAGACTTTGCTTTGTCAACTGTTTTGCGCATTGTCGAACCAAAGAAACGTTTAATTTTTGCTGTTTTTCGTTTCAAACGACTGCCATCTTCCGTTTCGCCTTCTTCCTCATCCGGCTGTTGACCCTCACTACTTGGCGGTATGCCAATGACACTTTCCTCATCCGATTCCTTTTGTATAACCTCCAAATGTGAAGTCAACTTGAGTATATGCAACGATAAGGGATTCCAACCTTCAGGCACTGGCGGTGAACGCACCTCAGACAATGGCATATTCTCGCCAGTATCGAGATTTTTCACAGGAACTTGTTCCAATATTTCAAAATCGGTTAATTGTTTACCAGAACTTGTGCGTGTCCTTACATAGATGTTCATTTGTTTAAGGACATCTTCATCGCCAGCTGACTTACGTCGTTCCTTATCATTGCTTGTCCGATAAAGGGAAGGAGGATATCTGCAGGACAAGAAGAAGAATTTGTATATGATAAGAATGATATGCATTAGTATAGGGGATATACCTAGGTAAGAAAGCAGAGTGAAGTCTAAATGAACTTTAGCTTGTATACACTACAATTATATGATTATCAATATACTAAGTTGTTTGGTAATGTTTTTTGCCCTTTATATAGGAATTTTAATAAATTTATTAATATAGTTGGGGCTTAATGGGATTAGGTCAAATGAGCGCTGTTTTGTTCGATAATTTGTTGCCATTTTAAAGGTAATTTCAGTGGCAATAAACTGGGATATGTGATTCCCTTCTCTTGTGCTGATTTTAATAGCACCTAATAATAGTTTCGCTGCGACAAGAAGTGATGGTAATCCAAATTCTAATTCAAAGAAGGTAGATTATACATATCACTTATCATTTGTGATCCTGGATACTATCTATAACTTGTATTTCCAGGCAATGGTATGTCTTTTTGTATCTAATATCATCACCAATGAAATGACATAGAGATTTGTCAAACTTTACTTTATTTGCTTGCCATATAAAGCATCAAATTCTATCAAGCGGAGTGGAAATGCGACAAACCTTTACCAAACAACTTTGTGAGATTGAGCAATACAACTTCTGATTCCATGGTAGAAGAAGATTTAAAGCAAAAACATATCACAAATTCAAACTAACTTGATTCGCGTATGCCAAGAATTCTTTAAGGTTGACATTTTGTATAAAACAAAAAGATCAAGTGGTTTGCTGCGAAACAAGATTATTGATTGTTTTGATTTTGCACTAAAGTTCATTTGATATTCAATAAAATCAAAATTAGTTTAGTTAGTCACTGACCTGGTAGCACTGCCCAAACTATTCGAACCAGTGCCAGCAAGTTTTGGTCGGCATGCATTCTCCATAAGTAACTTTTCAATGCGTTCAATTTCATCTTTCGGTGGACCCTGAGCCTTATTGCTTTCCTCATCACGTGGCTTGACCACATAACCACCTTGGGTGGCTTTCATCAAATTAAGTCCTTGATTTGGATCTATCGAACTGTGTGGAATAGTAAATGGAATCATATTAATTCATTTATTTATCAAGTAATAACAACAACAAGTACCTCACACGTCCTGGCGCTGAATTGCTTTTTGCCGAATTCGAAGGACTCGGTTTCGAGTAAACCGATGTGGAACTATTACCAAGCGAATGTGAGGCACGATTTATGGCTCCACTCAAAGCGGCTGTCGTCAATGGACGTGTATTACTACATGCAGCAGCAATTTGTCCCAGTGATGAATCTGCCGACACCGAGACAATTGTACTTGTTGAAGCTGCTGTTGAAGATGAGGTATGCGAACCTGATGCGCCACCTTTCAGGGAACTTGCATCATTCCATGTACTCTCAATTTCCTTAACGAAATCATCACGTAACTTTTGTTGCACATCACGTACCGATTGCACGGAACGTGTATCACTATCCGTGTCCTCGGTATCGGCGGGTGGCAAACGCATACCTTCATTCATATTAAATTGTTCCGATGAACTCGAGGAGAATTTACGTGATTTCTTTTTACGTCGCGGCGGTGCTATGGGACCACTTGATGTTATTGAATCGGTTGTCTTGGAATGAGCCAGTTTCGTGCTGGCTATGACATCAGGTTCTTGTAGTATAATTGATGTTGATGTTGTTGCAGCAACTGGAGGCACAATGGCAGCTATGGCATTGGGCGCTGAGCCAGCGGCAGCAGCGACACTAAATGGCGGCGTGGAATTTGAAGCATTTGATGATGAGGTTGTCGTGCTAGTATTTAATGTGGCATATGAATGTTTAGGTGAAACACGTGGCGTGCCTTGCCCTGTTGTTGCTGTTGCTAAGAGTTGTTGTTGTTGTTGTTGCTGAGCTTGTGTTTGCTGCTGTTGTTGTTGTTGCTGCTGCTGCAAATGTTGTGAATTACTAGAAGCCAACGACTCTCGGTCAATGCTAATTGCTGTTAAGTAAATAAAATACAATTTTACATGCCACGCAAATTATTAATCATCCTTCTATTTTTATTTGGACACAAACACACACACACACACACACACACTTACCTGATGGATCAATACTGCCGGCCAAAATGCGTCCGACTCGACCCAATGATGTCATACTTTGTATGCTCATTGTATCACTTTCAATGACCTTAAAAGGATGCGTTGAACGACTTGTAAAAACACCATCTGTGGAACTATTCTGTTGATTGGAAAGAAGATAATAGAATCATAAGATTAAGATATTCGACTTTGTTAGCAAAACTTACTTTCTGTTTATCAAAAAAAAAAAATATATATATAAAGTTGAACAAACAAATCTATGCAATGCAAATACAAATTTAGCGCACATTACAAAAAATATAAAATTCAAAATTAAGAGAATTTCTAATTCTATAAAATATAAAAACTACAATTTACAATTTCACTAATTTCTTTCTTGAGACATAAGTATTTAATTAATAAAAATTAATAATAAAAAAAAAACATAAATAAAGTGGTGGAATACCTGAGAATCAGGTGTGAGTGTGTTCCCAGGATTATCATCTTCATCATTTTGCATGCATTGACGTAGTTCGTGAAAGCGTTGTCTACCATACTAGAAAATTTCATTGAACGGTTCGGTTCGGATCGATTTGATTCGGTTTTTTTTATAATAAATATATTCACAACACAACAACATTTTTCATCATTTTATTATTTGATTTTTGATTTATTTTTTAAATACATTTTTTTTTTATTTTTTTAATTTTGTTTAGAGTGACGAGTTGAGTTGATTATGAAAATAAATAAAAAAAGAGAGAAACAAAGATAAATAAAAATAAATAAACATTATTAATTAATTAATTTCAAAAACAAATTAAAAATAAATTAATCAAATCAAATTTAAATTCATAATTTATTTTTTTTTTTCGATTTTTGGTTAATAAGAAATTTGTTTTATAAATAAAGATTAGAAAAGAAAAAAAATCAGACACACACACACATATTTTTTTTGTTTATGTAGAATGTTGGAGGATTATGGATGATAAAGCAGATTTTTTTTAAGATCTTGACAAAAATAGAGATCACACATGCTTTGCATATGAAGAAGGTTGATTTACTGATGATTTAATTTTGTGTCATTGTGCAAAATCAAAATATCAGATAAGCATTTATAGGATTATATAAAAATATATCAAAAAAATTAAGATTTCTAAATTCAGAAATTCTTTAAGAAAAAAGAAGCTGAAAGTCTCCCACGTATGCAAAAACAAAAGTCTTTAAAAACAAAATAATTTTTTTAGTTCAATTCTTTGAAAACAAATTTTTAGCATATGTTTGGTTATGCAAGGTCGGTAGGTAGCCAGTAGTAAGACGAAGTTCACATAGGCCATTAAACCCCCATTATGATACCATGGAGAAAGTGTGTCTTATTCCGTTGGAAACCAACTTGAATAGTGATACCTTCAACAACCTAATAAGGGGTTTACATTCTCCTTTATGATGATAAAGCAGAGTTTGAAAAATCTATTAATATCATGGAGATCTCTCGCATTATGGTAGTAAGATCAAATAAGCATTTATAGGATTTAAATTAAAGAAGTTTTAGACAAAAATTTTGCATTCGAAATCTCTTCTGAAGGTCTTTCACACCCCCACTCACATTCATAGAATAAAAATCACTCTATGAAACAAGATCAATTGTTAATTTGATTCGGTTATAACGAGTATTTAGTGTTTTATATAAAACATATTATAAATTACAGATGGAAATAAGGAAATACATATTGGATTAATAAAAAAAAAAACTTTGTCACATGACATGATAATGAATATTAATTGGTTCTAAGAACTGGATACATAAATAAATTGGAACTCATCTAACTTAAAAGAGTATCAGTTCTTTAACTATGAAAATGAAATTTGAGGAGCTGCTAGAATGGAAGAGGATAGAATGAGGTAAGGTAGGCTAGGACAAGCTAAGGGCAAATAAGATGAATGGATAGAAGAGAATAAGATAGTATAGTATAGGATTGGATAGTACAGGATAGGATAGTAGATAAAATAGGATAGAAGAGTATAGAATAGGATATGATAAGATAGGACAAGTATACCATAGTAAAGGATGGTAGAGAGACAGTGAGTTAGAGATAGGATAGGTTCGGATGTGGTAGTATAAATTAGGATAGGATGGTATAGAATAGGATAAGATATTCTAGTATCTAAATAGTAAAGGATGATAGAGAGATAGAATAGTATAGGATAGTACAAGATAGAGAAAATAGTACTAGACAACAAAGGAGAGTATAGGAATAGCTTATAATTTAAAGATAAGAAACATATATTGTAGGATGTACGATAATTTCGATAATTAAGCATATCATGGATTAGAGAAGAATCTGGTCAGGTCACCTCATCACTACGAAATCTATTGTAATATTATTTAGAGTATCTGGACAAATCTATATAATCCCTTTCAATTTGATAAAATAAAGAGTTTCGACTAACAACATCTGATCTGCAACTTTTAAATGAAATCCCTAGAAATTAAAAATTTGTGTTCTGTGGGGCTCAAATTTCATGTTTTTTTCTCGATTTCATTTTAGAGTCTAATGCGTTTTTCGACCGACTTAAGGCCAAAGTTAAGGTAAAAGGAGTTCACATTGAAAAGAAATAAGAAGTTTGAACTTTTCTTCAATCAAATTTAACAAAACAAGCCACCTTCCACTTTTATACTTTAGTGTATAAATAAAAACGATTGATTTTATGATGGATTGAACCCTAACTGGAAAATTGATAAAAGTATCTCATATTCCAATTCAAATTCTAATGAATCTTGTATACTAGAAGATACAACATCTTAGTCTATCATAATCTATGAACTACAACTGCATACTCAATATATAACAGAATGAATAAAATAAAGCAATATTTTATAATTTATTCATGTTACTTTTTTCTATTGAATTTAGAATTGCAGGGTACAAAAATCTCATCAAACTGGTTTGAATTACAATATGTATTGTACACACATATGTATTTGTTTTATATAAACAAAATTTGCTTTGATTTCAATATACTTAAATATGAATCACAAAGCATTGAAATGGATTAACAACACAAATGAGAATAGCCGCCACCAACAGCTAAAGCGAGCAATCAAAACAAAGAAATACAATAATTGCTCTAGTCTCGAACAAAGGAACTGGGGGAACTGGTTTCTAGTGTAGTGTGTTTGTTTGTTTGTCAGCGTCAATCATTGTTTATTATGCGTTGACCATATGAAACCACAATGCGAAGACAAACAGAAACACACCGACATAGGCACACACACAAATACACTCAATTCGTCATTATGCAAATAAAAATTATAGAGAAAGAAAATAAAATAACAAACTAAAATTAACAAGAAATGAAAATGATTTTTAATGATTGGCAAAAGCAAAAGCTTTATCGGCATTCGGTTGAAAGTGAAACTTCAAAAGAAATTACACACACAAGTCACTCACTCACTCACTCACAGCTCAAAGTTGTGTTTAAACGTGAGGATTGCAATGGAATCAATATAATAAAGATTATTATTACATATTATGATTATTATGACAACGTCATCATCATTTGTTGATGATGATACAAAACAGACAACAATAAAATAAAATAAATGAAACTTTATTTGATGAAATAATAAGTAGCACATATCACATACAAGAAGAGCTTGCTTCTGTCTAGCAACCAAAGGCACATGTTTGTTGGTTGGTTGAGTGAGTTGAATGAGTTACCTTGACATAGAGAGAGAGAGAGCAATTAATCAACTCACAACATAAATTACCAAATACCATTTCACTCAAGTTTAAAGTGTCTCAAAAGATTATTAAGACAAAATGATAATAAAAAGTTACTAGTATCAACAAATAAATGATATAACAAAATTCTTTTTAAGTTAACTTGCTGCTTTTTATCTAAAGTTAAACAAATAGAATGTTGAAATAAATGCATTGCACGGTTTTATGTGACCTTATCTCATATATACAGTATAAAATGAATCAAATTGGGGTAATTGTATTGCAAAAGTAAACCAGAAACATTGATTAAAAGGGGGAAAAATTTAATGAAATATGAAATTCGTCAGAGGACAATTGAATGAAAATTCATAAATCACCATTGAATGAACTGAATTGATAATATTTATACAGTCGAACTAATCTAAAATGAACATTTTTATATACAACGAAGAACTTTTTAATAAACTAGGGGGCCAGCCCCCTGCTTGCTTCGCTCACCAACCCCCGACCGCAAGCTATCTCTCGGGGGGCCCCATGAGCATTTACATTTATCCTTACTTTATATTTTATGGACATCATCATCACTGAAAAACTTTTTTATATAATAGATAGAAAGTGATTTCGGGGATTCCCAAAACATGAATTCAATCTTATTTGGATATGAACACTTATTTGCAGCACTTCCTACGAGAAAAATGTGTTAAGGGAGATGTAAGAAGTTGCACTATGGTCAAGGTTAGTCAATTCTCTACAAGAGAAATATTAAGAATTTCATAAATTGGATGAAATTTGATTAAAACTGTAGCAAAATTTATCATTTCTTCTGTATAACGTATTTAGGGAAGCTTGACTTTACTAATAGCCAAATAAATGTTCAACTGTTGAGGGAATTTCTTTACATTCAATGACTGATTGTTTGAGAATTTGACAATAAAATTTACAAAACACAAATTTGACTAAACAAAAAAATATATAAAAGAAGCTAATAAAATTTAATAATTAAAATAAATGAGTGAATGAGTGAGTGGATGATTGAGTGAGTGCCTTGGATTAAATGTGAATGAATGTGTGTGTGTGCCATCATCAGAGAATTAAATAAATTTGAAACAAGAAAAACGTGCAAAAACTAATAAAGAATTGCACCCGGATGCCGAATACTCTGTGCATTTATTCATTTTGTTGTGCAGACAAAAAAGTATCCAAAATTAGATACAAAACAAATAACAACAACAACAACAAAAACAACAAAACATGAAAAAAAATAATGAGAAATTTTTAAAACAGAAAAATTGCTTAGAAAATCAACAATCAAAACAACATCGATCACATGCAAAAACAAAATCACAAGAATAGAGGGGGGGGTAACAGAAGATTAATAGGCTGCGCTTTTGTTGTTGCTGCTGTTGGGGTTTTGTTGTTGTTGCTATTCTTTTTAGTCATCCTTACCATCGCCTGCACTGGTGGTTTGGGTTCCTGAAAGACTCCAACGCCGCCGCCACCACCTCCACTACTAGAATTAGTTGTGCTACCTGCCACACCCAAACTGTTGTTGTTGTTGCTGCTGCTGCTGTTGGTGGCATCTGGTAAAAGTTTTAAGCGAGCACTTAAACTATTTGTAGGACTACGTGAGGCAGGCGTACCAGCGCCTATAGGCGTTGCATCGCTATCGGATGAAACAACACCTCCAACGCCAATGGCAGAGGCAGCAACACGCACTGCTGGCTCTGGGAAGATAAATTCCTGTGCATACCGTTCCGGTGGTGATTTCCGACTGAAATATACATGAGATACTTTTTATTAACACTTTTTCTATTAATTATCTTAATGAAAGTATTAGTACCAAAGTGTTCCACCTCTCGCATTGGGCGTTGTTGAGTCTTCAGCATCAAAGAATTCCTCTGAACTATCTGAATCTGTTTCGAGTTTACTATTTGGTTTAATATTTGCAATGTTGTTGCTCATTTTGTTCAGTTTGTTTTGTTGTTTATTTATTGGTTGCACTCTACCACTCCACTCCACTCCACTTCACTTCTTCTTTACTAAGACTTTTGCCTTACTTAACACTCTCACTCTCAATTAGCATGTATGATGACTTGAATCCAAGTTGAGTTGAGTTGATTTAATTTGTGGTTTAATTGTTTTTGTTGTTTGTTCTTGCATTGAAGGCTCAGAGAACATGGATGTGATTTTTCTAGTCTTTTTCGCGTTTTACGTCATGTTTTTCTTCACGCTTGATTTGTTTGTTTGTTATTTTCTTATAAGTTTATCATCAATTCCAATGAAAACAAGTTCACTTAATGAACTACTTTATTAAACAATTAATTCTAATTACTTTGAATTTTGATTTTTTTTTTTATACAAAATATATATTTTTTATAATCTAAAAGTTAAATCTTAAATTAGAAGATATAAATTAAATCCACCCGATGTTTTCAGCAATTTGATGGGGAATACTGAAATGCACTAAAAAACACCAACGAATAGGGAAGTGGCTGGCTGTGTGATTAATATGAAGTGATGTTGTGTGAATGAGAGAGCAATTTGTATAAGCAATGTAAGCAGCTGTTCATCATATAAACAAATTTAAATGTTCTTCTGCTTTAATTTATTTTTTTTATTAATAATTTTAAATGACAATTAAAAATTCATTGAAACCTCTTTTCATTAATGTTTATTTATACATACAAACATATAACAAATTATGCAGCTGTTTCGGTTAATCGATTGTTCATTAATCGATTTCTAAAATATCATCATATGAAGGTAAGTGACTGAGTGAGTGAGATAAAAAGTAATGGATTGGGAATAAGAGAGCATTTTCCTTTATAATTTCTTTAAATAAAGCAATTAATTACTTATTTGTGTTAATATTATTATTATATTAAGAGAAACTTAACTTAACTTAAAATGCAATAATGTAGAACAAAATGTATGCTTATATGTATTGATTACTTGATTTATCGATTATTCAGGGCTGCATTAACATCATAACATCTTATTTGGCGGCAATATACTTTACAAGAGGAAGAGCATAATAACATATCCAAGTGAGTCCTAAAACAAAACAAAATTACGAATTCAATTAACAATAACACAAACATTTCCACTTACAATAAAGTAATTAGTCATGGAAGATGAAATTAATCAACAATTTGATGAATTGGGCATAGAGCCTACACCTGACGTCCTGCATCGTTGCGTCGATTTGGCCATCATCTACAACATTGATGATGCCGCTGAATTTGTTGAAAGTTGGATGGCTTTCAGCTTATCCAACTTAAATGGAGAGGATCCAACTATTGATAATCTTAGTGAATTCGAACGTAAAGTGCTACAAGTGAAACGTGATAAATGTAATAGCACGTCGCACCAGCAGAAGAAACGTGTGTCCGCAGTTAGTACTACATCGGCAGCAGCATTGGCACACAATCCATTGGCCATGTATGGCGTTGAGAACCATGATGTTAATGACGAAATGATGGATGAATATATTAATGAAGCAACCACCATTGAAACACGTGACACTACTGTGGTGAATACACCAAAAACCCAAGGAGGCGCCCTGCCAATGACACCTGTACGCAAAGGCTTTGCTGCTGGTCAACTCTTTAGCCCGGCAAGTTACTCACCACTTTCAGCAATCGGACGCACTCCATCCACCATGACACCCGGACGTTCCGGTGATACTGTCTACACATTTGGCAATCCAAAACTCCTGGCTAAAACTCAATGGAACACGAAACTAGCACACCTATTGCCAGTGAAACAATTGCTGCGGCATAATGGCGAAGCTCTTAATCGCAACAAAATTCTCTATATGTTCGATCAAATGCAAGAACGTGCAGATGTAGCCATGGAGCGTTTGACGAATGTTGGCGAGAAGCTTGTGCAATGTGCTTATGGTGATGCAGCGTCAGAATTCGATTGGTATCAAGAGGAGAAGGGCACACTGGATGCTTTCAAAATGGTGGGAAGCATACACAGTGAATTTGACGGTCCACTGGATGGACATTCCACTGTGTTGGCAGTGCCCACTCAAGGTTCTTGTGAGTTTTTTAATTTAAATTTGTCCAAGGTAAATACAATTGGTATCTTTCCTGGACAAATTGTTATTGCCTCGGGATCAAATCCACAACGTAATGTTTTCATAGTAGAAGAAATTCTCACAGAGCGCATTTTGAAACCTCCACCAACACTACGCCTGGAACGTGAATTGATTTTTGTTGTTGCCGCTGGACCCTATACCTATAATGATGATCTGATCTATGATCCTTTGCATGATCTATTAAAATATCTACAAGAGAACAAACCCGATGTCCTGATACTTGCTGGTCCCTTCTTAGAAGCATCCCATAGCATTGTTAGTGAAAATGCAACAATTGCAGAAACTTTTGATTCCTTTTTTGAGAAAATGGTTGCTGGCATTGTGGACAAAATCGGAACAACAACCACGATCCTCATGGTTACCTCACACAAGGATGCTCATGCCCATTCTGTTTATCCCACGCCGCCAGTGAGTTTACGTAAAAATTATCCCAATGTTCATCTCTTAGCAGATCCTTCCATTGTGGATTTGGATGGGATTACGGTGGGCATTACATCTACAGATATCGTAGATCATTTGCTTAGCATGGAATTGGCTTCGAATGCTGGTGACAAAGTGAAACGCGTTGTCAACTATTTATTGCATCAAGGATCATTTTATCCCCTCAATCCGCCAGCGGATGAGGACTTAAGTCTCGATACCGAGCTAACGCAAAAGTTTGCCAACATCGAGGAAGTTCCAAATATTCTCATTTTGCCAAGTAAACAAAACTGTTTTGTTCGCATGGTCAAAGGTTGTTTGGCCATTAACCCGGGTCGGTTAACAATTGATAAAAGTAATGGAACATTTGCCCGTTTTATTGTCACCCCAACAACGATGGAAAATAATGGTAGTACGACAACTGGAGAACCAATAAATCTTTACAATTGTGTCGGATGTCAAATAAGAAGGGTGTAGTTTCTTAAGGAGAGATGAGATTAGGTTTAAGGTGTACGAGAGATGTTTTTTATAAAAACTTATTTTATTATAAATAAACGACTAAATGAAAGAATTTGGAAAATGGTTCTAATTTCAATGGGGAATTATTATTATTAAGGGCCAAGATTGCACAGCGATCTCCAGGGATATATTGTATTTGACCATGTTAACCATTGAGATAGAAGTTTGTTAATATAAGAATAATTACACTATTAGGATTATTACTCCACATCTGTGATGGGTGAACATTGTAGGTGCTCCTAGAATGGAAAGTCGTTTTGCCTGGCAACTGAAGTGCATTCACAAATATTGTGTGCTGCTGTATGAGGGACTATGAGTAAATTATTTGTTGATCAAAAAGTTGCTTTTTCCTACTTCAAGTTTTGCATGGGGAATGATGAAAAAATCGCAAGTGGCAGATCAAAAGGTTTGCAAAACTTTTATGAAATATTTTCAAAAGCAATGAATTAAAAAGGTAACATTAGAGGATTATTTCTACCAATTTTGGATCAATCAATGCCAAAGAGTGGAAAATGTTGGATTTTTCTTTTATCGGAAAGTGAAACAGGGAAGACTGAAAGTTTTCGGTTTTGTGACAGAATCGATTTCAACCGAATTGCAATTCTCGGTGTGAGGGAAATGAAAGTCATTTGATTATGGACTCTCTTAATTTGCCTTGTTCTAATTCTTCTCTGCTCGTTGAATTATCCTATGATAATAAAAAAAACAACAAGCTTTAAATGGACGCTTCTTCCGCGGAGCTGAAATAACAAATCATATTCTCTTGATTTATCATAATAATCGTATTTCAATAAAAAGACAATAAATTTAATGTGTCCGTTAGTCTTTTGCCTAAAACTCCATTTTCAGGATCAAGCGAACCATTTGTCTCAGGTATGTTTCAACGGTTTTGAAGGCGGTTGGTTGCAATTCAACGATCAAGTGATGAATTAAAACAAGGCAAAATAAGTGATTTGATTTTCCTTTATCGAATGACTTATCAAGACATGCGAAGATGCATAAATTTGGACAACTTTTCAATTGCTGATGAGCTCTGATCAGAAAATGGAAATTGTAAGGTGATAAAGAAGAAAAGGGACGTAAATCGAAAACACATAAATCAAATCAAAGTGCCATTTTAAGATTGATGCCTTGTTATCCATGTTTGGATCAAGTCAATCAAATTACTATGCATCCTGGCATTGTTTGCTGGAAATGTCCTTTCTGCAATAATGTGATTTGTCTTATGCTAAAGGTAGAGTCAGTATAGGATGTAAGGGACTTCGCCTCCGCCTCCGCAACTGCGAAACATCAACGTAGTTTTAATGTTTACTAACAAAAGCCAAATACAACCAAAGTAAACTCAAATCATTGAGACAGAAATATATGTATGGGAGCTATATGATCCAATAATCCTAGGGTCTTGAGATTTACATGGCTGGTGGACATTGTTCACAGATTTGTAGTGTCCAAATTTCAGTTTACAAAATACAAAAAAGAAAAAAGTTTTTTTTAATAAAAATCTAATTTTAATTGAAGTTTGTATGGCAGCTCGTCTCGTCAAGCTGATCAGAAATATATGTATGTATGGGGGGTCTCCAATGTATCCTTCTGTTTGTTACAAACTTCATGGTAAACTTTTCACTACGTGAAGACTATAATATTACATATTATTTATATTCTACATCATTTTTATAAACAATTTTCATTCATTCATTGTCGAACCGCTTTGGTGGTTATGAGAAAGTGTCATATTTCGGACTAGTATGTCCACAAATGCTGAGTTTTAAGTGTGCTGACATGTTTCATCATGATTGTGAAGGGCGGCTTAAAGCCATTTTTCATTCAGTTTTCACATATAAATATGAAAGACAAGTTGCAGACTAAAATGACTTCTGAAAATGAATATTGACCACACAATGAAATTTCATTTCGGAAGAAGGGCCTTATTTCTCGCAGCCGTTCACCAATTGTTTTTATATGTGTAGTTTTCACTATACCTATTGATTAATTTATTTACTTGATTGGTTGGTATGAGATGATCTCAATGCAAAACTTAATATGAGTTGTCATCCAACAAGTGTTCGGAGCAGTATAGATTAAAATCTTTGCATGATGTCAATATTGGATGTTGCCACACAGTTGAATTTCATATGCCAATGTCTTTAGAATGACCTTATAAAATAGTATTTCGACTTCAAGGCAAAAGTATGGAATGTGAACCGAATTGCCTTCCTTGTATCGTTTAAAATCTTATTTTCATATTTTGTATATAAATTATAACCGATAATCTTCTCTTGTTTAATCTTCATCATCATCATCCACACATCCATTCCACAAATAAATATTGAATAATAACAATAACAAATTTCCATTAAATATAAATTTTTATTAAACTGTCATTTTAAAGTTTTTTCTCACTTAAATACGTACAGCTAACAATAGGAAATCATATGAACTAACTTTACTATGCTTCTCGTCATCCCATCCCATCCCCTCTTATCTTATCTCATCCTTCTATCTCCATCTCCATCTCCATTATCTCATCTCTTCATCATCATATTATCCATCGTTCTTCGTTTGCTTTATCCACTTTTTTAATTTTCATTTTGAAATTTTTGTTTGCTTGCATCCATTAATTTAAAATTTTTTTTGCTTGTGTTAAATTTTAAATGTCACTTAAAAATTAAGAAAACTTAATCATAAATAAAATGTGAACTTAATTAACTTGTAATTAATTAGAATATAAAATTATATTGAAATTATAATTAATAAAATTAAATATATAAAAAATACAGTAACTAAATTGTATTCAAATCGATTGAATGAATGAACAAAGAATACTGCAAATGCGGCGCTATACAAGAGAAAGAAACTCTAGTGTGTCGGTTCACTAGTAGTTTTTAAGACATGTTGGCTTGGCTTGGCTTGGCTAGGCGCTTGGCTTAGGCTTCTTAGATTAGCTTAGCTTAGCTTGGCTTGAAGCTACTTGGTGAGCTTCCTTCCTGGCTCTTTTCCTGGTTGTTTTCTGGCTGCTGGCTACTGAGATTGCTTTTGCTGCTGGCTGTTTTGCCTGGCATCATTCTGATGTGGCGGTTTTTCTTTTGTTATCTCCTCTGCATCTTTCTCTCTCTCTCTGTTTGTCTCTTATACCATTTAACAACTAACAATTAATTC